>CM062292.1:352794432-353184432 GCA_031216915.1 Pictodentalium vernedei
CAAGAATATACTTTTCGTCAAAAGGGAATGGCAGGAAGACAGCCTCTCAGGCTATGCCATTTCCTTGCAGCGCGTTCAACTATAACCTGTTTTATTGTTATCTTGTATACTCTTATGCTGCAAAATAAATCAATCAAATCAAAAAAAAAAAGGGGACAATCTCATCTGGGCATCATCTGGAGTGATCCTACAAAATTACAATGAAATCCCTTCATAAATATGACCTGTAGACTGTACTCAAGGTTTTTGGGATTCAGGCTCCTGAAGCTGTCACAGTTGACCAGTCACGACCAAAAGGGGATGTCATCATCTAGGCATTATATGGAGTCAAGCCAAGAGTTTACAATGAAATCCTTCCATAAATATGACCTATAGACTATGCTAAAGGTTTTGGGGTTTTGGGCTCAGGCAGTCGTCAAGGCTGAATGATAGCAATCAAAAGTGGACGTTCTCATCTAGACATTATTTGGAGTCATCCTACCAAGGTATAATGAAATCCCTTCATAAATATCACCTGTAGACTGTGCTAAAGGTTTTCGGACTTCAGGCCCCTGTAGCCATCACAGATGCCTAATGGTGTCCAAAAGGGGCTGTTCTCATTTAGACATTATATGAAGTCAACCTACCAAGTTACAACGAAATTCCTTCATAAATATGAACTGTAGTCTGTGCTAAAGGTATTCGGGCTTGGGCAGCCATAATGGTTGAATGATCGCAATCAAAAGGGGACATTCTTATCTGGGCATCATCTGGAGTGATCCTACGAAGTTACAATGAAATCCCTTTATAAATATGACCTGTAGACTGTGCTCAAGATTTTCGGGCTTCAGTCACCTGTAGCCATCACAGTTGACCAAACACGACCAAAAGGGGATGTCATCATCTAGGCATTATATGGAGTCAACCTAACAAGTTACAATGAAATCCTTTTATCAATACAACCTATAGACTATGCTAAAGGTCTTTGGGCTCGGGCAGCCATAAAGGCTGAATGATCGCGACCAAAAGGGGATGTTCTCATCTAGAAATTATTTGGAGTCATCCTACCAAGTTGCAATGAAATCCCTTCATAAATATGATCTGTAGACTGTGCTAAAGGTTTTCGGGCTTTGGGCTCCTGTAGTTGTCACAGTTGCCCAATCACGTTCAAAAGGGGACTTTCTCATCTAGACATTATACGAAGTCAACCCACCAAGTTGCAATGAAATTCCTCAATAAATATGACCTGTAGTCTGTGCTAAAGGTTTTCGGGTTTGGAGCTCGGGCAGTCATCACGGTTGGCAGATCAAGCGCAAAAGGGGAAATTCTCATCTAGACATCATAAGGAGTCATCCTACCAAGTTACAATGAAATCCTTCCATATTAAACATGACCTGCAGACTGTGCTAAAAGTTTTTGGGTTTCGGGCTTGGGCAGCCATCACGGTTGACAGATCATGCCCAAAAGGGGACGTTCTCATCTAGGCATTATACAGAGGCATCCTACCAAGTTACAATGAAATCCCTTCATAAATACAACCTGTATTGTGCTAATGGTTTTCGGGTTTTGGGCTCGAGGAGCCATACCGGTTGACCGATCGCGACCAAAAGGGGACGTTCTCATCTAGACATGACCCCAAACCTGCACATGAAATTGCGTGACAATCAGACAAGGACTGCGGGGTGTAGGCCGTGCTAAAGGAAGATGTGAACAGGCTCAAAGACTAACAGACGTGATGGCAATAGCTTATCTTGACTTGGTAAAGTTAAGCTAAAAATTTGGCCATTTTTTCCCCAAACCTCTGCTCAATATGAGCCGAAACGTAATTTGCATAAAAATCAGAATGCCCCTAATCCCCCCAATGAGTCCAAATATGGACCTAGGGACATGGCTGAACAAACATGAATCTCAAGCCCTAAGGATGCTGCATACCAAATATCAGAACATACCGACTGCTGGATCTGAAGAAGATTTTTAAAGAAAATTCCCTCATTTTGAACTAATTTATCATTCGGGCTCCCACAGTGAGTCCAAATATGGACCTAAGGACATGACTTGAACAAACTTGAATCTCACCTCCCTAAGAATGCTGCGTACCAAATATCAAAACATTCTGACTGCTGGATCTGAAGAAGATTTTTAAAGAAAATTCCTCATTTTGAACTAAGTTATAATTCGGGCTACCACAGTGAGCCCAAATATGAACCCAGGGACTTGGCTTGAACAAACTTGAATCTCACCCCCCTAAGCATGCTGCATACCCAATATCAAAAGATTCTGCCTGCTGGATCTTGAGAAGAAGATTTTCAAAGAAATTTGCCTGAAAAGCACTAAGTTCAAATTTGGGCTCCTATATTAAGCCCAAATATAAACCCAGGGGGCCGATTTGAACAAACTTGAATCAGATCCACCCCACAATGTTGTATACCAAATATTAAAAGATTCTGCCTGCTGGATCTGGAGAAGAGGATTTTCAAAGAAATTTGCCTGAAATGCACTAAGTTCGAATTCGAGCTTCTATAGTGAGCCCAAATATGAATCTAGGGAGCCGATTTGAACAAACTTAAATCAGATCCACCCCACAATGTTGCATACCAAATATCAAAAGATTCTGCCTGCTGGATCTGGAGAAGAAGATTTTTGAAGAAATTTGCCTGAAATGTACTAAGTTCGAAATCGGGCTCCTATACTGAGCCCAAATAAGAACCCAGGGGGCCGATTAGAACAAACTTGAATCAAATCCACCCGCAATGTTGTGCACCAAATATGAAAAGATTCTGCCGGCTGGATCTGGAGAAGATTTTTTAATCTTTTTCCCATTGACTACAGTGTTAAAAAGTGCTGACTCAGCACTTTTTCAAAGTCCTGAAAAATGTACCTTGTGATCAAACCGATAGGGGTTTTTTCTAACCATTCTATTCTACTGGATAAAAGTGAGCTTTATACAAAATAGCAATTCTCTGTACCGTGTAGTTTTGGAGATATGGCAGTTTTAAGGTTTTTAAAATTTTTGCCCCTCCCATAACGAAGGCAAATAATGCCTGACAAACTTCTCTTGAACAAATTTGATTCTAAACCTTCAAAAGGACTATGTATACCACATATCAAGTCTCTGCTACTGGTGGTTCATTAGAAGATTTTCAAAAAAATTGGCCATTTTTTCCCCGACACTTCTGCTCAATACGAGCCGAAGACTAATTTGGATAAAAATCAAAATGCCCCTATATAACCACTACTTACATGAAATTTAATTAAAATGTGGCCAGTGTTTTAGGAGAAAGAGGCTCAAACACCACCTTCACACAGGACGATGGATGACGGACAGACGACGGACGAAGAGTGATAAGAAAAGCTCACCCTGACTTTCAGTCAGGTGAGCTAAAAATGCCGATAGGATCACCGATGAAATGTTGAGTTGTGGCAGCACAAAAGTGTGTTTAATCAATATCAACTTATCGTCTGGAAACCAGTGGTTTACAATTTACTATGTGAAGGGTCACTGTAACCTTGACATTTGACCTAGTCATTCCATAATAAATAGGGCTCTTTCTTGCACCAATGCCAACCTACCTATGAAGTTTCATGACATGGGTGGAACCATTGTCAAATTATCATCAGGAAACCAATTGTTTATGATTTATTATGTTCAAGGTCACTGTGACATTGACCTTTGACCTACCAAGTCCAAAATAAATAGGAGTCTTCCACTCGCGTAGGCCAATCTACCTATGAAGTTTCATGAATGTGGATCAAACCATTATCAAGTTATCATCCGGAAACCAGCGGTTTATGATTTAATAGTTTGAAGGTCAATATGACCTTGACCTTTCACTTAGAGAGTACAAAATAAAAAGGGTTCTTCCTCTTATAGATGCCAACCCACCTATGAAGCTACATGAACGCGAGTCGAATAGGGTTCTTCCTCTCACCGATGCCAACCTTCCTATGAAGTTACATGAACGTGAGTCGAATCATTATCAAGTTATCGTCCAGAAACAAATTGTTTACGGATTTACAATGTTGAAGGCCACTGTGACCTTGAACTTTCATCTAGCGAGTCCAAAATAAATAGGTTCTTTCTCTCACTGATGCCAACCTACCTATGAAGTTTCATGAATGTGGATCGAATCATCAAGTTATCATCCAGAAACCAATTGTTTTGATTTACTATGTTCAGAGTCACTGTGACCTTGACCTTTTGACCTAGCGAGTCCAAAATAAATAGGGTTCTTCCTCTCAAGAAGGCCAACCTCCATGTGAAGTTTCATGAATGCAGGTTTAACCAAAGTTATCATCCGGTAACAATTGTTAACAATTATTTACTATGTTCAATATCACTGTGACCATAACCTTTGACCTAGCAAGTCCAAAATAAATAGGGTTCTTCCTCTCACCGATGCCAACCTACCAATGAAGTTCCACGAACTTGAGTCGAATCATCATCAAGTTATCGTCCTCAAACAAATTTACGGATTTACAATGTTGAAGGCCACTGTGACCTTGACCTTCCACCTAGTGAGTCCAAAATAAATAGGTTCTTTCTCTCACTGATGCCAACCTACCTATGATGTTTCATGAATGTGGGTCGAATCATTATCAAGTTATCATCCAGAAACCAACTGTTTTGATTTACTATGTTCAGGGTCACTGTGACCTTGATCTTTGACCTAGTAAGTCCAAAATAAATAGGGTTCTTCCTCTCATGAAGGCCAACCTACATATGAAGTTTCATGAATGTGGTTCAACCATAGTCAAGTTATCATCTGGAAACCAATTGTTTATGATTTAGTATGTTCAAGGTCACAGTTACCCACACTGATGACATAGTGAGTCCAAAATAAATAGGATCACAGCCTTCAGCCGATTCAGATTCTCTATTCACGGTATTCATACATGTAAAGTGGTTACAAAAAACATAGTGTACAAATATATAGTATACCGTGGGAAGTGGCATAGCCAGAATGGCTGTCTAGTTACCATCCCCTGGAAGATTGGGTAACTGCAAACAGACTGCAAACAGCTAAGTGTGCCAAGTGATAGGCTACCCTCACTTTCAGTCAGATGAGCTGAAAAAGCAGCCGGATGAGCCCCATTTAAACAACCATCAATCTTATCCACCAACATCTGACCACAGTCTTCCCTGAAACTTATGGACTTGATTCATTTAACCCTTTACCTGACATAACGGCCAAAACCAGCCAGGGCTATTCTCAAAATTTGCCAATTAATGTTCACTTTATTTTCATGTTTTGTCTCAAAAACATAGGTTATGACCCTCTTTGGAATGAGCTCATCGAACTCGTTCCAAAGAGGGGTCACAACAAAAATTTAAAAAAATTAATTATTCAAGAATTTGTTTTGCAAAGTGTCAGGTTAGGTAAAGGGTTATGCAAAATTCTCCATAATACTGGAAGATGGTTGTTAGCTGTTTTGAAAGAAAAACAAACTTGAATTAATATTTTTTCTGTTAAGATGATGATACCAAAGAGCCTGAAATTAGGGAAAAACCTGAAAACTTTAGCATTTCTGCTATATTATAGCCTATGACATCTCTGACTGAAATTTTCTCTGATTCAAATCTACTGGTCCCAAGGATGCTTCAAACCAAATTTCAATTCTCTGTTCCATGAAGTTTGGAAAACAGGGAGCATTTGAATTTGTTTTTGCTCTAATGAAGTACCCAATGATATCACCTACCAAATTTTGTTCAAATCGTTCCATCAATACTGACAGAGTTGGCCCACCCATTGGGTGTGGTCTGGAGTGGGTCCAGGGGGCCCCTGGCCTGAGGGGGCCCAAAAAGGAGGTGAAATGGCAAAGTAATTGAGGGAAGAAGAAAAGAAATTTGTAAAGAAAACTGAAAAAGAAGAAGAAAGACAGCCAGATATGGAACAATTTTTTATGGGTCTCATTGTTCGAACACCAATACCGACATTTTCAGTCTGATACTGATGGGATTCTCAGCAACACATTCAATTTTTCACGCAACAGCATACATGTGCTGTTGTCAATGTTTTCCTATAATAATTTTCGCTCCCATAAACATAAAACATATTCCAATAGAAATAATGCATCACACCCTAAGACCCTAGATTTGTTGCCGCAACCATGTGCGCCTAGCTTCACTGACAAGCCATACGGCATGTGCTGCGTGACCTAGGCCTATATGTCCAAGTTTTGGATTTGAAGCGAAAAAGCCCTCAGACTCGCTCTCAGGGCCTTGAATTTTTTAGAACTTTGGCGGAGCTAGGGTTCTCAAATAAGGGGGCCTGGGCAATATTCAGAGGGCACTGTGTGATATGCAAAAGGTTGCAATGTAGTTCTCTGAGAGTGACTCTGGGGTAACATTTGCTTCCAACTGGAGGTAAATTTTTGCACCAGGAAGACAGTGAAATTGCAGTGTGGACAGACATGCTAATGCTTTTTTCGTTCTCACAAGGAAAAGATTCTCAGAGGTCTGACACAGGCAAAATGATTGGCGTTTGTTTAAAGTTTCATAAATATGCAAAGCTTAAGAATTACAACAAGTTACCCAGGCTCCAAATGTCAGATATGGTGTCAGTGACTGTAACCAAATAACTCCATGCCAGTCTTTTAACTCAATCTTCCTTATAAATGACTTACATAACAAATGTGAAGAAGATCACTCAAGTTAAAGTACGGATACCAAAATAAATTTGGATGGACGCTAGGACAGATGGCAGGCTTGTTTTTTTTAGGCGAACGATCGTTTGGTTCGCATGGAGGTCGCCTGAATTCAAAAACACGTGAACGAAAAATAGGTTGCCTCGAAGTCCCCGACGGTTTGCGCAAAGTTTTTGAGGATTCGCATATTGTTTGTAATGATGAGCCGTATACGTGTGAGAATTGTTCCAAATTGCTTCGTGGATTGCTGCAAAAATATGATACAGTTCAATTCGGTAATGACAGTCAGGCTAATTAGGATGGGTTGCTATGTAATGTCTACACAGTTAGTAACAACGGTTAATCGCAACACAGCTTTTGGCAGTTTCGCGCAGGTGTGCACTGATACTCAAGATGAAAAATCGTATCGAGATATGTGATTTGGGTGTTTTAAGCACCTGTCACGGTCAATTACATTTATTTACACCTAAATCTCTGTAATTGCCATGAAATGATTATAAGTGCATATAATATTAATTTCTACTTCCGAAGTAAATCTAATTCTGATTTGTAAAAGCACACACTGAAAAATATATCTGGACAGTTCGATTGTGAGGCTACAAAATCATACAATTTGTGTGACATGACCCAGACAATAAATTGAAAGGGTGGGCCTTGAACAAAATTACATGGATCTGAGATAGTTTCACTCTGATACACTGAATAGAAAAATGTCGACTCAAACCAGGCTGAGCGTGAACTTGGGGGGGGGGGGGGGGGGGGGGGGTGGGGGGGGGGAGAGGGGGGGGGGGGCAAGCTAGGCTCCTAGACTGATCAGGACTGCAACATTTTATAAGGGGATTGGATCCCTTACGGCTCCAAATGACTTGCCCTCAGCTACTACTTTTCTGACATTTCTAAAAAGATAATTTGTTTATCTCATGAGTTCATGGATTGGAAGTAATGCTCAGGGGGCTGAAATTGCTGTCTGAATGTTTAAGAGTGGAGCTGTATCATTTAGAGAGGGTTGCTCCCCATTAACCCCCCCCCCCCCCCCACCCCCGTTTCTGAAATTATACTTTCGTAAACAATTGTCGCAATTTGAACAACTTGTTACGCACAGGATTGGGCATGTGTGCGTGTGTGTGTGTGGGTTTGTCTTACCAACTTGACGAGGTAAGTAGACAAAAGAGTTTGTGTGTTTCTCCTTACCGAGGTACAAAAGACAAAAGAAACCCTTTACCTCGGTTGTTTTCCCAGAACTGTACCGGCAAAACGAGGTAGAAACCGTTAGTCCACACAAAGGACAAACAATGGGGTACCTCGGTATGTAGGGTAGACAAGACTGTGTGTGTGTGTGTGTGTGTGTGTGTATGTGTGTGTGTGTGTGTGTGTGTGTGTGTGTGTGATGGGGGGGGGGGGGGGGTCACCAAGGTGGCCTGCAGTCTTCTTTGAATTACAATTTCCTTGCATCTAGAGACGGAATTGGTGGTTCATTCACATCCACACGAAAGGGGGCCCCGGTTGGTTTCATGTAGCTTCCCACATTTGCCCCCCCCCCCCCACCCAGCCTGGACCGGGGTCCCCTGGACTTGTCCATTGTACCCCTAACGGGGTCAGCCGCCACTGCAATTGACATGCATTAAAAAAAATGGTCTATTAATAACGTTACAATCACATTATTTTACCACAAGGGTTAATCCAGTCATCGGCGCACTTGGTATGCGCCTATCTCCCACCTCCCTCCCCCTATTTTCTCCCGGAGAGGGGTTGTGCATTGTGGATATCTGCTTCGGGTGCGAGGTAATCGCATTTTTTAGGATTAAATTTCAAAATTTGGTTGACAATTATGAATACACTCTGGCAAACTTGGGCCTAGGTGCGGCAACCCTCCCCCCCCCCCCCCCCCCCCCCACCCTCACAGCTTTTAGTAAAGTCCTTCCGCCACTGAACCAACACGCTTCGAAGTGACATTGGGATGTATAAACAGCTTACCTGAAGCATATTAACAGGCCTGGATATTTCACGGTAACGATCGTTCCGTTTCCGTGTCGTTACCGTCACAGCAAAAACACGGAAACGATTTTTCGTTTCCCATGCATTTTATGCACACTCGGACTCCATGACCAGACCGTATATGTTCATAATTTTATAGGAATATGTTGTCCAGTTCCAATCGTACTGTCAGTGCCGTCTGTCATCTCCCGGTATTTACAACTACAACCACAATGTTGACAGCCGCAAAGAAACGAAAAAACGAATCGGTGTCTCTCAAAACGTTTAAAAAATGGTCCTTTTCAAAAGATTTCACACCTGAAGTTGATGAGGAAGGTGTAATAATTAAGTTGGCTTCCCCAAATTCTAAAAAGATCACCTGACACGAATGTTAATATATTATACAAAAAATGGGACTGCCATTCGTCCTGTGGCTATCCGGCCAATAATCATCGGGACATGAATTATTTATGTCCAGATGATTATTAGCCGAGTAGCTGACAGAACGAGCGGCTGATGAATTTATCCTACTTTATGAGGAAAACAATAAACATTTTCCTTTTGAAATTTTCTGCATGTTCGAGGCCAAATGCCACCATAAGCCGCCTCAGTCAGAGCATCTAAAAATCAATTTTTTTTAATTTTTTTTTTTTTTTTGGGGGGGGGGGGTTAACCCCCCTCTCTGTGCGCGTGCGCTAGACACCTTTTGGTGTCTGTATTCAGTTTTTCCCTCCAAAAATTCTCATCCCCCCCCCCCTCCCACCCTTTTAATTTTAATCCTGGCTATGCGCCTGGTACCAAGACGGATAAAAAAAAAAATCAGCCCAGATCGCCAGTATACATAATACAGCCTACAGTTCAAATGAATAATGCATCATTCTCATCTCACGACCAACAAACTTAACAGAATGTCATTGCTGCCAAGTCCCCAGCATTAAATATTCACCTGTAACAGTGAGTGACACTGCACGCCGGTAAACTTGAGTCTAGGTACGCCTCCACCTTCCCCCGGCCCTACGGTGTTTCATAAAGTCCTTCATCTGCCACTCAACCAACTCGGAACCGGTGTATTGGGAAGTAATGACTGTGCGAATGAACCTAGTCACCAGAAGCATGAAAATGTCTGTAATGCAGAAAGGTAATTCCAGTCTAGTACTGTAAGGGAGGTAATCAAATTAGCTATCAAAGAACTCAGCTATTTTAGACATTGCTGACAGGGTCTTCGCCATATGTGATGCCCATATCTCTCACCAAATTTAAATTGCATCGTTCCATGGCTGATTTTAAATAATATATTATAAGTGATCATCTCAGACTTTGATATCTCTAATCTTTTCAATTTTTTATTGACTTTTGGTCATTAAAGCCTTTAAGATCACGCTCGGCTGGTCACCATTGCAGTGTCGTTAAGTTGACAAGTCATAACAACAGAACAACTATTTTGCTTCAAGCGAAGTTTAAGACGCCAGTATTGCAGTCTCTCTGGCGGATTGCTGGTTTGGGGTTCCAGCCTTAAAACGTCCCCCGCACCAGTCACTTAACCGTGGCAAAATTTATTCTTTTTGTTAAAACGAAAGAAATGTAGTTGAAAGCACGAGTGACAAAAAGTGAGTCGTGTAGAAAGTCAGGGCGGGCAAGTGCATTTAAAGCCTATTAGTATTAGTTCTGCAGGGCGAGACTTTTGCTGTAATTTTACACACCTGTCGATGGAACGGGAAAATCGTTATCGATCGTTTCCCATGATGCAAAATGACGGAAACGAAATATGATTTCCCATGAGTTTTGAAATATTGAGGCCTGTATTAAGAAGTGTATTTTTACTGTTGAAAGGTAACTAATGTAAGGGAGGTAATCAAATTAGCTATTGAAGAACTCTTTTTTTTTTCATGCAGTGGAAATTGCTGATAGTGCTTATGCCTATGCCTAACGTGACCCCCCACCCCCCTCATATGTCTCACCAAATTTAATTTACTTTGTTCCATGGCCGATTTTAAATAATTTCTTTAGTGATCTCAGACTTTGATATCATGAACTTTTTTTAAAGCCTTTATAAAGATCAAACTGGTCACCATTGCAGTGTTGTTAAGCTGACAAGTTACAACAACAGAACAAACCATTTCGCCTCAAGCAATGTTTAAGACACCAATATTGCAGTCTCTCTGGTGGATTGCTGGTTTGGAGTTCAGCCTTAAAACGTCCCCCGCGCAGTCACTTTACTGTGACTTAGTTTATTCTTTTTCAAATAGAAATGTATCTTGTCCGTCTCAAAATAAAATTCCAAAGGTCCATTGTGGGTATAATAAATTTGGGGGTTATGTCATAGGTTACCTATGTCAGATTTAGGAGAACAAACAATGGGTTATCAAGGCTCCAATCAGGCGAACAGTAAAGGGGTTATGCAAAATTCTGAAAAAACAGACCTGGATGGAAAAAACATTCACACAAACTTGATTGGTTTTCAAACCATCACAATATCCCATATTGACTTCGAAGTCGTGTTTGTGCTTCATTCCCTACTGAACTATAATGAATGTTCCCAACACCAAATAGCGTATCAGTGATTTTACCTCTACGCAGTTGTAACATGATTGACTGGTGACTATAGCTGAAATGGGGTTTGAATTGGGGCGGAGGAGGGGGGAGGGGCAGGACCTCATAGACACCCCATAGCTCTGCTACTGTCCTAGATCCCCACCAATAGGAAAGGAACACCCCTCCTACAACCCACATCACCCCAGGCCTGCAGCCTTCAAATATGCGGCGGGACCCCATGCTTAAGTATGTCGGGGGGGGGGGGGGGGGAGGGGGCCCAGACAGTTTGCTGAAAATGAGTTTTGGGAAGGGCTAATACTCTTGCCCCTCCCAAAGCAACTGTAAATATGGCCCATCAAACTTCCCTTGAACAAACTTCAGAAGATACGTCAAAAAGAAGCTGAAAACCAAACATCCAACTCATACAATCCATCGGATTTTGAGAAGATTTTTTTTCAAAACTGCGACAATTTTCCCAGAGTACATGTACCTGTAGAGAACCAGACTCTCAAACTTACTAACCTGACACAAGCCGAGTTTTCAGCAGGTAAAGGTCTGTGCACCATCAACATGCAGTACGCCTTAGTAGACAGCACCACTGTGCTCCTGTGTTGACAATCAGGTGCAGGTGCCTTGCCAGAGGACACAACACAGTTACCCCTGCCTGGAGGGAAGACGTGATATGGAACATGCATGCCAAATTTGGTTCTATTCAGTCTAGTAGCTTCCGAGTATTCAATAACAAAGTTAAGGATGGACAGATAAACCGAAAGTGATCAGTACCATTCAATAACGTAAAGTTAAGGGTGGACAGATGGACAGACAGAAAGTGTCAGTGCCCTGGAAACTTACCCAAGTGAGCTGGAAATGATGAATACCTTATAAAGGAAGGTGTTCTCAAAATAAAGTAAGTAAATGGTTAAGAATACTCACTGTATTTTGTACTCTTCTTCAAATACAAACATTATTTATGTTAATCTGTTATTTTTTATTTTCATTTCTGCAAAGAAAAGGAATGTACAACAGTTTTAAGATGTTCGATTAAACAAGCATTCTACTTCAACAACTACTGGCATTCTATTACTGGTATCCAGGCCTGAAAATAAGCAGTTTGACATTTGCAGAATGAGGGTGAATTTGATGATGCTATCCCATACAGTGGGCCAATTTATCCTCTTGGTACCTCCTTTTGTTTAGTTTTGAGACCCTGATTCAGATTGAGGTTCACAGAGGGTAAATTTAATGATGCTACCCTGCTGTGCAGGGTAGCATCAATAAATTCACCCTCTAGGGACCTCATTTTGCAGATGACAGTCTGCTTATTTTCTGGCTTGCTGGTATCTAAAAATTTGGCAGGCACACTGTCAGCATGTTTTTGGGGCTTGTAAACGGCTGCATTCTCCTCATTAACTGGTTGAGGGCTAGAATTCATCACCTCGTTTGCTCAGCAGTGGAAACACAAAACAAGTTCAAACAAACTTATTTAATTACCATTTTTTGGAGAGTGCCAAGAGGCACTCTCCAATGAACTCTTAAAATAGTTATGAACAAGAGGGGCAATGCAAAGCATGTGTCAATCCCCATGAGCCACCAAAATTTTCTGGCAATGCAAAGCATGTGCCAATCCCCATGACCCGCAAAAGTTTTATATCCCCATGACCCACCAAAATTTTCTAAGTCGAAAGAGCGAAAAAATGCCAGAACTCCAGAAAACCAGAGGACACCATTGGATGGTGCATAATATGCCCACACTTCCAGAAATTATAAAACATTATGCAGGCAAATAAAAAGTCTGGAAAATGGTAAAAATGCTAAGTTCAAAGGCAGTAATTACCTTGTTTGCTCAGCAGTGGAAACACAAAAAAAGTTCAAACAAACTTAATTAATTACCATTTATTGGAGAATGCCAAGAGGCAAAATAGTTATAAACAAGAGGGGCAAAGCATGTGCCAATCCCCACAAACCCGCCATTGGTACCAATGTTATTTGATGAAATTTGAACATAACAGCATTGTGTGTGCACAACATCAGAATAATCCATGCATTTTTAAATGTAAACTGTAAGACTGGCTAAAGGAAGAATATTGATACACAAATGCTTGATGTTCAGAGGTTATTGTAAAAGGCAACTTTTTTCACAGAAATGAATACAAATCAACAGCTCTTATCTAAAGGTCTTGCCTAATGAGCACACCAAGTTCAACAAGAGCTCACATATTGCTGAAGCAATACAATGTCCCCTACTGGACTAATGAGCATTAATAATTATACAAATGTTATAACCTAGATGTGATCAGCATGAATTCTGTTAAAGCATTTCCAAAAAAAGTCTGGAAAAAACGATATTTTGGCACTTTTCCATATTTCCGAGGACCATAACTCACACAAGAATAATGCAATCAGCATGAAACTCAAACTTCATCTGTAAGTCATTATTCTATAGTAGGTTACCAAAAATGAAATCATTCGGTTGAAGCATATCCAAAAAAAAGTCCGGAAAACTAAAGTGTGACTGACAGACTGAGGGATTGACGGATGGACACAGCGCAAACCTATCGTCCCCTCCGGCGATGCTGGTAGGGGACTAAAAACAATCCTATGATAAATATGGGCCATGTCAAAGAATGTTGATGCACGAATGCAATAAATTCAAAGATTGTTGCTAACAGCAACAGTTTTTGATGGAAATGAAAAGAAAATCAATAGCTCCTATCTTTGTCACCCTGCATAAGCATACAAAGTTTCAAAACATCCTGATAATGAATGTGCACTCTGAGGCATGCCAAAGGAAGATGCTAATGCACAAATGCACTAAGTAGAAGGTCATTGATTGCAGCAATGGTTTTGGGGTTTTTTTTATGGAAATTCATAAATATACCCTGCAGAGAGTGCAAAAGGGATAAGTTGATGCACAAATGCAGTAAGTTCAAAATTTTTTATGGAAATGAAAAAACGCAATAGCTCACCTCTAGAGGTCACCCCGAAGACACATACCAAGTTTCAAAGTGATCCGATCATAAATGTGCCCTGAAGGGTGTGTTAAAGTAGAGATGGGCGGTTAACCGAAAATTTGTACTCGGTTTCAGTTGTTGAAAAAAAAAACGAAACCGAAAACGTGCAGGTAAAAAAAAACGTACTTTCGGTTTCCGTATACTTTTCCTGTAACTCTCAGTCATGGCTGACAACACGCTCGGTATGCTCTCCGGCGATCAATCAAAAAATATTGAAAATGACGACAAAAGTCCTGTATGGCGGTACTTTGAACGGCAGGATTGCAAAAGTAAATATGCCACCTGCAAACTCTGCTCGAAGACGATAACAGTTGAATATGGAAACACGAGTAACTTAAAACGACACATTGAATGCAAACACAAAATTGAATATGCTGACTTGAAAAAAGTCATGGATGCAAAAGCTTCTGCAAAACGTTCACCGACAGTGAGTACGGAATATCAATCATTAGATGTCACCAACCTGAAATGAAGTATACAGTATACACTATACTATACTCCACTCTGCTGGATGGCTTGACTGGGCTTGGGGCCAAATTTTGTTCCCATATTTTTTAAAGAAAAATTTTCCAACTCTCAACGTCGACACTGTGGGAGCTGAAGGTTCAAACGAATTACTTTTCCGTCGAGTCGCTCGACTGACTCAAGTGTGATGTCATACCCATCCCATGGGTCGGAGTGAACAGTGAGATTGACTTATCGTCGCGTGAGTGCTACAATGTCGTATGTCCCCCTGTGGGACATATGACATTATAGTACTCAGGCGACGAGATGGTGCCACCGTGCCAGCACTGTGACTCAGACTCATGAAGCCATTTGCCAAATTGTGTCATTTTAATTTACGCCGTAGTCGAAGATCAATCTGATCAGTGATCAAAATCAAATCAACTTGAATCAAATCAAACACGGTGAAAGTGAAACGCAAAATCGAGTGTATGGTGTGTGTGACTGTATGTGTGTGTGTGTGGGGGGGGGGGGGGGGGGGGGCAGGCCATAGGCATTTAAGCTGGTTGGGTCCGCAGGTGCAAGCGTGAAATCAGCGAACTGACAAATCGAGTGAGTGTGCTGTGTATTCCCCACCCCACCCACGGGTATTGCCCGGGGCCCACCCACCTCATGACTGTGAAGTATGAATTGAATGAATTCCCGGCTACACGCCTGATTGCATGACACAGCATTCACGATGTTCATGGCATGTGAAAAGCTTCAGAACTCTCAGATTTGAACAGACTTGCATAAGGGAGACTACTCTTTTAACAGGAGAGATATTGATGTATTTCTAATTTTTCTTCCTGCTGAAAGAAAACACACTCAAATCTAATGATCGTCAGGGTTCTTTACTGTAATAAAGCAAACCAACATTGAATATATAACTCATTCTCTCAACATAATAAACATCATTTTGCGGTAAACCCTGAAAACTTATATTCTGAATAAAATCCTTTCCCCTTTCGAAACAGAACACATTTGAGGATGCACCATTCTTTTCAGATGTGAACTGAACTTTCTTCATCTCTCATTAGCCTTGTTCCAGATAGTAATCAATGGTCTGTTTGGGGTTCAGACTGAAAACGGTTCCCCGGGAGCAAGTAAAATTTATACCAAATCAAATTGACGAAGTAGATCAATTCTCTTGTATGCAGATTGCATAACGTATAACAATAAACCCAGGTTGCCAACTTGCCAAGCTGTGATTTGATCATTTTATGTTCTAAACTTTATTTTTATGTTCTACTTTTGAAGTTTTTAGTTAATAAAGTCTGATCACACCCATATTTCAGTTATGTCTACACAAGTTTATATCAATGTCCAGAGATGGTAGAGAGATGGAAATACAGGTATAGGTCAGCCTGGTCAGGAAAATTCCAAAAATGCATACTGTCATTTTTCATGAAGGGGTAACATCACAAAATTCACCCCATGTGTGACCCTATTCAATAGGGTCACACATGGGGTGAATTTTGTGATGTTACCCCTTCACACGAGGCTATTCATCCTCTGTAAAGTTGAACTCGTGAGGCCGTGACTGTGAGCCTGAATCTGAATTAGAACCCCATGGCTGAACATGGAACATTAGGTGATACCCAGGGGATGAATTATTGGGGGACCCGGGCACTCTGGGATAGCTTGGGGAAATGAACAATTTGAATTTACACTTTTCAGGACTCATTCTGCAAATGAGAGATTGCTTATTCCATGGTTTGGAAAGAAAGCCGAAAACCCGAACCAAACCAAGGTTTTTTTACATAAAAAACCGAAACCGAAAACCGAAAGGTAAATTTGAAAACCGCCCATCTCTATGTTAAAGGGAAATATTTAGGTCTAGTCCGGCCGCCGAGGTACTGAACCTGGTTTTGTTGTATTAAGTCTTTTTCTCAGCGGATTATTATCCTACATGGTCTCCTTGATGAGATTTTCCTTACTGGACAGCTGACAGTGTTGAGCAATTTTTTTTATTCGACAAAATCCAAGATGGCCGCCAAGGTGGCCGCTATGAAAAAATAGAATATCACCAAATAACTTGGATCGGAATTTTTGGTAAGATAATATGGAATTTTGAAGATTTTTCTTGATTCATCGTAAACGTATATAATTGTTACTTACTGGCCAAAATAAGATTACCAAAATCCATATGGCGGCCAAGATGGCCGCCAATGTGTCATACTTTTCTAATATTTTTGAGATTACACCACATATCCTTCATATTGTTGCTAAAATGTTGACAAATATGCGTGCTTATATAATTCTATTTACCAGAGGGGCCATTTCTGCACACACTGGTACTCTAATATCCACCAGAAGTGGATTGTTGCTCACTGTATCACATTATTTATAAATGCAGATATAACCTAGTCAATCCGAAAAAAGTTGCGAATTATGTTATGTCTGTCGGAATTAACCGATATTATATGTATAAACAATGTAAGGTATATACACATATCGGCACATTTTCATGAACCTACTGTTACTCTCATGTGTTATATGAAATATATTCTCTCAAAACCCAAGATGGCGTCCAAAATGGCTGCAAATATGGCAAAAAATCATCATTTCTTACAAATATAGGCAGCTATTAGGCGCTATTATTTTGAAATGTCCAACCATGATTACCGATATGAATTAGCCATATGGGGTGATGCTCTTTTGTTATATATGATCAAAGGAATTGTTTGAGAAACCCAATATGGTGTCCAAAATGCCCCCAAAATTGGAAAAGTAACAAAGCAATTACAGTCTACACTCATCTGCCCATAGTCCAATCGGCAATACATTTAACCTGTTTTTTTTGTTGTTGTTTTATCGTATCACTATATCGTATAACTATATGGTCTCCTCGTGCGATTCCTTTTACTGGGCAGCTGACAGGGTTGATCAATTTCCTTATAACCGCCAAAACCTAAGATGGCCCCAAATTCAAGTTTCCGCCGATACCACTGAAAATATTGAAATTGAAAGCCAAAAATCTTTACTAAATAATTCAGTACAGCACGCCATTTCCAACTGATTGTGTTGGTCATAAAGCGGGTCAGCTTATCCCCAGATTTTCCAGAAAAAATCAAAATGGCTACCAAAATTAGTAACATTTTGCTATTTTCAGCAGTAGTGTTAAAGACTCCAAAACAGAGGTGGGAACTGAAATGTACGAGAAATTGTAACAAGAGAGATGTTTGCAAATATCATTGGTGAAGTACTTTATAAGGACCACACAAGATGCAGTGAATATCAAGTTGAATGACTGTGTAGTTTCTTAGATCGACTCATCACTACGCATTACTGCCAGCGATGTCTGTTCATTGCAGCAGTCCTCTGAAACACTGCACACACAGAAAATGGTACACGCCATGTTTGCTGCATTACACTTACACCTCGAATATTTGCATGGCATTTTACTCGAACATGTGCACCTAATCATCTTCAGTATTTCATCAGGTGCTAGCTTGACGGACGCAACTGTCACAGGGTTCAAAGATTTTGTATTCACGTCTTTCTCGAATCCAAATACAATTGGGTCCATCTGCAATGGGTTAGGTTGAAGGGCATGCTTCCATATACAAGTTTGCAAGTGGGCCCGTTTGACATTCTCAGTAAAAGCCTCTGTTCTCGGTGGTAGGCTGCACAATTTAGGAGCAGATGTTGCAGTCGATTCCCAATTTGTGTTCTCCATATGCACAAATGAGCATCGGACATTGATGTTGATGTTGATTTAGGAGATCTATAGCATAATGCTATAAACTTGGTGGCTTGTTTTAGAACGTCCGATATCTCCTCGTTATTCTCACCAAGTGATTCCAGTGTCCCACCAGTTTGCAGAACCTTCAGTACATGCCCTTTGCCGATACCAAAGTATCCCCCTACAGTATCGCACCCGGAAAGTGCGTGAGCAGCGAGCAATTGAGGAACAATTTTCTTGTGTGTATCAACTGCGGCAGGTGTATCGATCACCACCCATCCATGGATTGGCGACTCCATAGTCATTGCAACAGTCAAGTGTTGTTCAAGGTAGTGATGCAGCAAAAACAAATAGACGTCAGTGTTGTCAGCAACAACCACAACGTTATTACATTCAGCTGCAGCAAACAAAATTGCCTGCTGAACAATAATGTTGTCAGCTTCCTCGTGACTAGTTGCCATATCTACTCTATCTGTCACCGATCCACAACTAACCTCAATTGGAACATCATGTTGGCCAGTAATTACAAGTTTGTGTGTTTTGCTCAGCAAAACTTTTGTCCGTAGTGAGTTATCACATATAATGGAGATCAGTTGCTTTTTGTTCTCCACTACGGTCAGCACATGTTTTTGCAGTGGTAGCAGGGAGGTGGGTACAAGTTGAAACACCCGGCAGCTATCGGCCTTTCTGTGTGTCCTTGTCACGCACTTGGTGCTCTAGTCAACATATCTGTCAAATACCAAATACACATCACTCGATCACAACTTCTGTTTGATGTTGTCTTTAAATGCTGTAATGAAGTCTCGAACAGTTGCCAGTCTGGTTTTGGTAGACATGAGCCAATGAGGTATGCAGAGCAGTGCACAGCCATTGATAACAATTGCAGATTTTTTATCCACACCAGACATTCTTTTTGGTTTCTCAACAACTGTTTTATTTTTCAATACTGATTTTGAAGTGCACACACGCATATACCCGGATTCATCAAATATGGCGGTTGGTAGTGGTGACAGTTCAAAGGAAAGGATATGTTTGATATCTAATTCACGTGAACTACATACAAGTCCGATAACTCTGGAATAAATGAGATTCGTGACATATATTTTGACCTCCCCAACCTTCAGCGACTTTTTCAAGATTGCCATAGTTTGTACTGGTTTCAAAACTGACTCATAAAATTCACTCGGGAAGGCCTCTTCAAATTCCATCATTTTCTGAACTCCGAGGCTGACAATCTTATTGACATTGACAGACATTGGACCTATCCTACCAGTTGCGATGTTAATTATGGTCTCGGGGTGTCCGTTTGGATTCAATGGGTCGATACACATTCCTAGTTTAGTTCTCATACCCATACGGTCGACAGAATCACTTGCAATTCAAGACTTGGCCTCTTCCTTATGTGCGATCTGTAATTTGTCACTATCTCGATCTTCTCGCAAATTTGATATACCGGTAGCTAACTTCCCACATGCATGCAAACTCAATGTCCAGGTTTTTAGTGTCTCTGGCTTTAATGTGATCCCTATTATACCGGATTTGCCTTGGCCATATCGCATGAAGGTAGTTTCGATATACATATCGCTCCATATGCCATTCCATAGACCAGGTATGTGTCTCATCACATGTTCACCCTTCAAGAAATGAGATAAAATATCCGGTGGCATATTTTGCATCTGCAACAGATAGCAAAGCCCATATCTTGCGTAATTTGCATGACCAGAAGCAAAGAAATAAGGAAGCATGCTTTTCACAGCTTCGATGTGCAAAAGCCAGTCACATTCTCTCTCCGCTCGTACGTACAACATCATGAGGAATCATGGTTTCAAAAAAGCATCAACCCACATTTTTGTTGTGTGACTTTTGCACGCATTCTCTTCTAGCAATGCGAATAAATCTTCTGCACATTGCAAATCATTATTCTCGAAAGCTGTTTGCATAAGTTCTTCTGATAACAAACGCATGGCTCTCATATTCATTGGAAACTTTTTTCCAGTCAACATCTTTTCAACCCCACCGAATACAGACTCAAGTATATCTGAAAGTCCAGTATTGGCCATGAGCGTTCCAACTGAACCAATGAAACTCATGAGCAAATGCATACCACCCAATCGAGGAACAAATGCCGCCAATTTGTCTGGATAAGACCATAACAGCTGAACTGCTATCTTGTATAACTGCTGATCGGCAGTAAATATAGTGAACGGCTGTCCTGTATTTGACGATAGTTGCTCTGCCTTTTCCATAGCTGTCATGATAGTGTCTGGATCAGCAGGTGTCATGTCTATTAGAGGGAGGTATGCTGCGTTCGTTTTTGGGTTCGTTGCTTGACCCGAGTCTCTCGTTATGCGGTTATTATACCCATTGAACTCGACAGTTCTGGTCACTGACCATATCTTTCAAAAATGCAAAGCCAAGTTCTATCGCTCTGCGTAACGACATTGCACTGCAACACAATGTTGAAAGAAGGGGAACAGTGTTTCGTACATGTGATGCGGGCATGTCGGGTCATTTGGGTCCATTGAAACGCACAACATCCAATTCGTACTCTGTTGGTTTTGTCATATCTGACTTTTTCAATCTTGGGATCGTCTGAAGCTCAACGGAATCATTATTGTCCTTTTCAGCCATCACGATTGCCAATGAATGGGTGCTTAGCTTCCCATTTTGAGAAGCAATTTCAGCATCAAAGTTGTCAACAACCACTTATATGAGGCCACTGTTGGCATCCGAAATCGGTGTATCATTTGCATTCTTTGCAGCAGAGCTGCCGTAGATTTTTTGAATCTCAATAGCTTGTCATATGAGCATGTAACACCAAAATCATGAATATCTCTTAACAGCGTTGCCAACGAAATTTGAAGTGGTGTGTATTTTCCACACAACGTTGATGTCACTATGTTTCCTATCATCAGAGCAGGTAATGTGTGGTCCAACTGTGGAGCTAAATGACTTAGTAATGTGAGAAGTGTACCACTTACAAACAAGGATACGCTCTCGCTGTTAACATCAGTGGTGCAGTTATCTTTGTCATGATCCGTATCTTTGATTTCTTCGCCAATTGCTTTACTGAGAATCTTTATGGAACTGTCAATATTGTCATCATCCGAGTCTTTAACATACCTAAGTAAGGTGCCAGCTCTGGATTTGTCTGCCAAAACGGTGGCGATTCCTGGGGAAGACAACACCAAAATGTCATCTCTGCAGCTATCGACTAGATCAGATACAAATGATCGACGGGAATTGTAAGTCCCACCAGATTGCAGACAAAGATCAAATAATTCGACAGAACTCCACGTGGGGGATGTGTCATTTTTCATGTAAGATATGACAGATTGTATGGCCTGACTATGTGGTGACAAAAGATCAATTTTCTGTTTTGCAGCTGATTCTACCGATTTTGGATTCGTAAATTTTGACCTACAGTCAACATGGTACTGAGCACCGGCAGCATGTAAGTCGCTAGCAGCACCACACACTCTTAGCCTTACTTCTTTGGACCATTTATCATTCCTACGACAACAAATGCCAATTATTTCATCACTAACTGACATATGTGGTGTATGTGTGCCTATTCGGCGAAACAGCTAGGCGGGCCTCCACCTTGAAGGATTCTTCGTAGCCCGGTCAACTATGCAGTTATCACCACAAAATAGGCAAGGACGCCTGAAAGTAAATTCGTCATGTGAACGTTTGGGTCGTTTTTCGGGCAGAGCATCAGTATCTAGGGATGTGCTATGAGCAATGCTCGCTTGCTTCACATTCTTCGGGTGCAAATACTTCTCAACACAGTACTTATGGCAACTCAGAGTCAAATCTGGGTCTGCATCGTACCCATGTTGCAAAGCTATATGTAAGTCATCGTTATAAATCCTACTACACCTGAGTATATTCTCAATTCACTTTGCTTTCACGTTCATTAGAGGATCTTTGCTCGATTCAGCACAACCGAACGTGGTTGAGAAAAAACAAGCATCTGACATGACAGAGTTAGTCTATGTCGTTTCAAAGCAAAGGTTGCCCGAACCTGATGCTGTATCAAGTGAAGTTGAAGAAATAGAAACGCTAGTGATAAAAGGCGAGACAAAATTGTAAGTTTATGAGGTGTGTAGTGAGACACAATTGCGCAGTTGCAATAATGCGTCCTCGCTCTAAGAAATCAAACAGAAAGAACTGTTATATGATGTAATCTCCAAACGCATTCACATATAAAGAGCGTTATTAGATATAAATAGCGTTGATAGATATAAATAGCGGTGTAATATCTGTTCAATTTCTACCAAATACCCAGTGCGTATGTAGTAACTATATCGAAACACAATTACATCACGTTTTGTGCTTATATAGTGAGTTAAGACGAAATAATCATTCGGATCTGTAATTTCCACATTAATTTTCGACCCCTTCAACAGTACCTCACTTTAAGGCTCAATTAAAAAAAATGCTCAATGCTGTCAGCTGTCCAGTAAGAAAAATTAGTAAGAGGGGTGTCTGGACTAATAAAAACCGTTGAGAAAAAAACTTAGTACAACAAAACATGGTTTGGTGAAAAAATGGCATTTGGCGGCCGGACTAGTCTAACTAAACTAAGTTCAAAGGTCAGCGGCCACATTTTTTGACAAAAATGGAAGAAAATCGACAGCTCCCAGATAGATGTCACCCCACACAAGCACACCAAGTTTGCAAGCGATCCAATCATAAATGTGCCCTGCAGGGTGTGTCAAAGGGAAATATTGATGCTTTAGTGCACTAAGTTTTTACTAAGTTCATCGAAGGTCATTGCCAGTGGCAACATATTTTGACGGATATCGAAGAAAGTTCCCATCTAGAGGTAACCCCAAACAAGCATACAAAGTTTCAAACTGATCTGATCATAAATGTGCCTTGTAGGGCATGCCAAAGGAATATATTAATGCCTGACTAAACTAAGTTCAAAGATCGTTGCCAGCGGGAACATTTTTTGACGGACGGAAATGGAAGAAAATCGATAGCTCCCATCTAGAGATCACCCCAAACAAGCATGCCAGGTTTCAAAGCAACCCAATCAGAAATGTGTCCTGTAGGGTATGCCAAAGGGAAAATATTGAGGTCTGGCTAAACTAAGTTAAGCAACATGTAAATCACATGACTGTCACAAACATGTTTTCAGTTTGTCAAGTTCATTTTTTAATTCAGTTACCTCCCTTGATGTTTCTCTCCAACGTTGATTGCAGAGTACAAGTAAACATTGGAGAAACACATCAAGGGTGGTAACAAGTTGAAAAATGAACATTATACAAATTCTGACATGTTACGTGTGTATCTGTAAACCATGCGGCATACAACTTCACAACTCACATTAACATCAAAGTAAACATTCAATTAAGACACAAAGTATGTGTGTTCAGTATATACCTGGTTAATACAGCCAAGTGTATTGTATTCTTACACAAAACCATATTGATACTATTTTATGGAAATAAACACAATCTTCACAGGAGAACAATATCGCGTAATTGTATTGTTAACAATCTTTTTCCCCTACCCCAAAAAATGTAGATATTTTGGATAACAATGTCCAGCATTTAACATGCATACTTTGAGAATGTATGTGCTATTAAGCTTTCATAATTGGTGATTGATGATGTATCAAAATCAGTACAATTTTCCCATAGCACTATGTGTGCATATATCACTCTACATACCACAGCATACTATATACGCAGTATGTACACCACTTGCCGGATGCAGTTCAGAATGGTGCCAAAATTCTGCAAAAATTGCCCCCCTCCTCCCCAAAGTCAGGTTCCTATAGGAATTTAACTGCTTCCCCAAACGTCCGGGTAACGATGGATGTTCAGGTACATGCTTTTGTACTTAAGACACAGAGAGCCAGTTCAAAGTTCAAATTTTATCTGAATATATCCCATCATAACACATAAGTTCTGCAGTTATTTCTGCTTTGGTGTATCCTCTGTTGAAATATCTGCAATTAACTCAACCTGCTGAGTATTTTCAAGGTATTTTTCATTAAATCTGGTCATGGCTGCTGTAAGACAGCCAGCCATGACTGGTTTTATGAAAAAATTATTTATTTATTGGGGTTTAATGATACTTTTAACAGCCAGAGTCACCTAGTGAAAGACATTTTTTCGGTGGAGGAATTCAGAGTACACGGAGAGAACCGAGCTACTGTCAGACTTCCCAACGTACTAACTCCACACAACAGGGTTAGCATTGGTTGAAGACAAGTGCACCATCGACGTGCAGTACGCCTTAGTACACAATGCCACCATTCGGATTAAATGTCTTGCCCAAGGACAAAACTAAGTACAGGTAGGTGGCATTCAAAGTGATGACTTCCTGACTTGCAGCCTGCATCTCTTCCTTCTGAGTCAGCAAAAAATTCATATAAATTTAACTAAAGAAATCATTGGAGAAAAAAATCCATTTAATTTACAGGAAGAAAATTTGATTAAATATGCCCAAATTATACATATTGCAGTGGCAAGATAAATTCTGTCCTGGCAGGAATATCTACCAGCAGCATTCAAAGAGTTAATGTTTGCATATTTTTCTTTTTCACCAAGATGGCAAGAATGATAAAGTACATTGCGATACGATGGACCGGACTTCCTGGTCGCATTTCATGTGGCACACTATCTCATATGTCGCATGTCGTATCTCCAAGGCTCCCACAAGTCAAAATTACTCAAAATCAAGGCTATTCAAGGCCATTTCTCGTCAATTTTCAACTTTTTTTCAAGGCCACAAAGATTAAAATTCAATGCTTTTTCAAGGCTCAATGATGTTAAATATACCATGTTAAAATGTGAACACATAATTCAAGTAAAAGCACTGGTGGATCTGGCAGTGTTCAGAATGAACAAGGCATACAAGTGTAGTCTTTAATGTGCCACTTTTGCTGATTGTGGGCATGCCTGGTGATATTTACTGACTGATAGCAAATGACAGAGCAAGAGATATTGTTATGTTCACCTTTTTTTGTAACAATCATCAATTTGACAATGACATAATAAATTATACACGCAATAACACATCACTTACAGAATCCTTCTCCATGTTAATTCTGTCAAGTTTGTACTCGAGTTACGTTTTCCAATACAAGTGATGTAATGTGTAAAAGTTCAAAATAACTTACTGTTTATCTAGTTAAGTGTCATTCAGAGTGTACATGGGTCTCAATGCCATACTCTTTTTATTTCCCTTACATTTTGAGGAGGACAATATTTATTCACCCGCGGTTTGTCTCTACACTGTAATTTGTTTACACTGTTTGCAAGTAATGTACATGTGCGCAAGCGACCTTGACATTAGTTGAATTGGGTGTATTAAACAGCTGTAACGATGCCTTTCAATAATGCGACTGTTTTCAGGAATGGCTCTCATCCCCAAACTGCTAACTCTTAGCTGATAACATATTATAACAAGCATCCCGCCAGGCGGTGGATCAATATATGGACAGCTATGAAGAAATTGCACTTGTGAAGAAATTTTTAGTTGAACAAAAGGTCAATAATTCCTTCAAAAATAATTGTACATTCCTGGCTTATGACCCATTAAAGCTGAATATATTGTTTTCAAGGTATTGCGTGGAGAATATTATTATTTATTTATTGGTGGTTATGGTCACATATTTTTGTACAATGGCTAATCATGACAACACAGTTATCAACTCAAGATCGGGGGTGAGCATCAATAAGCCATGTTGCCCATTTTAGAGAGTTTGCACCTCCCAAGCATTGGTGACTGGGTTCTATTTTACCAGTAAAACAGAGCCTGTTTACAACAGTGAACAGGCACTGCTTCACTTCCCGGGGTTCCTGCGGGGAATTGCGTGGAGAATCAAAAGTCAACAAACTCCCAGATGGTTGCCATGGCGGCCATATTGGACATGGTAGAATGCTGGTTATCGAAAGGAACGATCCTCTAGTCATGATTAATCAACCATAATAAAAAACAGTATCTGTTGGATGTATTGTTTTCAAGTTATCGCATGGACAAACAAAAGTTAACATAATACGGTCCGACCAAAACATGGATTTTTTTGGGGGGGGGGGGGGGGGGTTTGCAGTGTGCAGAATGTTTATCTCCAGGCACCGGTACTAACTATGCACTGTAAGCTGGTGCTTTCAACCAGGCATCCTGGCACCTACATTTTGCCAAATTTGTAACCTGAAATTTCTCCAAAACACAAGAAACGACCACAAAATAATAATATACATGTTTATTACTTTCCAAAGTGTGATTTACTGGGATTTCCGGGTTTGATTATAAACAATAACTTCACAAGTGAATTATGCAATCAACAATTGTGTTATGTATCTGTGTGTGCAAACAAAGACGCTTTGACGTACGTGTAATGGAGACTTCAGTTTTTTTTGGTTTTGTAACCCTTTACCTAACATGAAAAGCAGACGACACTTGCAAAAATGAATTCCTGAGTAACTATTATTTTCATTTTTTGTCTCAAAAACACTGGTTATGATCCATCGTTGGAATGAGCTCGTTCCAATGAGGGGTTATAACCTATGTTTTGGAGACAAAAAATGAAAAAAAATAATGAAACTTATTTGGCGTTTTTTGAGAATAGCGCTGACCAGTTTGACTGTTATGTTCGGTAAAGGGTTATATAATACAATTATTATTAAGTAATGAAAAGTAATAAACAGAGTAATCGCTTGACTGGACTGGTTACGTGAAATAATTCATTCAAGGCAAGGGACTATACCGGGTCTGGACCTGCGTCGCTGCATGCGATTGAATCGGCAAACAGGAAGTGGCTGCACAGCAGATCTGAAAATTGCATACACGATACAACTGATCATTATCAGGCTCCAGATGAAATATAAAACCAATCCCTTGCATAGAAGCCGAGAAAAGTTTGACAAAAAATTTCAATGTTCAGTGGGTACAGTAAAATTTCAAAGTATCGGCAAACAGGAAGTGGCTGCATGGCAGATCTGAAAATTGCTTACACGATACAACTCATCATTATGAAGCAGCAGACCAAATATAAAATTATTCCCTTTCATAGAAGCCAAGAAAACTTTGAAAGAAAAAGTGTTTCGGACGGACGGACGGACTGATGGACGGACTGACGGACGGAGTCGAGCGGTTACTAGACCTGCTCTGCCGCTGGCGACGCAGGTAAAAACACTCATGCGCATGCGCGCCCTCGTGTTTGTGCAATGTTCCTCATCTCTCATGAATTATTTCACATAACTAGTCCAGTCAAGAAATTACACTCTATATATATCGATAGCCTACAGCTTGAGTTTACTTTCAATTTGGTATCACAAAAAACAATCACACACATCCCGCAACAAATTTTACCATTGGTTTGAACAAACACATTGATCAAGCACTAACCTGCATTGACCAATCCCAGAGCTTGATTCATGATGGAACTGGAGCAACAGGCATCTCTCAGAGAGTGCCATTTTTAGCAGGAACAGATGGCTTTAAATGCAGTTAAATTCATGTAGATTATTGGTGCGCTATACGACAGATTGAAAAATTGTTCGTTTTCAAGAACATTCAAGGCTCCTCCTGAAAATTTAAGGACTTTCAAGGCCTTGGAAGGTCATTTTTCGAATTCAAGGCTTTCAAGGATTTTTTCTATATTTAGCCCCTGGGGTTCCCACAGAGCTGTGAAAATTTTGTTTTTCGGCATCAATCAATAACTTAGGACCCACTTATACTACATGCCAAATTTGGTTCAAATCAGCCCACCGGTTCTTGAAATACAAATTTTGGGCCGAGCCCAAAATGGATATGCTCCCACAGAGCCCAAATATTGACCTACCAACATCCCTTGAACAAACTTTAATCTTCAACATCAAGGGATGTTCCATACCAAATATCAAGGAATTCTCTCTGGTGGTTCATGAGAAGATTTTTTAAAGATTTTTAGGCTTTGGGGGAATTAACCAGAGCCCAAAGATGGCAGCTGCTTCATTTGAACAAAACAAAAAGGGTATACTCCATAGCTGGTCTGTGCAATATATGTTTGAATTTGGCTCAATAGTTACAAACTATGTTTCCAAAACTTAACGGATGCCGGACGCCAAGTGATGGTAATAGCTCACAATGACTTGCAGTCAGGTGAGCTAACAAGAAGTGTTGGAGAGATCGAACAAACGACCCAGCAGAATGAGATCAGTAATTGAACTTCAAAGGCCTAGCAACCAATGAAAAGTCCGGGCAGAGACTGAGGAGGATCAAAGCAGGTTCAGAGTCAAGGCAGAAAGGATCAACGGCAGAGCCCTGGGGACAGACACCACATTGCAGAAAGTGTGGAAATCCATGCCGAGATGATGAAATTGCTGAGTAATCGGATCTGACTTCTCAAAGTTGACTTTGAAACAGAGCAACGCTAGCAGGCCAAGCAGCAGCCGGTCATCCAACTCCAGAATGGTATCATTGGGATGCTGTTGGAGGATGTCGTTTAGGTAGGCTGACAAAGTCACAGCCGACTGAGTATGGTGAAAACACATACATCATCAGGCGAGTGAAGGCCAAAGCAGCCAGATTTAAACCGAATGGGAGAGCTCTGAATTGAAAAATGCGATCCCGAAACAAGAACAGAAGGTATTTCCGCAACGCCACGTGAATGGGCACATGGAAATAGGCCTCCTTCAGGTCAACACTGGTTGCAAAAGCACTCTGATGAATTGACTGTCCAACCAACCTGAAAATCTCCATGCTGAAACGCATGCTACGACGGACTCATTCATGAAGCTGGTCATTCTTTGGCATGGAGAATAGTCTCGAGTAAAACTCCGGAGAACAGGTGTTTCCGACCACCGAGGTGGAGGATCAGAAGATAAACAGGGGTGCAAACGGAAGGAAAGTCGCACACCTGAATGAACGAAATTGAGGACCCATGGATCCGACATTATCTCCTTCCAAAACAGTCAAAAAACAGCAACAGCCTTCCCCCCACTGAAGGTGAATCGAGGTGAGAACCTTCATATGCAGCCTCGACAAGAACCCCAAATGGAGAAATAACTCCTTCGCGAAGCAACAAAGTTCTGAGACTGTTCTCCCTGAGGCTGTCAGAGAGCTTGACCATGGTGGTGACGTTTCTTCTGAGCAGGAGCAGACATAGCCGAAGATGCAGACTGTAATCACTGAGGCTGATACAACCATAACCTCTGGCACCAGATGGGTCCTAGAGCTGGTCCTTCGAATGGCAAAGAATCTTGCCAAGGAAAGCCCCCACAGAACCATGGAAAAGTTGAGGACCGACCAAAGAAGCAGACCTCAGAACAGCACTTTGCTCATGAAGGAAGGGGGTTGATTAGTGTCCAGCACTGTATCCAATGTGCAAGTTCCAAATTGGGAGGATAGATAGATCGATAATTTATTCAACGGTAAATGCGTAAACAATAAATACATTGCGACATAATGATTAATCATAACATGCTTTTCCATTGGGAGATACCATAGCCAGATTGACTGTCAACCTGGCATCTCCAAATAAAGTGACAAAACACTGGAGGATTGTACCAAAAGTGACAGGAAACTGTCACTAATCTCTGAGCTAACAGGAGCCGTCACTGGTCTCTGCGACACAGAAGGCCATGGTTGTCAAAATCCGATTGGCACTACAATCACAAGTGCACAGGTTCCCATGGTAGTGAACATCCTTACCACGTTCCAAAGGAATCAACCCATAAACATTTGAGGAAATCTCGACAATATTCAGGCATACTAAGATAAAAGGGGCATAACTGAGAAATAAGGCCAATCAAAACTATAATCACAGGTACACAGATTTCCATTATAGTTAACAACCTTAAAAAGTTTCAAAGGAATCGACGCATAAACAACTGAGAAAAGCTCCAGACAAAATTCTAGGCAATTCAGGCATTCTAAGATGAAAAGGGGCATAACTCTGGCCAAAAAAAGTCTGATCAAAACTATAATCACAGGTGCACAGGATCCCATGGTAGTAAACATCCATACCAAGTTTCAAAGGAATCGGCCCAAAAACAACTGAGAAAATCTCTGGAAAAAATTCAGACATTCCAAGATGAAAAGGGTCCTAACTCTGGCAAAAAAATTCCGATCAAAACTATCATTGCTGGTGCACAGGTTCACATGGTAGAAAACATCCATACCAAGTTTTAAAGGAATCGCCCCCATAAACATCTGAGCAACTCTCCAGACAAAATTCTAGGCCTGCTTTTCCAAGTCAAAAATGGGCATAATTCGAGCAAAAATAATCCGACCGGAATGGTGTGAACATTATAACCCAAGTTTTGACCAGATTGGTCCATGAAGGTCTGAGAAAATCTCCTGACAAAATTATGTCTACAGATGTATAAACAGATGGAAAAGGAGATTCCAGTATACCCTCCCCTCCCCAACTCGTTGTGGGGGGTATAATAAGCATACCAAGTTCCAAACCAACCCGATACTGAATACACCCACTGAGGCGTGCCAAAAGAAAAAATGTTAACATACACAAATGCACTAAGAATTTGGTTGATACTGGGGGCAATGTTGTTTTTTTTTCTCTGATGGAAATTCATAAATGAGAGTATCAGAACAGTGGAATCCTGCTAATTGAATAGACACATTGCCAATGAAAATTATTCAATTAACAGGAGTATTCAATTAACAGGGATTGCATCACTTTCCTGTATTCTAGAGATAAACTTAGCTTTTATTCTATTATATCTTGTTTGACAGAGCTCCATGAGCTCTGTCAAACAAGATATAATAAATTAAATGCCTGTATTGGATGCACTGAGACCAAACAGGTCTATAATCAAAGGAAAACTGGAGAGAGTCAGGGTAATTTGTCGACAGGTTACAAGATTTTTTATTCAATTAACAGGAGTTTACTCTATAACCTATATTCAATTAACAGGTCAAATTTGTACTAGAGGTATGGTTTTGTGTTGGGAAATTATATTCAATTAACAGGGTTATTCGGTTAAGAGATATCCAATTAAGTGGGCTCCACTGTACAAAGACTAAGTTGCAGCACAAATGCACCAAGTTCAAAGGTTGGTGCTAATGACCAGGTTTTTGGATGCGAATGAAAGAAAATCAATAGCTCACATCAAAAGGTCACCCCAAACAAGCATACCAAGTTTCAAAACAATCCACTCATAAATGTGCCCTGTTGGGCACGCCAAAGGAATATATTGATGCACAAAAGCACTAAGTTCAAAGGTCATTGCTAAAGGCAAAGTTGTTTTGCTGGAAATGGAAGAAAATCAATAGCTCCAATCTAGAGGTCACTCCAAATATGCATACCAAGTTTGAAAGGGATCCAATCATAAATGTGCCCTGTGCAGTGTGCGAAATGAATATATTGATGAACAGCTGCCCCAAGTATAAAGGTTGTTGCTAGCGGCATTTTTGACGGAAATGGGAGAAAATTGATAGGTCTGACTTAGAGGTCATACCAAACAAGTATACCAAGTTTCAGTGATCCGATCATAAATGCAACCTGTGAGGTGTGCCTAGGATGATGCACAATTGCAATAAGTTCAAAGGTTGCTAATGGCAACATTTTTGACGGAAATGGATGAAAATCATTAACTCCCAACCAGAGGTCACCCCAAACAAGCACATCAAGTTTCAAAATGATTCAATCATAAATGCGACCTGTGTGGTGTGCCAAAGGAAATTCTGGATGTATGAATGTACACATGCCGACGGACTAGAAGTGACAGCAACTTCATCAAGTTCAGCTAAAAATAGAAGCACTATTATTTGTGTCTTCTTCAAAATCAAAGGAATGTCATCTAGTGGGAAATAGGTCTCGGCCCAACTATTGCCCAGTGAGACAAGAAGTGTGTGTATGTGTTGAGGATGTGATAATCTAATAATTCTTACCTTTCACCAGTTGAGAGATGTTTCAGTGTCAGGGATAGCTTAATGGTGTCATATTTTTGCCATTGCATTTTGTATTTGCAGCCACAATAATCATTCAACAGGTTCCAAGTGGTGAATATTTCATTCCATCAAAGAGCGATTCTCCAAAGTCCAAACATGCAGACGGTACATTTTAAGCGTTAAAGGCCTATTTCCAATTTTTCCGTCATCAGAACAGGTGCTTAATCTTAACATGCCATCAAGTTTCAAAGGAATCAACTCAAAAACATCTGAGAAAATCTCTGGACAAAATGTAGGCACTCGGTGACAAAAAGGGCAATAACTCTGGCAAGAAAATCTGATCAAAAGTATAATTTCAGGTGTATGTGTTCCTATGGCAGTGAACATGCATTCTAAGTTTCAAAGGAATCAACACATAAACATCGGAGAAAATCTTGGGATAAAATTCAGGTATATGCGAGGCGGGGCAGGGGCTGGTTTTTTTAGTAATAAACAGGCATAATTCTGGAAAAACTAATCCGACCAGAACTATAATTGCAGGTGCACAGGTTCTCAGTGGTAAACATTCCTACCAGGTTTCAAATTATGTTTACTGAGGGATGGACAAGATGAATCCAGGATAACCCCCCAACTCGTTGTGGAGGTTAAAAATCTGTCCGTTTTATTTATTACCCTTTGTAACAAGGCGTGGCTAAATATGCCTGTTCTGAGTTGAAAAAGAGAATAATTCATGTAAAAATAATTGGATGGAACTCATATTCAAACTTGGTCAGTACTATTAGCTAGAAAATATATATACCAACTTTGGTAGCGATCAAATAATCCAAACTGGAGTTATTGGTCTGAAACCAAAAATGTTGATAGCCGGTCAAATTCCAAGTCAAAAAGGGTTGTAACTCTTTTAAAAACATATGGATGGGACCCATAACCGAACTTGGCCTGTATAACTAGCTGGGGAATACACATATCAACTTTGGTTGAAATCAAATTATCCAAATTGAGTTATCGGTCAGAAACCAATTGTTCATGGACAGACAGACCAACAGACGGACTATTTACATAATATGACAGTTTTTACAAATGGGCGTATAAAATCCAACTGACAATCTGACGGGTGATCAAAAGGCCGGACATATTCGTGGCTTCCCCTCTTGACATCTCATGGCTTCAACACAAGAACTAATCAAAGCATTTATTTATATTTATTTATTTATTGGTGTTTAAGGTCACATACTTATGCACAATGGCTAATCATGACCGTGACAGTTTTACGGGTGGAGGAAGCCGGAGTACCCGGAGAGAACCACCGAGCAACGACGAGCAGCCGTCAGCTCTCCAACATCGTAACTCTGAACTCTGCACCGCAGCACAGGCAGGGTTAGATTGGTTGAAGACATGCGCACCATCGACGTGCAGTACGCCTCAGTACACAGCGTCATCGTGCCCCCATGTAGGCAATAGGGGTGAAGTGTCTTGCCCAAGGACACAACGCGGTTGCCGCAGGTGGGATTCGAACCGAGGACCTCTCGGTTTGCAGCCTGCACCTCTACCAACTGAGCCACCGCGCCCCCAATCAAAGCATTTAATCAATGGAAGTGCACAGAATTCCACACTAAATTCATATCACTGATGCAATACAGATGTTCTATTCGTCAGAAACTCAGACTGAGCATGCATAAATGTTCTCTTAAAAATCTGGTGTCCTATTGTAGCTCAACAATCACAGGAAACAGAAAAACTAGCTTATTCAATGACTTATGAATATAAATGCTTCAAACCTTTCACACACACAAGTAAAGTTGTTTTACATCACCTGGACAAGAAAAAAAAATTTTTAATAGAATTTAATCGAGTGATTATCCGATATGATGAACTATTTGTAATACTCTGGAAAAGTGTAACAGGAATAGGAAATGTTTGTGTACTTTCAAATCGGCATGACAGCTGGCAAGCCACACTTCTTCAGATCACAAAGAAATCAAGGTCAGTCAGTGGTCGGAAAGACATGTTTTTTTTTAAAAATTTCTTGTACAACCAGGGCAAGTTGACAAAACAGTCCAATGACATCCATATCCCCTGCCAACTTTTATATGATGGGAATAAGCATATGAGGTGATCAAGCCAGATGAAAAGATGGATGAACAAACACTGAGATGGTGAATGGACTTCATGGGAGAAGGTTAAATACATCATTTGGTTCTATTGCAACCATGGGACCATATGGATCGGAACTGAAGATATCTTCCAAAAACCTGCAATTTTGGAAAATTCAAAGTTGACAAGGCTGTAAGTCTAGAAAAACTATCCGAATTGAAACTTCCTTTCCATATGCATATGTACATATCATACTGATACTGCACATCAAGTTTCGTAAAAATCCAGTGAAAAATACAGGAGTTAAGCAGACAAGCATTTGTGACAGAAATTTTGCTATTACCAAGGGCCATAACAACACAAATTCACATTCACATCTACACTTGATACTGATATTTGAGATCAAGTTTCGTAAAAATCCAATAAAAAATGTAGAAGTAAAGCAGACAAACCTTTGTGATGGAAATTTTGCTACTTCCAAGGGCTGGAACCACATAAAATTTATCGCATCGGAAATTCCTGACCACATGCACATCTACACTTGATACTGATACTGCACACCAAGTTTCATAAAAATCCAATACAAAATGTAGGAGTTAAGGAGACAAGCCTTTGTGATGGAAATTTTGCTATTTCCAAGGGCCATAACCAAGCAAAATTTGTCGCATAGAAAATTCTTGACCACATGTGCATCTACACTTGATACTTATACTTTAGACCAAGTTTTGTAAAAATCCACTGAAAACTGTAGGAGGAGTTAAGGGGACAAGTTTGATACGGACAGACACCATTTCAATATCCCCTCCCGACTTTGTCAACGGGGATAAAAATTATGATGCCTTCTTGAAAATTGAAGGTGTTACTGCTCTTTGTTGGTTTGGTTTTACTTGTATTTTTTATTAATACATATACCGATCACGTGGAAAGAAAATATCAGATTTCAATCATATCAAAATACCGCATATCAAATAATGACTGGAATCAAATCACAGTGGTTTGTCAAAACAGCATTATTGTCCATCTTTTCTGTTTTTCCTCAAATTTTGATGATCTTGTGCTATATTTATTAGGGTTTAACGACACTTTAACAGCCAGGGTCATATCGTGTCGGTGAGTTTTATGGGTGGCGGAAGCTGGAGTGCCCAGAGAGAACCACCAAGCAACGATGAGCACCTTCCAGCTCCCCAACATCGTTACTCCGTACTGCAGCAGAGGCAGGGTAAATTGGTTGAAGACAAGCGCAACACTGATGTGCAGTACGTCCTCATGGACAATCAGGATGAACTGCCTTGCCCAAAGACACAATGCGAAAGTCCAAATCGATCGCTCAGACATCACCCATCCAAGGACTAACTGGGCTCCATGTTGCTTATATTTATTTATTTATTTATTGGTGTTTAAGGTCATATACTTATGCACAATGGCTAATCATGACCGTGACAGTTTTACGGGTGGAGGGAGCCGGAGTACCCGGAGAGAACCACCGAGCAACGACGAGCAGCTGCCCGCTCCCCAACATCGTAACTCCGCACTGCAGCACAGGCAGGGTTAGATTGGTTGAAGACATGCGTACCATTGACGTTCAGTACACCTTAGTACACAGGTTGTGTAAAGCCCACTAACTGGCCCACTAACTTATTACTTTTCTGACTTACTGATTCTGTCTCACCTGACTGAAGACCTGGTGACAGTGGACTGAGGCACAGGAAATTTGAGATGACCCAGCATGTTTAAATGCTTTACCCCAAGAGCTATGGCACTGTTAAAGAGTCCATGATGTTTGCGAGGGTTTTCTTAAAAAGTTCATGTTTTATTGATGGCTACACACTGGAAATTTATATTTAATGACAGGTGTCCGCACTAACAGGAAAGTTAAAAAATTTATAGTAATTTATACATTTTTTATACTTACCAATGACCCAGACTTAGCTGGTGCTAACTCTAAAATATTTAGGGCCAAATGCACATTTTACCCCCCAATCCCCAAAATTTGCATCTAAAAACGAAAAATACATGTCCTATATGGTCCTCCATACTTTTACTCCACTGCGCATGCGCAGTGTCAAGGAGGTCTCGAAACTGCCGCCAAAAGTCATTCTTACAACCAGTGCCTGGTAAGCGTTATGTACGCAGCGGGGAGGCAAGAGTTCCCAACTTCTGGGAGGGCCATCCCCGTCTGGGTCATTGGTAAGTATAAAAAATATATAAATTACTATAAATTTTTTAACATTTTTATACTGTACCAATGACCCAGACTTAGCTGAATAGAAAAAAATGCCGCTCAGGATCACCGATCCAATGTCGAGTTGTGACAACAGTTCCTCGCACCAAGGCCAACACACCTATGAAGTTTCATGACTCTAGGTTGAACCACTATCAAGTTCTCATCCGGAAACCAATTGTTGCGATATACTATGTTCAAGGTTACTGTGACCTTGACCTTTGACCTGGTGAGTCCAACATCAATAGGGTTCTTCCTCGCACCAAGGCCAACACGCCTGTAAAGTTTCATGACTCTAGGTTGAACCACTATCAAGTTATCATCCGGAAACCAATTGTTGCGATATACTATGTTCAAGGTCACTGTGACCTTGACCTTTGACCTGGTGAGTCCAAGATCAATAGGATTCTTCCTCGCACCAAGGCCAACACACCTATGAAGTTTCATGACTCTAGGTTGAACCACTATCAAGTTATCATCCGGAAACCAATTGTTGCGATATACTATGTTAAAGGTCACTGTGACCTTGACCTTTGATCTGGTGAGTCCAAGATCAATAGAGTTCTTCCTCGCACCAAGGCCAACCCACCTATGAAGTTTCATGAATGTAGGTTGAACTACTATCAAGTTATCATCCGGAAAGGAATTGTTGCGATTTACTATGTTCAAGGTCACGTTGACCTTGACCTATGACGTAGCGAGTCCAAAATCAATAGGGTTCTTCCCCTCACCAAGGCCAATCTACCTATGAAGTTTCATGAATGTGAATTGAACCATTATCAAGTTATCATCCGGAAACCAATTGTTTAAGATTTACTATGTTCAAGGTCACTGTGACCTTGACCTTCGACGTAGCATGTCCAAAATCAATAGGGTTCTTCCTCCCACCAAGACCAACCTACGTATGAAGTTTAATGAATGTGAGTTCAACCACTATCAAGTTATTATCCGGAAACCAATTGTTTACGCCCGCCCGCCCGCCAGACATTCACCAAACTATAAGTCGAGTTTGACTTCGTCACAACTCGACTAAAAAGGTTGGAGGGCCTAGGACATAAGGAAAATCCAATAGACTGAATTACCTATAACAGACCTATCCCCTCAATGAGAAAAAGAGAGATGGGCTACATGTATCTTTCTTATTTGTATCAAAAAAGAAAGACACAACACCATTCTGTAATTGAGCACAATAATATCAATGATCTCTATAAACATCTAGTATTACCCTTTATACTAATATTTTTAAAAGGAAAGCCAATAAAAACGGGAGTCTAGAGAAATGAGACTCTCTATATACTCATTTAAAAGTGTTCGAGGATTGTATATTAACACCCAATTAATCACGTGATATATACAGATACTTCACACCAATCAACACTTTAAAAATATTACACAGATGAGTAAACATAGGCTTTACCCTTAAAATCATCTCGGAACTGACTCGGAATTACTGACTCTAAGGGAGGTATTCCCTTGCTTTACACTATAAAGCAGGTGACCTAAGGGAACACCCATCCACCACCCCCCCCCTCTCCCCTTGCCCTGGAACAAATACTCCAGAGCAAAGAGGGCAGCAGGACAGAGTCCCTGCCAGAACCGAAGGCCTGTACACATATAGTTGCCACTGTTTAGTAGACGACATTCTTAGTAAAAAATAATGGACCTAAACAATGAAGATCTGCAGAAAGGACTCAATATTCTTAGATACAAAATCGTGAAAATGGATCTGTAATAGCAACATTATTAGTCTAAGCCCATGATGTAGAAGAACTCTTACTTCATGAGCTTAAAACTAAAGCACAGACTGCTGAATGAAGATATAATCATAAGCAGAACTGATAGTAGATTGAATCCATCTGACCATAGAATGGACCGAAATGTGGAGGAAGCTTCCACTGCATGTCCCACAACAGACGCCTGAGTAAATTAATCCACAGTCTTTGTGGAGCTAGAGAAGCTACCAACAGAATTTGCATTGAAATAATTACATTTGAGCAATATCTGTTGAATCGACGGCGCTGGAAGATACGTATATCTTATTATTCCATCTCACAAGAACGATGGAGCGTTTACTGCAAACGCTCGAAGATCGAAACATTATGACACATACGTCTGCAACTGATTGTTGAGATGCGTCGCAAATAAGTCGATCATTGGCCGCTCTCCTTGGTAGCAATCTGATTGAAAACTTGTTTGTTGGAAGTCCATTCTGGTGGCAACAATGGGCCTCTCCGTGAAGGGAGTCTGCCAATACGTTCAGACAACCCGGAATATGATGGACCAGTAGGAGAACTTGATGTTCTAGTACCAACCGAAAGATTCAATACGTTAACATAAACAACAGGATGGAATGAGTGCCTACATAATTCCGAAAATATGCTAATACCGTCGAGTTGTCGGACAGAATTAGCATTCTGAATAACGTTCCTCCAATAACGTAGCGCAAGCCAAAATGACATCATTCTTGATGTTTGTGTGCTTGATAAGGAACAACGGAAACAAAAGACCCTGGCACTTTAATCCGTTGGGTTCAATGAAACTACCCAATCTGTTTGACGGGCATCCGTCAAAACTGAAAACTCGGATCCGGCAATTGCAGTAGAACTTCTTGAGTTAAGCACTGAAAACTTGCCCAAGTCTGAATCTCTTATTCACTTGATTTGACAAGAAGATGTCCGTATCGAGTGAAAGAAACTTCACCCTCCAATTCTGAATTAAAAGAAATTTGGAGAGGACAAATGCGTAACCGCCCCATTGGAATAAAATCACGGCAGATCTGCACAACGTATCAGTCACATGAGATCTCTCGCTGAGCCCTTGTCTGAGCGAAGACAATAGCGAGCATAACGACTGATTAATTTCGCTCTGGTTAATGGCAGACGAACGAGAATGTTATGCGTCTCGAAGCTCATCCCCCGGTGGGTAAATGACTTGGACGAAACCAGATCCGACTTCTCGTTTACTTATGAAACCGAGACGTCGGATCAAAAGAAGCATAATCTGCACATCGTTCTGAAGTGTTAACTCATTGCCATACCTCTGAAGAATGTTGTCCAGGAAGGCCGACAATACCGCAGACGAATGAGCTCGGAAATGAGTCATTACCGAGTTCGTTATTCGAGTGAAAGCCCTGGAACTAGAGTCAGACCGGAACACATTCGTCGGTGCTGAAACACAATTCCTATGATAAAGCAGCAAAGATTCTTTCTGAACGCCTGATGTACCATGACGTGAAAGTATGTAACTAGAAATCTATGCATGTAGCATAGTCGTACACCCGAATACTCGCTCTGACCGATCGGATGGACTCCATATAGAAACTTAGAGCCACGTTCAGCTTGTTATCCAGCTCAGATTACGAGTGGATGGAACAAGCCATCTGGTTTTGGAACCAGAAAAGGATGGTTGTAGAAACCTTAAAAATCCTGGATTTCTACGATCTCTATCGCGATCATTCCAGAAGAGACTGGACTTCTGATGGAAGCGAGCCTCTATTCTACTGACTGACGGAAGCTGAGTCCATATTGGACTCCGAGTTAACAGAGGATTTTGTTTAAGGAAGAATATAGTCCTTCCGAAAACACCCCTTGAATCCAAGGTACGTCCATACTCTAATCTCAAATAATTGAGAAACTCGATAGTCTTCCGCTCACTAATACACGACAGAGGATAAAACCATTACCTCCTGGTCCTGTGAGGCTTGCGGAAGAAGCCATGTCCTCTATGGTCTGCACCTCGCCTCATCGACCTAGGGGCGTCTGACCAGGATTACGGCCCCTATCTGAGACGCTACTCTGACGGTCTCTAGACTAAGACCTAGAGGACGCATGGGAACCTCTATAGGAACTTCCCATGGACGTATTCATCCCAGAAGTGCCTGTCCTACTCTTCTCTGCTGAATCCGACTATATGGAAGCAAATTTAAATAGAGAGTCTAAAGCTTTCTTAGTTAATTGATCATAAACTGTGGAAAGCTTGCCATCGAAGAAAACTCTCCGGAGACCGGAGCGACTCCGAGAGAGTTTTTCACCTTACTATCTACACGCGCGGATGTAGCCAGGGCCGCGTCACGTCCAAACAACTCCATAATGCCACTAAAGGACGGAGTTTACGTGAGGCCCTTGAAAGAACTCTTAAGGAGGTTGTACATCCTAGAATTCTTTTTGCTTTGAGACGTAATGAAAACGTTCTGGTAAGGTGATCTGCGTAAGATAATGCATCTAAGCTGTCCCTGCTAGACGATATTGTTATTTCCAACATCATGGATGGAATTGACACAGACGACAGATAAACAATACTAGTTCCTGACCTGGTCATCTAGACACAGAGAACTCTCAGAATGCTCTGTCCTGCCGTTTCAAAATATTCGATGAATTGATGAAAGGCAGATGTAGAGCATATTGCCGATAAGAAACCTGACCTGCCCATTTAGGTAGCAAGTTATATAAAAATAGCGTCATTCAACAGATCAAATGTCCGTGAAACATGGATGATGTCCCTAAACCGATTAAGAATTCTGTGTCCAGTGGTGCTATCCATCTCTTATCCGGCAACGCAGCATTTTGGTCCGGAGGAACAACGTCCGCTGATAATGCCGGATGCACTCTACGGCAATTATGTTGTTCCAAGAAGGGAAAATACAACTCATCCATATCCCTTTCACCATCCTGTCGGACCACTTGAAATTCTTGGTAGTCCGTGCTGAACCTGCAGCGGAACGTACCAACCCAGCTTCCTCAGATAATTCCTGATCCGACAGAGTTACTGTCGGTTGCTGGGATGCTGCGATAATTTGTGCTATCTGCGATAGCATGTCTGTAACAGAGGCCTGTGGAGCTACAGTGTTATAGGATTTAGCCGCTGGAAGCTCCTTGGACGTTCACTCCTGCATACCTCTAATATGCGAACGTCCTGAGAATGAAGGTCTCATATCCTTGGCTACTGGATGGCATGACCTGGTCGCCGTAGAATCCCTGGTAGGTGATATTGATTGAATATCACAGGTCACGTAGCCAAGGTGCGGTCGCGTGTGCTGCCGTGAGGATGAGGAAGCCGAGAGAGCAGTCTCTCCGGACTGTCTATATAACAGAGCGTCCCGAACGGTGGACGTATGCTCCGATGGGCCCAGATGTTGTAATACGAGAGAGGGACCTCTCTCGCTCACAGCCCGGATGAACCTGGATGAGCTAGGAACCGGACTAATAGGCTTCCTCCATACCATCCTCGTATCTCTCATCACTGGGGTGCACATTGTATTTTATAGTGCTCGCATCACCCAAATCTCCTTCCTGGACCGCAATGGACGAGCCCGGGTGCTGAGCCATTCGGTGAATGGTCGCAACACCGGGCGAGCTAGTGGACGCCAACGCCATCGATCCTACTAGGGAACTCCAGGCAATTGACGTACCTACACGAGCACTTTACCGCTAATTCTTCATTTGACTGTGACAACGGAAGCACACGAAGACATCACAGTAACCTGTTGGAAGCTCCCGGGACATTCATTCCTGCATTTATATAATATGCGACCGTCCCAACTGGAAAGGTCTCATATCCTTGGCTGGCAGATGGAGTGACCTGGTCGACGTGTATTCCTTGGTCGGCGAAGCAGGAGCACCAGGGACGTTCAATCCTGCATTTATATAATATGCGAACATCCCCTGGAAATCTGTGGTCACATAGCCAAGGTGCAGTCGTGTGTGTTGATGAGGATGAGGAAGCCAATATAACAGCCACGTAGGACTGTCATGCGATGGAGCGTCCCGAGCAGGAGGAGTGGACGTAAGCTCCGACTACGCGAACAACATAGCGGCGCAGATGTTGATGCAAGAGAGAGGGGACCTCTCTCGCTCGCGGTCCGGGGGACCTGGACGAGCTAGCTATCGGACTGACAGGCTTCCTCCGTACTATCCTCGGATCCGTCGTTGCTGGGTGTGCACATCTGAAGTTTTATAGTGCTCGCATCACCCAATCTGCTTCCCTGGACCGCAACGGACTAACCCGGGCGCTGAGCCATTCTTCCCTGGTGAATGGTTGCGACACCGGGCGGACTAGCGGGCGACAATGCCTTCGATAAAACTAGCTAACTCCCAGCAATTGTCGTAATAGCTAACTCCCAGCAATTGTCGTAATACCTTGAGCACTTCCCGCTAGCCCTAATATAGCAACGACGGAGACACACTTATTTAAGACATCACAGAAACATCACTCTGAGTTCTGAAAAAGAAACTGATAATATATAGTGACCCTACGGAGCGAGGACCGTAATGGACCTCTCACCGCAACAAAATACCGTGACACACGTCTCCAACGTTGTCATATCAATCAACACACATAGAGCAAGAATTAATGCGACTACATTGACTATAAGAAACACAATGAACTTGTGAATTAGAGGAAGATATCCTCGCATTACGATTGAAGAATATTTTTTCAACCAGAAAAAATATACACCATCATATTACTCACACTAACTCTTGAAATAAATATAATAATATATTATAATTCATTATAATATTTCAAAAGAAAATAATTTCCCCAAAAACATTTTTTGAAACAATTTTCAGAAGAGCCTAAGTTCCCAATGGAAACCCTGAGACCAAAGGATCCCAAAAAAGCCTAAGTGTGGACAAAAATTTTAATCATTTTGAAAAATTAATGTAACACTTACGGACAATATTAATGTATCTTGCTATGAACTAAATTAAGCAGAAGACAAGTAATCATTGACAGAAGTAACAGTTGTCAACATAAGCAAAAGTGTCAACAAACCGGAAACATGACTCCAGGCACTGAAACAAACATGGCCCGAGATCAGTTACCAATTTAAACACTATCTGATGCAAAACAGAGGATTCCAGAGAAGAAACTGTAGAACATCAGATGGTAGATGCAGACCAAAAAGCCTAAACACCCCTAGGGTGAGGACATAAACATGGGGAAAAAACAGAAAATAATTCTGTTTCAAAGCCAAAACTCTCAAGAAATTTTAGTAATAAACATTACAAAAAATAAGCCAAAAGCATGGGAAAATAGCTAGGGGGGAATAAAGGAAAGGGAGAGAGGAAACACTGATTAAACAATGGAACATTCATAGCAAGAATGACCACAATAAGGTCATGCCACAAAAATAGGTAACATGTTACAATTTCATAAAATAATTATAAGTTACAGCCCTGAACATTTGTTTCCACTGTTTTCTCCTCTCCACCTTCTATTTCCACCATACATCCACCATTTCTCTCATGAATATGCATCTGGCATCTTTAAAACTGAGATTTACAAGCACAAATAACAGTGAAGTGTAACTGTATTGAGGGCCAAACAAAGAATGACTTTTGGCGGCAGTTTCGAGACCTCCTTGACACTGCGCATGTGCAGTGGAGTAAAAGTATGGAGGACCATATATTACATGTATTTTTCGGTTTTAGATGCAAATTTTGGGGATTGGGGGGTAAAATTTGCGTTTGGCCCTAAATATTTTAGAGTTAGCACCAGCTAAGTCTGGGTCATTGGTACAGTCTAAAAATATCTTCTTTTTTTTTTAATAGAGGATTTTCCTGTTAGTGCAGACACCTGTCATTAAAAGATGCATTTCCTGAATGTGATTAGGAAACCTCCTCAAACATTTTTTCCTTGTGTGTAGCAGCAGTGCTATAGCTGTTGGGACGAAATTGTCTTCAGGCATGCTGAGTCATCTTGTGTGGACTGTGTCTTAGTCAGTTGCCACCAGGTTATCTCACTTGGGTGGGATAGTCTGAGTGAGTCAGCTTCTTTTCTTTCCGAAGCCCCACCCGGATTTTTTTTTTATTGGGTGGGGCCACGAAAAAAGAAAAAAAAAATAAAAAAAAAATAATATTAATATTCTCTTTTGTTTCTCTGTGTAATATCTTTATAATATGATGTTCTCTTATACATTTAATAAGTTCTTGTTATAAACTACTATTCATTGATATACTTATATATATATCTTTATATACTTATAAATACATACTTATATATATCTTTATACACTTATATATGTATATACTTATATGTATGCATACTTGGACATATAATATTCTTAATAAATACTTGAAATATCTTCAATAGTTCTTTATTTTGTTTCCATATGCATGTATCTATTTCACTTAAAAATCTCTCCATGTTATGGGAAAGAGAAACAACATACTCAAGGATTTGAGAGCACAGACATTTTATTCAAGACACTTCTACAAAAAGTATACATATACTTCACTTTTACAATAAGAATGACAATATCTTTTGAAACTTCTACTTACATTGGAGTTCACAGGAAACACCACAGACCTACTCATGGTTAACACATGGTTCAGCCCGGAGGTGGGGTATGGGTGTTACTCTATTGAGAATGGGAGGGAAGAAGGTTTTTGAAGTAACTGGGCCATTTTTGCTCTATTGTGTTCCCTCTAATTGAGGGGGCATATAATATATTTCCAGGCATGTCGGGAAAACAATGGCTACAAATGCCAGATGGTCACACAAGTTTTGAATCTCAGTGGGCGAGGGGTGAGGTTGGATAGGATTGGGGACATTGTGTGCCTGTGCCCAGCCTCAACTCCCCCAACTTGGAATGCAAGTTGGGAGGGAGGGGTGGGGGGAGGGGGGGGGGGTTTGGCTGGGCACAGGCACACAAGGATATCTTTCCAAGCATGTTGGGAAAATAGTGGCTACAAATGCAAAAGGGTCACTCAAGTGGTGGGGCAAAGGGTTGAGGGTGAATAGGAAAAAGGACTGGGCCAATTATGTGCCTGCTGTGCCCAGCCCCAAGTGGCATGCACATCTGGGGAAGGGGGTGTGGCTGGGCACAGGTACACAATATCCAAGCATTTTGGGAAAACAGTGGCAACAAATGCCAGATGGTCACACAAGTTCTGCATCCTGTTGGGATGGAGGTGAAATTGGTTATGTGTGTCAAAGGGAAATATTGATGCTTAACTACACTAAGTTTTTACTAAGTTCATCGAAGGTCATTGCCAATGGCAACATTTTTTACGGAAATCAAAGAAAATGGATAGCTCCCATCTAGAGGTAACCCCAAACAAGCATACAAAGTTTCAAATTGATCTGATCATAAATGTGCCCTGTAGGGCATGCCAAAGGAATATACTGATGCCTGACTTAACTAAGTTCAAAGATCGTTGCCAGAGGCAACATTTTTTGACAGACGGAAATGGAAGAAAATCGATAGCTCCCATCTAGAGGTTACCCCAAACAAACATGCCAGGTTTCAAAGCAATCCGATCATAAATGTGCCCTGTAGGGTGTGCCAAAGGGAAATATAGAGGTCTGACTAAACTAAGTTCTAAGAACGTTGGCCGTGGGAACATTTTTTGTCGGAAATTGAAGAAAATCGATAGCTCCCATCTAGAGGTCACCCCAAACAAACATACAAAGTTTCAAAGCGATCTGATCATAAATGCAACCTGTGAGGAGTGTCAAATGAAATTGTGTACGTTGCATGCCATTAGTATGCATGAGGCTGTGTGATACCTCCAGATGAGCTCGCTGCTGAGTTCAGAGTCACTGTGGCCACTATTTACCATCTCATTAGAAGGCATAGAATCCCTGGATCTACTGCCGACCGACCACATTCAGGTCAACCAAGAGTTATGATCCCTACACAAGACCGACACATCAGGACATTTTATTTGTGGGATTGCTTCCTTCCAGCGATGAGGACAGCAGTAATTACTCCTGGTAGAACTGACAATAGAATCAGTGCACAAACTGTCAGCAACAGACTCAATGGAGACGGCATCCGAAGTAGGCGCCCATACCACAGACTAATCCTTACCCAACGTCATTCATTGTACCGTATGAATGGAATGGGTACGTCAGCGTGTTGAGCAATTTCTTTTTAGTGATGAATCACGATTTTGTCTACAGCACGCTGATGGTAGGGCAAGAATGTATCACTGAAGAGGAAAACCGTTTTCTGATGCTTGAACTTTTCATTTCACCCCATGTATGAATTGCGATGTCCTGACATGACGCTGGCAACAGTAAAAACATGAAATTATGCAAATTCATAAAGCTAGACTCAAAATATGAATTTACAATAATTTGTTTGGGATTAAAGTCGATAATAATAAAAAAAATTCTCCTCAAAGTTTATTATACTTTCCTTTTTGGTTCAGTATACATCTACTAATGAACTCCCCCGTAGTGCCTGGTTCCAACACTGCCTCATCTCAGGATATGTCACTTTTCCATCTGCCGAATCATGGGTACAGTATTGATATGTGTTTAGGTGAAAGTGTCCAAGCCTGTGAGGCTCACATCCAGAAGCAGTTGTCACAGATTGCAATGAATAATAACAAGCTGAGCCATCAAAAAACAAAAACTTTGGATAATATGCTTATCTGTTTCAGCGACTACGGTAGATATTTTATTGGTGTTTAAGGTCACTTGCAGCATCTAAGCAAATAACTCATCTAGTAAAGATTTGATTTGTGATTCAAGTTGTGATTCGATATCGATATCAGACAAGATCCAATTTGAGATTCGATTTGAAAAAAAGTCTTGATTTGCAGATCTCTAGCATGTGTGGAGACTTAAATGTCAACATCCAATGTGTTGTCTGTGAATTTGTGTCTCTCAAATAGAGCTGGATGTTTCCTCATTAATCGGGTATGGTCAGTTATAAAACAAGAAAAATGTGTTCATGGGACACTAATGCTCCTGTTTTAGGTTCTAAGTCAGAAAAGAGCCATAATTCTGACTAAGCCCACTATCGTTCCCAACCTGTATTATGTGGTTAACCCTTTACCCAATGCAGACGATATCAAAATTTATTATTTTAAATATAATTTTTTAAAATTTTTCAAAAAATTTCAAGAAAACCATATCATGTGACGATGGAACGAGCTCGACGAGCTCGTTCCAACGAGGGCTCACATGATATGGTTCTGTTGAAATTTTTTGAAAACTAATATTTTTTCAACTGCTGAATTTACATATTACGAGGGCGGATGCGGGCGATTCATTGGGTAAAGGGTTAAATACATATGTATAAAATTTTGTGTCATTTTTTTCAGTCAAATTAAAGTTATTGACTGTAAACGTTATTCGGGACAGACATTTGGAATGAAAGTACATGACATACGTCCGAACAGGCAAACAAGGGTAACACTTAATGCCCCTTCGCCAAATTGGCAGGAGCATCAAAACATCATTAATATCAGAAGAATAAAAAATTAAAGTGTCAATGGCAATGTAGCTTAACTTGTCGGTGTGTTGTGTTTGATGAAAAGGATAATGTTCAATGTTTATGAAAGGATTATGAAATAAGACAAGAATTGTGATAACTGGGAATATGTTAATTTCTGTTCCACATATGCTATGTTTTCAATAAAAATAATATGAGGTGTAGACTGTATTCAAGAATTGAGGGGTGGGTTAATGTGGCCCTCACAGTTAATGTATGTCAACCAAAGTTACCAAGTTACAGAGAAATTATTCCAAAACGAGACATCCTATCAAGTTACCATGAAATCCATTCTTTAATATGGCCTGTAGACTGTGCTTAAGGTTTTCAGGCTTCGGTCCTGTGTAGTGATCACAGTTGACGGATCGCAACCAGAAGGGGATGTCCTCATCTAGACATCATACGAAGTCATCCTACCAAGTAACAACAAAATCCCTCCATATTAAATATGATCTGTAGATGGTGTCAAATGTTTTGGGGTTTTGGGCGCCCATCACAGTTGACAGATCATGACCAAAAGGGGGCATTCTCATCTAGATATTATACAGAGTCATCCCACCAAGCTACCATGAAATCCCTTCAAAAATACAACCTGTAGACTGCTATTGGTTTTCGTGTTTTGGGCTCAGGTAGCCATCATGGCTGACCAATCATGACCAAAAGGGGATGTCCTCATCTAGACATGAGTCATCTTACCAAGTTACAATGAAATCCCTTCATAAATGCAACCTGTAGTCTGTGCTAAAGGTTTTAGGGTTTGGGGCTTGGGCAGTCATCATGGATGAATGATCGCAACCAAAAGGGGATGTTCTCATCTAGACATTATCTGGAGTCAACCTACCAAGTTAAAATGAAATTCCTTAACAAATATGACCTGTAGACTGTGCTAAAGGTTTTCAGAATTCGGGCCTCTGAAGCCGACACAGTTGACCAATCGTGACCAAAAGGGGACACTCTCATCAAGACATTATATGGAGTCATCCTACCTGATTACAATGAAATCCCTCCATAAATTCGCACTGTAGACTGTGCTAAAGGTTTTTGGGTTTTGGGCTCAGGCAATTGTCAGGGCTGACAGATCGTGACCAAATGGGTAAGTTCTCATCTCGACATCATACGGAGTCATCCTACCAAGTTACAATGAAATCCCTCCATATTACATATGACCTGCAGACTGCGCTAAAAGTTTTTTGGGTTTCGGACTTGGGCAGCTGTCACGGTTGACAGATCATGACTAAACGGGGACATTCTCATCTTGAAGTTATACAGAGTCATCCTACCATGTTAGCATGAAATCCCTTCATAAATAAGACCTGTAGACTTTGCTAAAGGTTTTTGGGTTTGTGGGCTTGGGCAGCCATCACGGTTGACCGACTGCAACCAAAAGGGGATGTTCTCATCCAGACATGACCTCAAACCTGCATATGAAATTTTGTGATGAACGGACAAGAACTTCGGGGTGTAGACTGTGTTTACGGAAAATGTGAACAGACTGACCGACTAACAGACTTCCGCACGTGTAATGGCAAGAGCTTTCTTGACTTTGTCAAGTTAAGCTAAAAAATACTCACGTTTCAAATCACCTTTGAAAAATAATTTAGCACGCTACCAGTTAATTTAGAATGTAGTCTGACCAAGTCTGTTAGAATTCAGTACAATTCAAATAACTTTCTGTAATAATAACTGTGTGAAAACTCCTGGGTTTTTTTGTTTTTGATATATATTATTTTTTTTTTTTTTTGGGGGGGGGGGGGGGAGGGGGGTCTCATGATTTAATCGGTAACTCAGAATATTTATTGACCTTCAAAGCGCCAATTCCAACTTTTATTCACTTGCTACTGTAGCAGTACAGGTCAACAGGCAGTCTTTAGGCAAACTCAAAACTATCTTATAATTAACTTGCCAGGTGTTTCAAGGCATGTTCTGCACAGGCAGCCAAGATTTGCCTAGAAACTGCAAAGCCACAGGAATGCCAGGATGTAGAATATCATATTGCAGCAGAATTTAACAAAAATCTCCAGCAGGGGTGGCACCATGGGGATGAGGGTGGATCGGTGGGGCAAAAGTCAGAAACCCCTAATCAGGCAATGCTGGCACCAAAACTGAAGACCAAGTCAATAGTGCTGAAACGAATATTCAAATATTAAATATATAAATATAAATAACAAACAGCACTTAATCGAATACAAATTCAGTATTTGAATATTCGTACTCCCATGCTGTTTGTCCAAAATCGCAGAGAACATCAAACGATCATTCATACTTCGCTCTGTGATCACCTTCAAAGGCAGAAATCGACAACAAACTATCAGGCAGGTGGGAATAATTCCCTTTCATATGAAAGATATGTGTTGTTTAATTATAAACCAATGCATTGAATGACAATCTCAACCAAATCAGACTTGCTTAACTAACTTTGTATCGAAGTGCCAACAGTCGATTGCAGGTTTTTTTCTGTGTGGGCAGCATTGAACACAGATCTGTCTTGTGTGACTTTCTACTTGACGAAGTGCTTTTAGTTGCAGATTATAATGCTGAAAAATCCCTCAGTGCGCGAAATGCTGCCTCCAGATAAAAGTTAAAAAATTTATAGTAATTTATATATTTTTTATACTTACCAATGACAGTGCTGGTGCTAACTCTTAAATTCTAGGGCCAAACACAAATTTTGCCCCCCCCCCCCCCCCAATCCCCAAAATTTGCATCAAAATCCAAAAAATAGATCTCCTATATGGTCCTCCATACCTTTATCCACTGCGCATGTGCAGTGTCAAGGAAGTCCGAAATTGGAGCAAAATCCTCATTCTTTCAACCAGTGCCTGGTAAGTGTTATGTAATCAGCAGGGAGGTATGAGTTCCCAACTCATAGGAGGGCCATGCCCGTTTGGGTCATTGGTTAGTATAAACTAGAGGATGGCCACCAAAGAGTGGCTGATTCCCCCGAAAAAAGCCTTGATAGCCATTCCAACCTTATTCGCGACACACCCTCTGGTTGTGGGCAATAATAATACCAAGTATTATTAATATCCTTGAAGGCTGTAAGAAGTTATGGAGCGGACACGAATTCCGTCTACGCCCGGACTGACAGATGGACAGACGGACAGACAGAGAGACGGATGACGTCACGGCTAGATTCCCCCAAATTTTTTTCGGGGGAATAAAAATTATAAATTACTATAAATTTTTTAACATTTTTATACTGTACCAATAACCCAGACTTAGCTGAATAGAAAAAAAAGGCTGTAGGGCCTAGGTCATAAAGGATAATCCAATAGACTCAATTACATGTAAACAGAATTATCCCCTCAAGGAGAAGAGGAGAACAGGCTTTACATGTATCTTTATTGTTTATGTCAAAAAAGAAAGACACAATACCATTCCATAATTGAGCACAATAACATCAATGATCTCTATTAACATCCAGTATAACCCATTATACTAATTTATTAAAGGAAAGCCAATAAATAAAGGAAGTCCAGAGAAATGAGACTCTTTATACTCATTTAAGAGTGTCCGAGGATTGTATATTAACGCTTGTATGACACGTGACATATACAAATGTTTCACACCGAGCTACACTTTAAAAATATTACATAAATGAGATAGACATTAGCTTTACACTTTAAAACCATCCTGCTACAGACTCGGAATTACTGACTCCAGAGGAGGTATTCCCTTGCTTTTCACTATAAAGCAGGTGACCTAAGGAAACACCATTCCCCTCCCCCCCCCCCTTCCCCTTGCCCAGGGTCAAATACTCCAGAGCGAAGAGGGCAGCAGGACAGAGTCGCTGCCGGAACAGTAAGCCTGCATAACTATAGTTGCAACTGTTTAGTGGCCGACATTCTGAGCAACAGATAACGGACCTAAACAACGCAGGTCTCCAGAAATGGACTCAATATTTCTAAGATAAAAACTCATGAATGTCGAAGGCTGAGACCAATATGCAACTTTCATCAAATCGGTAATAGCAACACTATTAGCATAAGCCCAAGATGTAGACAGCGCTCTTACTTCATGCGCAGAAATCTTAAGCACAGACTGCCGAGTTGAAGATAATTTTTCATAAGCAGTACAGATAGTTAATTGAATCCACTTTGCAATAGAATGGACCGTAATGTCCCTTTTATTAGGCAGCAGAGACAGAAAGAAACGTTTACGTCCCTTTCTGATAAACTCAGATCTACGTTTGTAAATACGCATAGCTCTAACAGGACAGAGTAAAGGCCTATGCCCGTCTGAAGACGGAAGAGCCTTAATAACAATAGGTTCCAGATACTTATTAGGAGCCTGATTCTTAGCCAAAAATCCAACATTAGTAGTCAAGGTAATAGTATTACCTACACTATGATAGTGAGAATCATCAACAGATAGTGCATGAAGCTCACTAACTCTTCTAGCAGAAGAGAAGGCTAAGAGAAAACCTGTCTTATAAGATAAGGATTTGAAGTCCACCATGTAAAGAGGCTCAAATGGCGGGTCTTTTAGCTTAAGAAGAACCGAAGCTAAATTCCACTTAGGAATTAATCTAAGGGTTATAGGTCTATTTATCGAAATGTTTTTCACTAACTTAGATAAAGAGACATTAGATCCAATCTGTAAGCTATCATGATGTGCATAGGTATCAGATAGCATAGACCTATAACCCTTATGGTAACAGGCTGCAGTTTGATCTCATCAAACAGGTAGACTAGAAAATTAGCAATGTCTGGAATGGAGGGATCATAAATATCAATAGAATGATCCCTACACCACCAACAGAAAACCTTCCACTTAGCAGCATAATTTAGCGAAGAGGAGGTCCTCCTACAGTTAGAAATTGCGACCACTGCTCGTCCTGTAAATTGCTTGCCATGCAAGAAGGACCGCCCGACGGAAATATGTGAAGGTTGAGACCTTGAGGGTTGTGATGCAGTGTGCGCGATTTCCCCTGCAAAAGAAGATCCTCTCGTGGAGGAAGCTTCCATGGCATGTCCCACAGCAGACACCTGAGTAGATTTATCCATGGTCTCTGGGGTGACAGAGATGCTACCAACAGAATATTGCAGTGAGATTGCTTTATTTTGAGCAATATCTGCTGAATCAATGGCGCTGGAGGATACGCATATCCTATCATTCCGGCCCAAGAGATCAAGAGAGCATCTACTGAAAACGCTCGAGGATCTGGACAGGGTGACACATACGTCTGCAACTGATTATTGAGATGCGTCGCAAATAAGTCTATCATCGGACGCTCCCATTGGTAGCAAATCTGATTGAATACTCGTTTGTTGAGAGTCCATTCTGACGGCAAAATGCGACCCCTCCGAGAAAGGGAGCCTGCCAAAACGTTCAGACGACCCGGAATATGACGGACCGATAGAACTTGATGCTCTAGGACAAACAGAAGAATTCTTTCCGTTAAGTTGAATAACGGAATGGAATGCGTGCCTCCCTGGTTCCGAATATATGCTACTACCGTCGAATTGTCAGACAGAATTTGCACATGTGCATTCTGAATTATGTTCATCTAATGACGAAGCGCAAGCCAAATTGACATCATTTCTTTGATGTTTATGTGCTTGTTTAGGAACTGCAGATCCCAAAGACCCTGGAACTTCAAATCTGTTGGGCTCAAGGTTGCACCCCAACCTGTTTGACTGGCATCCGTCATAATTGTAAAACTCGGATGCGGCGATTGCAGTGGAACTCCCTGAGTTAACCACTGAATATCTGCACAAGTCTGAATCTCTTGTTTGACTTGATTCGACAAGACTATGTTCGTATCGAGCGAATGAATCTTGACACTCCAATTCTGAGTCAGAAAGATTTGGAATTGCCGAGAACGTAGCCGCCCCATCGGAATAAGATCTGCGGCAGCTCCGCACAAACCTATCAGTCTCATGAATTCTTTCGCTGTGACTTTGTCGGAGTGAAGACGAAAGCGAGCGTAACTGATTAATTTTGCTCTGTTTAACGGCAGATGAACGAGATTGTTGTGCATCCCGAAACTCATTCCCAGGTGGGTGAATGACTTGGATGGCACCAGATCCGACTTCTCATTTATTATAAAACCGAGACGTTGGAGCAGTTGAAGCAGATTCTGAACATCGTTCTGAAGCATTAACTCGTTGCCGAACCGCTGAAGAATGTCGTCCAGGTAGGCCGACGTTACCGCAGATGAATGAGCTCGGAAATGAGTCATTACCAAGTTCATTATTCGAGTGAAAGCCCAGGGCGCTAGATTCAGACCGAAGCACATCACTCGGAACTGATAAACGACTCCTAGGACAGCAAAGCGGAGATACTTTCTGAACGCCGGATGTACCATGACGTGAAAGTACGCATCCTTGAGATCTATGCTCGCAGCATAGTCGTTTACTCAAATGCTCGCGCTGACCGATCGAATGGTCTCCATATAAAATTTTGGAGCCATGATCAGCTTGTTTATCCAGCTCAGATCTATGACTGGACGAAACAAGCCGTCTGGTTTCGGAACCAGAAACAGATGGCTGTAGAAACCTAGAGATTCCTGGTTTTCTACGACCTCTATCGTGTTCTTCTCCAGAAGAGATTGGACTTCTAATAGAAGCGAACTTCTCCTCTGAGGATTTGACGGAAGCTGAGTCCATCTTGGACTTCGAGTAAACGGAGGCTTTCTTTTGAAGGACAGTTTTAGCCCTTCTGAAATCACCCCTCGAACCCAAGAGACGTCCGTAATCGACAACCAATTGGTTAAGCAACTTGATAACCTTCCGCCCACTGGAACACGATAGAGGTTTGCACCATCACTTCCTGGACCTGCGAGGCTTGCGGGAGGAGAAACCACGTCCTCCACGACCCGCACCTTGCCCCGTCGACCTAGGGGCGTCTGACCGGTTGTCTCGGCCTGTATTAAGGCACCTACCTGAGTCGCTACCTTGACGGTCTCTGGAGTAAGACCTAGAGGACTTATAAGACCCTCTATGGGAACTTCCTTTGGATGTACTCGTCCCAGAAGTGCCTGTCTTACTCTTCTCCGCTGAATCCGACTTTTTAGAAGCAGATTTGAACAGCAGACAGTCTGAAGCTTTCTTAGTAATTTGATCATAGATCAAGGAAAGCTTGCCGCCGAAGAGAAGCTCTCAGGAGACTGGAGCGACTTGAAGAGAGTTTTTCACCTTACGATCCACGCGAATGGATGCAGCCAGGGCAGCATCACATTTAACTCCAGATTTGCCACTGAAAGGGCAGAGTTATACATAGAGTATGCTATGGCCCTCAAAAGAACTCTTAAGGAAGGTTGAACATCCTGGAATTCATTTCCCTCGAGACGTAATGATAATGCTCTGGTAATTACAACGACCCACAGTTTTGCACACCTTCAGACTGGAATGAATTTTTCGAGAAATCCCCACATTTTTATTTCGATACCCAGAACATCAATTCTCAGTTCCTTTGAAAGTCTCTTATTTTGGCATATTCTGACATTCATGATACCAGATGCATAATATGGGTGTGTGTCCAGAACATATGCAATGTACTGTTTTTGCAACAATTACCTATTAACTGGCCATAATTACACAGATAACGATTTGCAGGAGAATACTGTCTCTCTCACTTTTAATCTTTAGCAGATAGCTACTAAATGGGTTATCCAGACCCACTGTAATGGACATAAAATTTCAGGCTCAATTAGCAGCGCTTGAATTATTACTGGTTTGTTTAAGTGACAAATCGTTTTTTGGGTGTCCATCATATAAATGCACATTCTTATACCTTTGGTCCGAACGAGAAAAATTATCACTTGTATACAACAACAAAATAGAAAATTCAGGCTATCACCTCGACAATCATCTGTAGACAAGCACTGCCAAATTTCCAAGGGTTGTTATGTCATTTGCAGTTTGTAAGGCAATTTTATGAAAAAACACTGAGGAATGATCTGAACAAAATTGAATCTGCCCCTAAAGAGCCCAAATCTTAATCCTGGGCCTCGAATTGAACAAGCTTGAATCTGACACCCTTACAGTTAAAACTAGAAGTCCTATCACATCTAGTGCAGAAAACGCTTGTTAGATAATGTGCAATCTAGTGCAGAACAGTCGAGTAAACCTAGTTAAACATGCAATCAATTCTGCGCTATGTAACACAGAATGTAGTGTGCTATTCATTAACTTTGATCTCTGACACATATCATTAAGAAAAGAAATGTGATGAAAATGGACTAGAACATTCGTCGATATCATTTCAAATCATGTTCGCCTGATAAATTAGTGGTGACAGTGAAAGAAAATACGCCAAAAAAATTGTCGAAATGGCCAGTTTTTATTTTCACTAGAAGCCCTGACAGTGAAATCGAATTCGCTGCCAAATCGGCCGTTATGGTAATCATTATTCTCTAAGGCCAGGAGAGCTAGTCTTTTTGTCCACCTTAATTTTTTTAAACCGAGCAGTAGGCAAGTGAATAAATCGCTCTCCTGAAAATGCCAGGCCTGTTTAAATCTTTGTACCTGCTCTTCTGAACAAAGTCCAAATATGACCCTCCAGCACTCGACAAGTTAAATGCATATTCAAATTCTGAAGTCTGCTGTTCATTTCTCCACAACCAGTTGTCTACAAGAATGATTGCAATGATTTGTTACTTAACCTCATTCCCAATCACATTTCATCTGTTAGTTTTAGGCTCACCAAAGAAGTGTGTGAGCTTATGTCATGATCAGAGGCGCGTCAGCGTTGACACTTGTGTTAAAGTTATTGTAACAGTCCACTTTGACTTTCAGTCTTATTGCTAGGCACCTCATACTGTGTTTCTTTGGCTTACAATTACCCACAGATCCTCACCCAGTGATATTTTTATTGATTTTTAGTGTTTTTGCGACGTTAGACTTTTTGGTCAGTGTGGACATAGAAAATTTCTGACCTGTTTTGCTGTACATGAGTGGAGGCTTCCACCGGTATGCTGTGGCTGTCATATTTTATATATTTGTTACGTGCATCAATATAAGATGACATTAACCCTTGGCCATACATTTTTTAGAGATTTTGGACTTTTTTAAAGCAATGTTAGACTTTTTTGTCAGTGTGGACATGACCATACATTTTTAGGAAAGAAAATACGACGAAAACATTGTCGAAATGACCAGTTTTTATTTTCACTAGAAGCCCCGACAGTGAAATCGAAGTCGCTGCCAAATCGGATAATCATCTTTTAAATGATTTATTTGGTGCTACTGTTGAACGCTGGGGTGAGACTTGTGTGAGATGTGTATGTACGAACAACCCCGCATGTGATAGTTTTGAAATGGCCTAATAAATGAATGTGTCAATGACACTGTAGCTTAACTTGTCTGTGTGAGCAATTTATTATTTTATTTACTGGGGTTTAACAATACTTCCATCAGCATCATGAGCAACTGGCATAAAACAGTTAGTATGGTGATCATTTCATACAGATATACAAGGCCACACAAAATAAATTAAGTGATACTGAAGAATTTTTTTTTAAAATCACTGAGTTGATTTATTCATAATTTATTTATTATTATTATAAATTATAAATTATTATTTATTCATAAAGTCGAAAAAGGGGCATAACTCTAGTAAAAATGATCAGTCCGAACCCATATTCGAACTTGACCTGTATTTTTACCCCAGAAAGTAACATACAAAAATTCGTTCCGATCAAATAATCCTAACTGGAGTTATCCAGACACTGCAAATCTTGAAATTTCCAAGTTGAAAAAGGGGTATAACGCTAATAAAAATGATCAGTCTGAACCCATACTCGAGCTTGACCTGTATTTTTACCCCAGAAAGTCACATACCAAAATTCTTTCCGATCAAATAATCCTAACTGGAGTTATCATCCGGACACAGCAAATATTGAAACTTCTAAGTGGAAAAAGGGGCATAACTCTAATAAAAACAATCTGGCTGAACCCATATTCGAACTTGACCTGTGGTTTGGGCTAAGAAGGTCAAATCCCAAAATTGGTTCCAATCAAATGATCGAAACTGGAGTTATCATGGAGACACCAAGTGGGACAGATGCACAGACGGACGGACAAATGGACGGACACCGCCGATTTCTATAGTCCCCCAAAAATATTTTCGGGGGACAAATATAGAAAATTCATATATTTATTTATTTATTTGGATTTAACAGCACTTTAACAGCCAAGGTCATATTGTGTCGGTGACAGGTTTATGGGTGGAGGTAGCCAGAATACCCAGAGAGAACCACCGAGCAACAATGAGCAGCTGTGAGCTCCCCAACATCTTAACTCCACACTGCAGCACAGGCAGGGTTAGATTGGTTAAAGACATGCGCACCATCGATGTGCAGTACATCTTAGTACACGGCATCATTGTGCCCCCATGGGGACAATCGGGGTTAAGTGCCTTGCCCAAGGACACAATGTGGGAGTCCGAATCGAGCATTCAGGTGGTCATCCATCCAAGGACTAACCGGGTTTGACGTTGCTTAACTTCGGTGGTCTGACGAGAACCGGCTACTGCAATGCCACTGCGGCTCCTAGAAAATTTCATAACAAACTCATTTAATTTTACAAATAAAATTGTTTTGCTTCTTTAGTTATGCTGTTCAAATTTCAGTTTTAGAGTCCCTTCCTTGTAAATATTAAAACCCAGTATCTAAATCACCCAATTTTGGAGAAATATTTGAAGGAAGACACCTTAAGGCAATAAAAACGTCGAATGAAGGGGTTCAATTTCATTGAGGGATTGCCTGAGAATAAACATATTTTTTTTTTAAGCCTAATCAATTTCTAAATGCACGGCATAAAAGTAACATACATACTCAACATTACAATCATCCAGTCATTCCCAGAAAATGAACAGAAGCAGAGAACATGTAAACATAAAAATTATGAATCTGGAAATATAATTGTGAGTGAGTAACTTACTCTAATCGAAAGCTCTTTCTGTAAAGAGTATTTCTGATTTTGGTATTGCTGTATCTCTGCAGTGATTTCAGCTAGTTTCCGTCTCTTACTGAAGTTTATTAATTCAGGTGGCCGATTGGGCAGATGGTCTAAATTTCCATCTTCAATGTGTAATATATTAGTTACGTACATGCCTGAAAAAAACAAAATTTACAATTGTGTGCAATGAAAAGTGCAAGGCTATAAATCAGTAGAATAGCTTCAAATTCATGCAAGAATCAGAACTGATATGGTTCTCACAAGGAAAACAATCAGAATCAACTTGGATTCCTGCAAAATGTTCATTACATTCTTGTCAGACTCTTTCCTTCACGGTCCTGAGAACTGTACATGTACTTATTTTTTTAGCTCCAGCATAATGAGATAACAAATGGACTAAGCTGTGGTATCAAGTGAAGTCTTGGCGGCCTATACAGCAGCTAAGATTTCATTAGACTCCATAGCCAAGCCAAAGTGTTGGAACATGTGTTCTACATGTTATTTGAGATAAGACAAGAAGGGTCACCAAAATTAGAACTAGGCTCTTTGGGTTAAGGTCTAGAAAATGGGTGGTTGGTTTTTTACTATACTGAATCAAATGAAAGTGTCAATGACACAGTGGCTTAACTTGTCTGTGTGTTGTGTTTGATGAAAAGGATAATGTTCAATGCTTATGAAAGAATTATGAAATAAGATAAGAATTGTGATAATTGGGAATATGTTAATTTCTGTTCCCTGTAAGCTATGTTTTCAATAAAAACAATATGAGGTGTAGACTGTACTAAAGAACTGAGGGGTGGGTTAATGAGGCCCTCACAGTTAATGTTTATCAACGAAAGTTACCAATTTAGAGTGAAATTATTCCAAAACGAGTCATCCTATCAAGTTACAATGAAACCCCTTCATAAATACGGCCTACAGACTGTGCTAAAGGTTTTCAGGTTTTGGGCTCGGGCAGCCATCATGGTTGACCAATCGCGACCAAAAGGACGTTCTCATCTAGAGTCATCCTACAAGTTACAATGAAATCCCTTCATAAATATGACCTCTAGACTGTGCTAAAGGCTTTTGGGCTTCGGGCCCCTGTAGCCATCACAGTTCACCAATCGCGACCAAAAGGGGATGTTCTCATCTAGACATTATATGGAGTCAACCTACCAAGTTGCAATAAAATCCCTCCATAAATATGACCTGAAGACAGTGCTTAGGGTTTTGGGCTCGGGCAGTCACGGTTGACAGATCGCGACCAAATGGGGAAGTTCTCATCTAGTCATCATCCGGAGTTGTCTTATCAAGTACAATGAAATCTCTCCATATTAAATATGACCTGTAGACTGTGATAAAAGTTTTTGGGTTCTGAGCTGTCACGGCTGACAGATCATGATCAGAAGGGGACATTCTCATCTAGATATTATACAGAGGCATCCTACCAAGTTACAATTAAATTCCTTCATAAATATGACCTGTAGACTGTGCTAATGGTTTTTCAGGTTGGGCTAGGGCAGCCATCACGGTTGACCGATCGCAACCAAAACATGAGGTGACATTCTCATCTAGACATGACCTCAAACCTGCATATGAAATTTCGTGACGATCGGATAAGAACTATGGGGTGTAGCCTGTGCTAAAGGAAAATGAACAGACTAACAGACTTCCTTACGCGTGATGGCAATAGCTTATCTTGACTTTGTCAAGTTAAGCTAAAAACACAGACCGACCTGAATGTGTGATAACCGTGAGGCAGGACATGCACGGTAATAAAAGGGTGGTCACAGAAAAAAATCCAAGCCTGGCAGGCCAAATTAACAACTTTTTGGTCCCATAATATAATTGTATTTATGTATTAAATAAACTTTTTTTCGAATGACAAATGAAAGAAATGATAAAAATCACCCCATTCAGTGTGAGACTGAAAGCGCCGCCTGTCTTTGGACAAAAATAAAACAAATATCGAATTACCAAAATCAGACACTTCACTTGAATGCATCTGCTGGTTACTGCCAGTAATTTCTACGAATATATTTGAATGGGGTAAAAAAAAACCCACTTGAACACTATACTTGCACCAATAACATTTTCAAGACTACAGGCCAGAATTCGGGGCTTTCACACTACCTATAAAATTAATCAATTTATCAAATGCAGTTTCCTTTGCTGAACTGGAACTTATCACTTCCTCTGCATTTATACTGTCCAATATATTCATTTCTACATGTATTTTTGAAAGCTTTAACCTCAAAATAGGTTTCAAATTCACAGTTCGAAGTGCGATAAAAATTAGGGCTGCAATGACCTAATTGAGCGACTTTTACTTTGTACAATTTTTAGGGTCGGCACAATTGTTTAGGGTCGGTGGGGGTACCCCAAACAAAGGACTGGCCACTGCTATTCAACTGTATATCCAGGGCTCTGTGAAGAATCTTCATTGTCTTCTGGGTTAATGGTTCACTGTACATGTGCTGCGCTATATATAATCTCATAATTTTAGAGAGAGGGGAAGGTACTTGCACTTTGAACTTTTATTGAAACTAATATTTGGGGAAAAAACGAAAGTGTTTATAGTGTTTAATACTTGTATATTTTTCTCTAAAAAAAAAACAAAACCGAAACCGGACTCAACACTTTTTAGGAAAAACAGAGTAGATATCGAAACCGTGGAAAAATTTCATAACCTCCCAGCACTACTGTCAGACCACCGCAAAGACACTGCTGAAACACTGCCAAAACATTGCCGGGACACTGCTGAAACACGGCCATACCCTACACTGTCAAGATGCTGCAGGTCCACTGCTAGACCACTGTGGAAAAAATTGGAAAACACTTCTGAAACACTTCCAACTGCCAAGACACTGTCATACCACACCAAGGCTGCAACGATATGTCTCACTCACGATACAATATGTATCGTAATTTTTTTTCACGATACAACTTTTTCACGATACATTACGTGCAGTTCATTGAGAGTGAATTATCAGTAATAAAAGGCACACAAACTGCACAGAGTCCAACCTTCATTTGGCCAGTAACATCCAATTTCTCTTTTAATGCTTGAGAAGGCCAATGGACCTCTGGGAGACTGGGTTCAACTCAGAGGTGAGAGGTCTGTTACTTCAAACTATGGTTATAATTTAGACAGAGTTGATATTTTACTGAAATACAAATGAACAAGTGGAGTCTGAAATTCTATCAGTATAGCTATAATTCACTTTCAACGTGATATTTACGTTCCCAACGTTTTAGTTGGAAAAGCACAAAATAGACTTGTTGAGCCTGAAAATGCAACCTGCTGACTACATCATGCCATCCTTCTGGAAGTGTATCGTTTGTATTGTGATACACATGAAACAATACGATATGCGTATCATGTACAAATGTATCGCGATGCATTGAAATCGTGATGAATCGTTGCAGCCCTATACCACTCCTAGACCACTGCCAAGATCATTTAAATAATTGGAATGACACTGTCAGACCACTGTCAAGGCACTGCCGACACACTGCCATCATACTTCTAAGACCTACACTGCTAGGGCAGTGCACACTGCTGAAACCTATCCTACCCACACTGCAGAGAAACTGGGAAGACACTGCAGAAACACTGCTGAAATTTAAGGAAGAACACTACTTCCTACTCATCTTTTCATACAAAGCTCCTGTATCTGCAATGACTGTCATTATCTTTTCATGATCTATGCCCACCATCACCATTCATCAGTTTAATACCAGTTCCATTCACCTTCAACCTACAATAAAGAAAATACACTAAGCAACACGGAGACTGGACATGTATTTTGCTCAGATTGTTGTTATTGTATCAGAGAGGGTTACATGTACTTCTCATCCTCTTAAGAATATCATTCATAGTGTTGAACCTATTAGGGATTTCATAAGAGTAATCAGCAGCCATTAGTTGAGGACTAATTGACTAGTCGACACCCATCACAACACCATAGTGTACGTAAAGCAGTCCTTCGCGTGAGACGGGCGCTATTGCGCTTGCCCGTAATTTAAAGAAGACGAGTGCATAAAATCGCGCCTGTCATCAAACAGTTCAACTTCAATTAAATTGCACACTAGCATTGCCACGCTTCAAGTCAGAATGGACAGCTATTTCATTATTGTCCATTGGTTAATGGTAAAACGAAAACAAAAACAAAACTGCTGCTATATGATCCCCCCCCCCCCCCCCCCCCCCCACCTACCTCCATATCACCATCCACTCCGCAAGAGGTCCAAATCGATATTGTCAGTGAAAACTGAAACATTTCCAGTTTCCTTTATTCACTGCGCATGTCATTCATTCTACATCCCCAATTCATCCAGCACTGAGCAAACGAAACCGAAAGTACAATGCTAATTTAATCAGAACAAACAGATAGACCAACTACGATTGGCCAGCCAGTAGTGAAATCGTCTGCTACGGCCAACCAAATCGCTTGTACCAAATAATTTCACCTTGTTTCCCCTTCTTCAAAGATTTGTGTACAAGGTGTCAGGCGAGAAATTTTATCGTCGGTGTACTGTTACTGTTAACTGTTTTTGCTGTTTGTTGAAATTGTCTTTTCTGAAGAAGGTTACGTTCCAGATGCCAGAACGGTGACTCTATCAACGTAACTGAAGTGGTCCTTCAAGGATCTTATTGGCTTCGAAAGTGAAATAAATAATGAAAGTGGGAAAACGTTTGTGACACGCTTTTGGTGAAAAGTGTGTGCTGCCCAATGTGACAATGCATGTAAACAGCTGCGAGGGAGAGTGCTTTCTGAATTCGACCGGTTTGCCATGGGTACTGATTTTATCAGTAAATACACATTTGAAAGGCATTTGGGGAGTAAATGCCACGCCCTGGCTCTGTCCTTCGAAAGAGAACAAATTGACACGGCCCAAGCAACTGATGCACCTACTCTTCAAGCCTCAACATCTGCCAGTGCCTCTGGGAGTCAAAGTGATGATAAACAAAGTTGGTTGGCCCCAAACAAATCAGAATTCAAACATTGGTTAGAAATAATTCCAGGGAAGCTTATAAGAAACTCCTTGTGACAGCATATCTTTTAGCTGTCAGTGGCCAACCACTGACCACATTCAAAACATTGATACACTCAAAAAGACAATGGCGTAAAGTTAATAAAGGGGCACGACAATGTTAACACAGCAAAAAAAATTATTGACAGTCTTGGCAAAGTCGGCAAGAAAACAGATTAAACAAAAAATAAGTGAATCCAATTTTAATGCAATTCTCAGTGATGGGTCGCAGCCATGTAAAACCGGTGCAGGGAAAGAGCTGATATATATCAGAACTGTCCACAATGGAAACGCTCTGTATATTTGCTGCGCTTTACAGGACATTGACAACTATGCAGACGGTACAGCAGAAAACCTCAAACAATGTATCGATGATGCTTTTCTGATGGGATTTGAATATGTGGACAGAGGACCAATATAAAAATGCTGTAATAGCATCAGTTAACACAGGGGTGTACAAGGGTCTCTTGACTCTAAGAAATGACAATCGACCATGGCTTATTTCCATTCACTGTGTTATGCATCGCATTCAGTTAGCAATTCAAGATTCCTCGATGAAAGAAAATCAATTCTCTTCCATCCATGACTTTTTAGTTGTGCTATACTATCTTTTTAAGCAGTCTGGTAAAGTCAAGCATCATTTCAAAGAGTATGCCAAGCAAGCTCTGGGAGGTCAGGGTTCTCAATGTTCCAAAATGTCATGGTACCTGGTTTGTGAGCCATGAAAATAGGGGCCCAGATCATTTACTTAACAATTGGATTGTCCTGTGTCATGTAATTGAAAATCTTTTTGAATATGGCTCCGCTAAAAAAAATTGAGGGGAAACTTCGTGGCATACTAAAAAAATTGAAGGATAGTCAGTTTTTATGCATGTGCATTTTCTACAAACAAATAATCCAACAAAACACTTTCCTTTCACTTAAATTTGAAAAAGAGCAGCTCATGGTTTTTAATGTCAAACCTTCAATCGAAAAACGTTTTGAAAAGTTGAACGAATTTAAAGCAAACAAAAATGATAATGATTTACCCCCTCTGTGGATTGTTTAAAGCAGTGCGGGTTCGCTCTAAATGGCTGTGTGCTTGGTAGCAAAATTTTGAAAGCTGGGCATAAGAGGCGAAAAATCTAAAAATCATTAATATGTGGACATCAGCTATGAAAACATGGTGAAGACCAATTTGCAGAATCTTCAAAAGGCAGTAAAAACAGTTGCTGTTGGGGTTGTACCAGCACTGATCCAATGTGTTGAGCGGCGGTTCATGACATTTTTTGAACAGGATAAAAGTATGACATGGCGAGATCCTGCTAACTGGATTGACACCAAAAATGAACTTGAAGCACTACAGAGAGTGGCAACACACTTTGATACACCCCTCAAACTCATTAATTTTAATGGATTGAAAGTTAAGGAAGAATGGAAAGATTTTAAGCAGATGGCGAAAAAATTTTATCCTGGGGTTAAGGCAAGAAAACTGTGGAGAAATATCCTCACATACAGAAGAGAACAATTTCCAAACATCTCCCTTTTGGCGGAAATTATTCTTTCATTCAGCCCCAGCAATAGTATTGTCAAGAGTGGATTCCGTCATCTCACCTGTATTCTGACTGACAGACGCCTGGCTATGGCTCATGATACTATGGAAGACCTCACATTACTTAAAGTAAATGATAGTATCTGGTCTACAGAAGACAGGAACATTTTAATTGAATCCTCTCTCAATCATTTTATGGAAAGGAGAAGAACTCTGAAAATTGATTCTGTTTCATTTAATTTGATGACACAAACAGTGAAACAGAAATACGACTCGAACTCTTCCTCTGATTCCTCTTCAGATGAAGACATTTCAGCTGTCAGCGGCATTGCAGCCACGACTGAACTACAAGAAGTTTCAGTCGAGCAAGAACTAGAAATGTCATCATCTGATGAAGAATCAGAAGATTTTATGGAACAACTGGAAAGTTGTCAAATTGAAGAATTTGAAAATTGCCTGTTTGCTTTTGTTTGCTTTTGAAGATGTTGGGGCCAGTTCTTCTGAGCACCGGCAGTGAAAATTGTAATTGAGAACCCAAAGTAAAAGGCTCATTAATTTAAATAATGTATATCAATGGCCAGGCAGGCCTGCCACTGTTAAAATCTTTGATATTTGTTTTTGAACTGTTATCTTTATGCCAATCTGTCATGATGGGTGTAGTTGTGGCTCTTTCACACTTGAGTTTTGTTTTAAAAAACTGCATTGATTATTAATAATTGACATGATCTTTGTCATTACTCATTATATGTTTAATGCACACATTTGAAAAAGTTTGGATTTTGTTGAATGAATTAAATACTATCTATTGAAGTATTCAGAGTAGTCAGCAAGTAGCAATCAGAATCTAAATATCTGATTAGCTGTGTTTAAACACATCTGTGCCAAACATGCATAGTTGTGAACCTTTGGGGAATTTTGCGAGTGCGATTTGCACTCGCAACACAATTTGAGAGCGCACTTTTTTGCACCCGTAAAATTTACCCACACGAAGGACTGGTATAGTGGCAGGCAGAAAATATTGTTACTAGAGCTGTGAGGTATTGAAATTTCAGGTTCAGTATCGGTATTTTTCAGGTAAAGACCTTGTTTTCGGAATGGTATTCGGTATATGCACAGAACACACTGAAAGTAGTCTCAAACTGACCCAATTTCCAAACATTCAACCCCCCCCCCCCCCCCCCCCCCCCCCCCCCAGTGAATTAGGTCGAAGAAACATATGTTCTTCAGTAAAAGGAATTAGGTTGAAAAAATGTGTGTTCTTCACCTTCAAAGCATTTCAGTAAGTTTTCACTAGTAATAACACTCTTGGTCAGTCCTTCCCTACTTATCTTTCAAAGCTGCAACAAGATTAATAGTGTTTATAGTTCGTACACAAGCTAGGACGTTTCAAGGTTATGATCGTCTTAGTTTAAACAATATTTTATTTCATAACTCAGTTTCACATTATTGTACAGATAAGAAATAGATTGACATTTCACATACTGGTTGTTATGATATCGGATTCAGCAGCAAGCTAGAAGCTTAAGTAAGCTGTTTCCGGTTATGAATTACCCATACAATAGATATGGCTAGAAAGCTGTATGCTTCAAAATCTAATTTTAGTAGCTGAAATAAAATATTAGTGTTAAGAGAGAGAAAGATAAAGGAAAGAGGTGCAAAGGAGAAAATACAAGTAATGATATTCATACTGGAATTAAAGAAAATGGGGAAAGAAGGAATGAACTCACCCAAGGGGAAAAGCAATGCTTGGCATTCTACTGACTACTGCAACACGATGGAATACGATGATATGCACATAAGGCAATCACCTAAGACAAAGTATTCATGGAAGCAAGGGGTGGGATGTATAACAGTTTAGAATCTTTTTGTTGCAAGAATATATTCGTGTAATCTTCGGAAGATTTCTTTATTAATTTCGCTAGCATACGAAACACAGCCGTTTAGTAGAATGTCTACATCAATGAAGTGACTCAACAATTTGATTGTGTTATTTCTTTCTCTCACATAAAAATTGCAATCGAAAAGGTAATGCTCGGTTGTTTCATGGGTTCCACATCTACAAAGTGTTGTGGTGGACAGGTGGTTTGGGTGATCATTAAGATTACTACATGACAGCCGTAATCTACAGTGAAGGATTTGTGCTCTGCGTGACTTGTTATAAAAAAAGAAACTTGGCACCAACAGCCTGTTCCGGTTGAGATACTGTTTGAATTGGGGTAATGAGTAGTTTTCATGAACTTCGTTGGATAAGGAATTCCACATTCTCGTCGCACTCGGCAGAAACAACATTTGGTGTGAATTAGTTCGACAAAACGGTACCGACAAGTCTGGATTGTTGCGGAGGTCATACACGTGAGAAACAGATAACCTCGGAGGAACTAAACTTGATAAGTATCTTGGTACGAGTCTGTGAAACATTTTAAAAAACTGTACAGTTTTGTATTTTTCTCTTCTGATTTTCTGGGGTTCCCATCCTGTTTCCGCATAGAGGAGTTCCCTGCCTACACTTCGCGTTGCACCAGTAACAATTCTCGCAGCCTCCAGTTGGATTTTTTAAATATCTTCGGCTTTGGCGTTTGTACAATTATCCCATACTGTGTCAGAATATTCAAGGACCGGGCGTATGAATATGTATATAGTTTGAAGTGTTTTCCGATCAAGGATGAATTTAAATTTTCTTAGACTTATTCTCTTCCAAGCTTTAGTCGTAATGTCTTGTATATGATTTGACCAGGACCCATGGTTATTAAAGCTAACTCCAAGATGTTTGTGGTTATTCACTGTTTTAATGTTTTTATTCTGCATACAAAGTGGGGGGGGGGGGGGTGTGTTGAATTGTTCCCGTTTTACGCGATATAGGGTTGAAGTCGACGAGCCATTGTTCAATTCTCAACAAGTCATCGTTCAAGAGATTGGCGGCCCGAGTTGGATTTCAACAATAAGATAGAGCGTGGTATCATCCGCAAATAAGCGGATGTTGCACAAAACATTATCCACAATGTCATTTATGTATATAAGAAAAAGTAGGGGGCCAAGTATTGAACCTTGTGGTACTCCAGCAGTTGTATGCATCCAAGACGATGCAACACCTTCAATCACTACACGTTGTTGCCGGTTTTCCAGATATGACCAGAACCACTCCAGTAGTTTACCCCTTATCCTTATTTTCTCGAGCTTGTATACCAATCCAGAATGCCACACTTTATCAAACGCTTTACTCAAGTCGCAAAAAAAACAAATCGTATTTCCTTCCCCTCGTCCAGTGCGCAACTGATGGTGTTATAAATTTTGGTAAGTTGAAATGTTGTCAAGTCCTTGGGTGTAAAACCTGACTGGAAGTGTGTTAGCAAAGCATTTGATTCTAAGAAATGGAAAACTTTTTTGAAAACACATTTTTCAAAAACTTTTCCAACACAGCTCAAAAGTGATATGGGTCGGTAATTGCTGACAACGCTCGGGCTATCTTTTTTAAAAACAGGCGACACGTTTGCTTGTTTCCATCTAGTAGAAAAGCTGCTTTGATCAAGGAGAAGATTAAAAATATATGTTAAGGGCTTAGACAAACTGCGGGAACATTCTTTTAAAATTCGAGGGCTGACGTTGTCCAGGCCACATGCCTTGGACACTTTAAGAGATTTAAGGGCGTCCAAGATAACTATTTCCTCTACAGAGATACTGTCGAGGACAGGGCGGTTTTCGTTTACTTGATGAAGTGGGAGCGATGCATGTGAGTCATCTACGGATGAAATAGAACAAAAGTACTCGTTGAAGGCTTCTGCCTTGTCAACATTAGACGACAGTATATGATCATTATATTGCAAAGTTGGGATATCTGATTTTTTATTCTGAATGAGTTTGTTCAGAGTTTTCCACCACTTGTGGGAAGCAGATGATGTTGTATTAAGTATAGTTTCTATATTTGATAAGTGGCGATCCTTAGATTTCCTTTTTAGTGCAATAGTTTGGTTTCTTGTTCTCCGATATTTTGCCCAGGTCTCCGGTTTGTTGTCTAGTTTTGCCAAACGATGGATTCTTTTGCGTTTCCACATTAGTTTTCTTATTTCGTTATGCATCCATGGAGGTTGGTCTCTTCGAGCTAAGATCACCTTATTTGGAATGTATCTAAGAGTTTCGGTCTCTATAATTTCATGGAATCGATCAATGAGGGAGTGGCTATCACAATTATTGAATAATTCTTCCCAACTTGTCTCAGATAGAGAGTGATTTAAACCTAAAAAATTACCTCGATCAAACGGCCAAATTTTATGCCTAATTGACTTGGTCTGATCTGTTTGGAATTTAAGTTCAGCAATAACAGGACCCCAAATTTTCAGTGTAAAAAAAAATTTTTTTTTTTTTCTCTTAAAATTGACCAAAACGCATAAAAAGCAAAAAAAAATTTTTTTCGGATTTTGGTCCACAATTTTCTAAGTCCCACCCAGACCCCAAATTTTCAGTGTAAAAAAAAAAATTTTTTTTTCTCTTAAAATTGACCGAAACGCATAAAAAACAAAAACAATTTTTTTCGTATTTTCGTCCAAAATTTTCTAAGTCCCACCCGGACCCCAAATTTTCAGTGTAAAAATTTTTTTTTTTTTTTTCTCTTAAAATTGACCGAAACGCATAAAAAACAAAAATTTTTTTTTTGGATTTTGGTCCAAAATTTTCTAAATCCCACCCGGACCCCAAATTTTCAGTGTAAAAAAAAAATAAATTTTTTGTCTTAAAATTGACCGAAACGCGTAAAAAAAAATCGCGACATCGACGCTGTAGCTGCGACGGGTGGTGCAATCTCAAAAAATTCTAAGTTCATCAAGGGCCATAACTCCAAGAAAAATATTTGGAATAACACATGCACTGAACAGTGGCTAGACATCAATAAGATACACTTACATGCCAAATATAAAGTCATTCCATCAAGTATTTCAAAAGTTATTGAGTTTTGAAACTCGTTGGTCACAGACAGACTGACCGACCGACCGACAGACAGACAGACCGACATTGCCACTTATAGAGCTGCTAGTCGCAGCTAAAAACAAAAAAAATGTCCAGATTTTGGTCCAAAATTTCTAAGTCCACAATGGGACCCCAAATTTTCAGCCTAAATATGGACCCAGGGACTTGGCTTGAACAAACTTGAATCTCATCCCTCTAAGGATGCTGCATACCAAATATCAAAAGATTCTTATTGGTAGATCTGAATAAGAAGACTTAAAAAATACTCCTCATACTGCACTAATTTAAACATTTCGGCTCCCATAGAGAGCCCAAATATGGACTCAAGCAATTGATTTCAATAAACATGTGAAACAATCTTCCAAAGATGTTATATGTGAAATTTTAAAGCTTTTGGAGCAGTGGTTTGGGAGAAAAGTAGTCTTACATGTTTTTCCCATTACCCACAGTGTTAAAAAATGCTGACTCAGCACTTTTTCAAAGTCCCCAAAAAGTACCCCATGATAAAACCGATGGCAATTTTTTTTGTCCATTCCATTCTGTTGGTCCTAAGGAAGCTTCACAACAAATAAGAATTCTCAGTGCCATGTAGTTTTGGAGATATGGGCGTTTTAATTTTTTTCTATTTTTAGCTCCTGCGGTCCCCATGGGGTGACGAGAACATTTTTTTTTGCATAAATTAAGTACTTATGACCCAATAAGCCCTCAAATCAAATTTGGTCAAAATTTGCCTCTCGGTTTGGAACAGGGACCAGCCATGAGGGCGACTAGGGCGATTATGTCGCCCTTCTAAGCCCAAAGTCGCCTAGAAAAATAGTCGGGGTGATTACAAGTCGCCCTCTAAAAATTGGCCAAAATGAGGAAAGGCTGAACTGAGTGATGCAAGCTTTGCATGAAAACGATTATTTTCAAAAAATCGAATGTGCTCGAGTGTGATAAATGGGCATTTTAATTCGTCAAATAAACGTCCATTTAATGAAATCACACGTCAATCAATTGTCCATTGTCTCTTTTGGCATATTTTATTATTTCTATTTTGTTGCGTTTCAGTCGGAGCTTCAAATGTCAAAACGAAAATAGGTGACTTATGCGACTCAACAAAATAACTCAGTTTGAAAGTAGGTTACGTCGCTTAGGATGCCGAAAATGCATACACAACGGATGTATTTTATAACACAGTATTTTTATTTCGTTTTGCTGATGACTGTTAACTGTTGGGCCATCTATTCCCACAAAAACACGAATGGAATTGAAACACATGAAAAAAGCTTTAGTGATGACAAGAAAAGCTTTGTACAGGACACAAGAGTGCATGTGGACGATCTTGAAAAAGGGTCCTCCTAAACAACGGAATGACACTAAATGATGCGGAATGACACCAGAATGCCATAAAAATGATGCGGAATGACATTTCTTTTACAAAATACTCGCCCCCAGAATGTATTTTGTTTATTAACTAACAAAGTACCTCCCAAGCAACCTTTTTACATCTGGTCCTGTTCACACTTTCAGATTTAGGAAATTATTAGCTTAGTAGACTTTGGTGAGAGGCAACCACAGGAGGGTGCTGGGGGATTGGCATGAAGAAGAGGGGAGGGGGTCATGAAGGAGAGGGTAGCAGTGGGGGATTTTCAGTCAATAATTACTTTGTGATTTTTTAACCTGGCATAGATGCCTCATAGACAACTGGACCTGGATTATTGGGACATTAATGGAGGACCACAAATTGAAAATATGAAGGGGCGGCGGGGGTGGTACATGAATATTCTTAATTTTCCCCACTTGCCTATGAAGTCTCCCTACATGACTCTGCAGTCTCCCTATTTTTTCTGGAGGGAGGAGACATGGAGTCTCCCTAAAATTCCCCCCTAGGCTGGTCCCTGGTTTGGAAAATAGAAATTTTGGGAGGGGCAAATATTCTTTCCCCTCCCATTACGACGCCAAGAGCCCCACAAACTTCTCTTGAACAAATCGGAGTCTACACCTCAGAAGGAAGCTGCACACCAAATATCAAGTCTCTGCTACTGCTGGTTCATGAGAAGATTTTTTAAGATTTCAGCTCACTTTTTGGTGTGGCCCTACCCACGGGCAAGGCAACTTGATTTGAACAAAATCAAATTGGGATGTCATAACAAACTATTATCTCAAATATCAATTAAATTGGTTCAGCAATTTGGGAGGAGAAGACCCAAACACCATGTTCACGGACGACAGACGGTGAGTGATCACTATAGCTCTCCTGACTGAAAGTCAGGTGAGCTAAAAAGAGCCCATCCACCAGGCGCCGGAATGTCCGCGGCTGGAAACGTTCCTGAAAAGGAAGAAGGAAGAGAAGGCAGAAGAGAAGACAGAGGAGGCCACTACTATTTCCCCCCCCCCACCCCTCCAATTCCTGTGACTCCCATCACCTCCCCTGCTGCCTCTCCTTTGAGGAGCAACCTGGAGGATGGAGATGTCACCAGCGAGTCGGAGACGGAAATGGAAACTGGCTGTCTGAAGTCTCCCTCTCCAATCTCAACCCTCCTTCCGGATCAGGATCAGGCACGAATAATGTTACAGCAAATACGCAGCATGTCGTGTACGCTGCCCATATGAACACAGAAATTGAGACCCCACTAATTACACTACAAGGTGGTGTCTCAAAACCCCACCACGTGACTTCAATTTGTCTATAATTAACTTGTGTTTTTTGCAAGTGCGGTAATCAGGTTTATTCTCCCACCAAAAATAGTTTCAGTTCATTGTTGTTTAGTGATTGTTAGGTATTGCACTTAAGTATAAATTGAATACGTATACTCCATACATGTTTTTTGATAATAAAACGCATTAATATGGCAGGAAAAACTATCAAAATATGGAGTTTGAATCGTGTTTTTAATCTTGCATGAATATGTCAAACAGTGTGATGGGATGTTTGGCTGATGTCGGTTTATCTTTTGATCTCTCAGTCACTGGCTCTTAATTAGATCAAATTTTTTCACAGTCAATGAAAAATTACTTTTACTTTAACTTGAAATATTAAAAAGATAGTTCAATATTTGAAAAAGGTATTAATAGCCATTGCGACTCCAAATGTTGTTCATCAAAATCGATTCAGAACTCGAGGAATTATGAAAAAATAAATATTGTACCGTACTGAAATCATGGATGTGAGGTGAAAAAATTATAACTTGACCAGCACAATATCTGGACATTCCCCCGACGGTCTTTTACCTAACTGTATCTATTGACGGAGAAGAATCGTGTTATCGGTACTGAATTTTGAATAAACTGTGAGGTGGATAGGAAGGGAATTCGATTCATGATTTTAAAAGTTAAGTTCAGAGTGGAATGTTAAAATGTACATGTTGAGAGTGGAATTAACATAAATAAACTACATTAATGAAAAATAGGCCGATAAAATCGTCAGATGTGTACCCATACGCTCAACTAGTAGAAAGCTGTATGACGGAGGGCCACCACAGATGCCGACATTATGTACACCATACAAGGTATGAGTACATATAGAAATGGATTGGAGGAGTGTCTAATTTGATGGATAAAGGGTTAATTATAAAGTAACTTGACAATCCAAGCAATATTTTTCAAGTTATCAATTGCCAAAGGGATTAGGAGGAATTTTCAATTTGAAGGATAAAGGGTTAATATCTCAGGATCAAAATAACAGATTTACACCAAAAACTATACAGCTCGGTACATCTGTAACCTGAACACAAATATAAAGTAACTTGACAATCCAAGCAATATTTTTCAAGTTATCGAATGCCAAAGGGATTGGAGGAATTTTCAATTTGAAGGATAAAAGGTTAATATATCGGGATCAAACTCATCAGATTTACACCAAAAATCGCGACATCGACGCCGTAGCTGCGACGGGTGGTGCAATTTCACAAAATTCTAAATCCATCAAGGGCCATAACTCCAAGAAAAATATTTGGAACAACACATGCATTGAACAGAGGCTAGACATCAATAAGATACACTTACATGCCAAATATAAAGTCATTCCATCAAGTATTTCAAAAGTTATTTAGTTTTGAAACTCGTTGGTCACAGACAGACCGACCGACATTCTCAGTTCATCGAGGGCCATAACTCCAAAAAAATATTTGGAACAACACATGCATTGAACAGTGGCTAGACATCAATAAGATACACTTACATGCCAAATATAAAGTCATTCCATCAAGTATTTCAAAAGTTATTGAGTTTTGAAACTCACTGGTCACAGACAGACCGACCGACCGACAGACCGATATTGCCACTTATAGAGCTGCTAGTCGCAGCTAAAAACTATACAGCTTGGCAAATCAGTAACCTGAACACAAATATAAAGTACCTATACAATCCAAGCAATATTTTTTCCAGTTATCGAATGCCAAAGGGATTGGAGGAATTTTCAATTTCAAGGATAAAGAGTTAATATCTCAGGATCAAATTATCCGATTTACACCAAAAACTATACAGCTCGGCACATCAGTAACCTGAACACAAATATAAAGTAACTTGACAATCCAAGTAATATTTTTCAAGTTATCGAATGCCAAAGAAATGGATACGGACGCCGGACGGACGGACAGACAAAGGATGGACAAACGACGGATGGTCACCCTGGATGCCGGCATTATGTGTACCATACATAGTATGGGTACACATAAAAAGGAATGCTTGTGGTGGCCCTGGGACGTTTCAGCCCAAGACGCTTCGGAATCCATATATTGAAGCACCTGCATGCACTAGCAAGGAAAACTGGCCAAGATTGGGGGGGGGGGGGGTACAGATGGGCAAGCAATCAATGATATAGGCCTATTTGTGCGTGTGGGTTTATGGGAGTCTGGGGTCCAATCGCCTCGTTTTGGGGATGGGGAAGGAGGGAGGGGGGGGGGGGACTATTTACTTCACCATTTAGGAGTGGTATGGATGACTGAATACAAATAACAACAATGTAGAGGAACGTTGAAAAATCTGCAAATGCAAAGAGTATAAAAATATGTACAAACCCCTACAGAATTGGATGAAAGATATTTGTTTCGGTATGCAAATATCTCAGGTCCACCCCCCCCCCCCCCTCCTCCCCCCCTGTGAAATAATCATTAGTTTCAGTCACGAGTGAGATACTTTTTGGTATCCATTCCAAAACACTATATTTGCTTTTTACTATATCCTTTTTATAAAAATCTTTAATTGCGTAGCCTGACATGAGTAAGACAGGAAAGCGGATGGGCTGGTCGCAGGAGGCTTTTTCGCCCCCACTTCCCACCCAAGAAAAACACGGTTCATCATGTGTTGGCCTACAGCTGTAAACAAAACGTGAAATTGCGAACTTCGCGAATATTAGTTGTTTTTCTCAAATCTGGTTTATTTATTTCCTCGATCAAATCGATCGCGCAAACACAACAGTTTAGTTTCGAAAGTGACGAGAACTTTGTACTTAACCAAATGGAACTGACTGTTCTATTCCCAATTTACAACTTCAAACCACAGCAATAGTCGGCATCTGCCTCCTCCAAATTCCAATTTTAATTTAAAATAAATTATCTACTACCAGTAACAAACACAGTTGTCTTGTCAGTTGACTGTCAGAGCAAAGCCAGCCTAAATATAGGGGCAAGGGGCCTCATATATAAAGATATTGTAAGTTCAAAAGATATTCCGCATCAAGGCGAAAAACCTACGTGAATTGCACTTCTCTGTGAAGCTGGACATGGAAAAAACACATGTGGTGTATATCCAGCTTCAGAGCAGGGACCCAGGGGAGAAACGGTATGTTAGATAAGGTCTAATCTCATTTAAGTTATACAGTAGTCGCGAGTCTTACGAGTCGTAATCGGTTGGTGGCAGGATATCGTCACGGCCAATTGAGAAACAAGATTCTAAGATAGAAATGTCTGTCGTGTCGTCACCTGTTCATTAGTAATAGCAATGATTGGCAGGAACGAATCGGTTCTCTCGACAAGTGAAATCACTGTTAAGTCACGCGCGAGATGACTTGTATTGATTCTGCCTCGATATACGTCATCTCCCACCGTTTTGGCAGATGGACAGATGAGCGTCTGTCCACCTGACAGTTTAGGGTAAAAAGTATATATACCTTGAAGAGCAGAGCATTAGACACACACTTGGGGTCACACACATGTTGGTGAAGTCCAGGGCAGGCGGACTCTGTTTCCTGGCATAACGATCAAAGGACCCTGAAACGGCTGGAATCGCCAGACAGGGCATTCCACGATTGATTTAGCTTAAGGTTGATAGGCGGCTACAGTGCCAAATTCGTTGAGAAGGAAAACCCAAGGTGAAACGTTAAAGTTTAGATTGTCGAGTAGCAGGTATCAGTCTGCAATAGTCAGAAGTGTAGGTTAATTGTATTGTGCGTATTAACCCTTTGAAGCGTCAGACTGATTGCGTTGGGAGTAGTTTGTTTTGCTGTCGAAGCATCGTAATACCGACTGGAGATCGGTGTGAGTGACAATTTCGCCCTAGCACAAAAAGGGGCATTTGTGAATCGTGAATTCAACCACGAACAGTGAACATTTCAATAGGACTTTCACGGAGGACTTTCAAAAGGCACATAAGGTATGAGTAGACAATATCTGACCCAAATCAGAAGTACGGTGGCTGTATAGATGACGAACATTGCTGGTCGGAACCCTCCGACAGCCAGAGGTACAGTTACGTGCAGACGTTGACTTTTGAGCCTAAGCGGGTGAAGCTCTTATGGTAAGCTCATGGTAACAACATTTCAGATTTGTGAAGCTCTTATGGCGAACTCTCCGTAATATAATTTCAGATTTGTGAAGCTCTTGTGGCGAGCTCACGGTAGTAACATTTCCAGTGTGTAGACTACAGTGCCAGTACAGGGCTATAGAATGACTATATGATTGTTGAGAATTATTTAACCCTCACAACCCATTTTCTGTGAAAAGAATCGAATTGTTGATTGTTGAAAAATTGAAACGGCTTTATTTTTATGTGTCAATAAAAGAATCGTTGTTACTTTAAATCATTTTTTCCATTACGCAGCCTGAAGTGATTAGGAATCACACCTAATGGAAATCGAACCTATTTCAGGCCAATCTGGCAGAGAAGGAATCACGGCATCGGTCTAACTCAGCTCCCAGCGCCGAGACAGTATTTATTAATCAGCAGAGAAACTGACACGCAAAAGCAATTAGGCTAATCCACAGCAGGTCACAGTGTTTTGAAAACTGTCTTCCACTGATCAAACACTGTGGTCCACTGGACCTCCACGGTGAAGTAAACACCGCAGAGGCATTTTTGTTTCAATCCACGTTGAACGTACTGTAATGTTAGTTATAAGAAACCAAATGAAGTTAAAAGATTAAAAAAAGACAACTCATTTATGTAAATATCTATGTGCAAAAAACAAACTTATTTGTGTTAATATCTATGTGAAGTGTATTATGTTTCTATAGTTTATCGCTTGTTAAAAGTTGAAACACTTGAATGAAATAAAATATATCAAAGCCAATGTTATTGTTATTGTTGCTCTGTTGTCAATGAAGATAAGTAATTGACACGCCAACTCATAAATAGTTCCTCTATAAATAGACAGCACTAATCTAAATTTAGCATCAATAACTGGGGTATTAATTGACCAGTCTCATATGGGTACTGTACACGTAATGGCATGAGGGAAGAAATCAGGAAAACACGGGAAGAGTCAGCTGATTACACCAACAATACGATGGCACTCCTGGAACAGTGCACCAGCCACAGCACTGTTGAAGCAGCCAGGACTTGACCATCCTACCATAGTCAGTCCTCCATCATCAACAGTCCAACTACACCAACAACCACTACAGTCTCTCCTTCCCAGCCACCTCCACCCAAAAAGAAAAACAAATGGCATAAACGGTGCTAAACTGTCAGAGAGGGTCGAAAGGGGCTTGTTCTCCAAACTGTCCCTGCGCGCTTTCGGCACGCGAAACCATTCAATTCGTCTCTATCCAAAGTCGATTAATTGGGAATAAGTGTCAAAATTATCAGCTGTCCGAATTCAATGAACTATTTCTTGAGTTGAAGAAAAAAGCCTGAATCTAAATTTCATCTGTCTCTGTTTTCAAAGCAAGGCTGTTATACAGAAGCGAAGCTAGGATATCTTATTGTGTGTGTGTGGGGGGTGGGGGGAATTGTTTCTTTTGGCGGGGGACAGCCAGGTAGATATATGCCACTTGCATATCCGATGGTCATAGCCCTGAGGTGGGTGTGGCCTTCCCACTGGTGGAGCTTCGATGGAATTGTAGATCAGTCCTACTTCACTATTTTTGAAAGTGCAAAATCTCTGATGGAACTTTTATTTATTTAACTGCAGGGGATGTACGTGTAAATATACCAGGTGCACAGTCAGCGGATGGGGGCATAGAATCAATTTTTTTTTGTGGGGGAACAATAACACTGAATTTTACTGGTTATCCCCCCTCCTCTGCCGGGCTTCTACACATGATATTGTACACTCTTGGCTACATGCCTAAAAAAAGACTTCGGATTTGGACCAGGACCGTGACGCGAACCACCAACATTAGCATTGTTGATGCACTCTCGACTGTGCATGTTCATGATTCATAATTGCCATAATTTGCCTACAGTACACACTGAGTGGCTAGGATTCGAAGAGTGGTAATTATTGGTTGATTGGGGGCGTGGTGGCTCAATAGGCTGGCTGCTGCAAGACGAGAGGTCCTCGGTTCGAATCCCACCTGCGGCAACCGCGTTGTGTCCTTGGGCAAGAGACTTCATCCCCAATGCCCATGTGGGGGCACGGTGACGCTGTGTACTAAGGCGTACTGCACGTCGATGGTGCACCTGTCTTCAACCAATGCTAACCCTGCTTGTGTGGAGTTGGTATGTTGGGGAGCTGACAGTTGCTCGTCGTTGCTGGGTGGTTCTCTCTGGGTACTCCGAATTCCTCCACCCGTAAAACTGTCATGGTCATGATTAGCCATTGTGCAGAAACATGTGACCGTAAACACCAATAAATAAATAAATAAATTGGTTGATTACGACAAAAACACTCATGTAGTGGAGTTTCCACTCAGTGTGCTCAGGTTCTGTGAGAGAAGCTTACAGCACACTGGAGACATACTTCAACTTGAATGACTCCAGAATTCGTTTCAAAGCCTCTACACTAAAATACTAAGTTATGTTACTTTAACTCGGCAGGGCAAACTGTGCGGAGCGAAAAACATTCAAATGATAAAATGTCCGACTCCTCAAACACGTGTTGTTTAAAAGTTGTGAAAAAATAATGCCCTCGTATTAAAAAAAACACTTCCTGGCGTGTTCTTTAATATGATATTGATGATTAAATAGTCAAAATGTACGATCACTATTTTTCTTTCATTCGAATGCACTTTTCTTTAACCATTTAACTCAGAAATGCATGTCCAATCCGAATATCCATTCACCCCAAAACCGCCGACTTTGTTGCGATAGAATGTCCAACCGTAAAACTGGCTTTTGACTGATTTCTGATGTTGGCTAAATAACTTCTGTTTGAAGTAATTTGGATATGGTCGCCTTTTTATTTGTTTATTTTTTATAATAATTTTACCAGTTCACAATAATATAATATTTCTATCGACACCCAGACGGTGGCACGGGGGTTCACTTTAACCCAAACTCGGGGCAAAGTTGGCCTGTTTGGCGAAACTATATTGGAGGACGTTTTGTTGTTTTGTTGGAGGGGAGGGGGGAGGGAACTTATCCTGCTGAATCCTTCATGACATTCATTGATGGACCTTGAAATACTCTGCTTCTCTTAGCAACCAGGGATTTCGCAACATACCATATGGGCTATATTTCCATAAAATAAAAGACGGGTGGAGTTAAGACTGCAGGCTTAGTACTTTTTGTTCTCAGCTTGCGCTGAGGATTTACCCGCACAGACCAGGTCAATTCTTATGATAGTGTTGACTTGTTCACATCCATTTGCATCTCCGCACACTTTTCTTTCAAAATTTTTACTTTTGTCGATTTGAAAAGGGGGAGGGTTGGAAAATATCTTCAGGTATGTAACTCGACTGGATTTTGTTGTTTTTTTATTTGCACATACGAATTCATCAAACGAATCTTCAAATCGACGATCCGTTCACACCAAACTTCGAAATTTTCGCCGTCGAGGAATACATGTAATAAATCATCTCACAATGTATTGGTGTTTCCGTTGCGATTTTCTCTCGATTCTACCTAAATTTTGTCTTGATTCTTTCTCCATTCTGGCGCGTTTTATCGACAGAACTGAGATTCGCGACGAAACCGAAGCCAGGACGAGAACCTATCGACTAAAAGACCACTTTTGTGATCCCAGTACTGTAATTGCATGTGCATGACGTCACAGGTCCGCATCATGGTTCTTTTCGAATATTTTGTTCTCTCTGCATTTCCAATTATTTACGTTGGCACGTATCGGGTTGTATAAAAAAAATTGAGGTCAAGCGTCACAGTCACTGTCAGGATTCGTGGATTTTGTGTTGTTTTGGGTTTGTATTTTTATGCTGAGTTTCACTTTCTTTAAACAACCGGACCCACATTTTCCCCAAGCGGAAACCCTGTCTAAAGGTTTTTCGGGCTTTGGACCCCTGTAGCCGTCACAGTTGATCAATCACGTCCAAAAGGGGACGTTCTCATCTAGACATTATATGAAGTCAACCTACAAGGTTACAATGAAATCCCTGCATAAATATGACCTGTAGACTGTGTTAAAGGTTTTCGGGCTTCGGGCTCGGGCACGACCAAAAGGGGATGTCATCATCTAGGCATTATATGGAGTCAACCTAAAGAGTTACAATGAAATCCCTCCATAAATTTGACCTGTAGACTGTGCTAAAGGTTTTTGGGCTCCGCTCGGGCAGTCACGGTTGACAGATCGCGACCAAATGGGAAGTTCTCATCTAGACATCATACGGAGTCATCCAACCAAGTTATAATGAAATCCCTCCATATTGAATATGACTTGCATACTGTGTTAAAAGTTTTTGGGTTTCGGGCTTGGGCAAAAATCACAGGTGACAGATCATGACCAAAAGGGGACGTTCTCGTCCAGGCATTATGAAGCGGCATCCTACCAAGTTAAAATCAAATCCCTTCATAAATACAACCTGTAGACTGTGCTAATGGTTTTTGGGCTTGGGCAGCAATACCGGTTGACCGATCGCAACCAAAAGGGGACACTCTTATCCAGACATGACCCCAAACCAGCATATGAAATTTCGTGATGATCAGAGAAGAACTACGGAGTGTAGCCTGTGCTAAAGGAAATGTGAATAGACTCACAGACTAACAGACTTCCGCACGCGTGATGGCAGTAGTATTTTTACATTAAAAATTGTGTGTTTGAAAAGGTAGCCTATTTGACCGTTACCGACCCTGGTAAATTAACCCAATTCGTCATTAACGCAATTCATTGATAACCTGTGAATGCAATCGAGTTTGATAACCTTGTCTGCGTGAATGAGATCAAGATTCCGATTCTGCACCAATGAAGAGGGCTATCCGTTTCGGCGCCATCACTGGGTTATTGTTTTTAATGTTTTATATTTATACAAAAACATGGACGATTTAGAAATATTTGTTGACGCTTCACAAGTATTCAAATGACGATAATTAAAGGATAAAACATAGTTTGGATCAATAAACTCTGCCCAAATGTAAGGAAATACGTGTACTATCGACTTCAGCCAGTAATAAGGGCGAAAGCGGTAATCCTTCACAATAGCTGGTTTTTGGGTTTTTTTTGCGAAATTGAGCAATATTTTCTCGGTTCTTTTGGGTTTTTTTCCATTTTAAAACACTTTTCCAACAAATTAATAGAAAAATATTTGATTCCGGGGCAAGAAATTTAATAAAAAACGCATTTTAATAACACACTGAGTGTAGTGTTTTCGAATGGAGTCGTCGGCTCAATTTTGTTTCAGCATCAGCGCCCTCTTGTGTCTTATTCAAAGAGAGGGAGGCATCAATGTCTGTGCAACAAGATTTGAGGCGACATCAAATCAGGGTTAGGCAGGGTTTCCGCTGGACCAGCTGCAGGTCCATCGACCGGACCCATTCCCCCCCCTGATCATACTATGATCAGTCAGAAAAGCTGGTGGTTAATATGTACATGTAGAGTACAATGCTGTATCGTAACGACACTCAGGATCCTTTGTTTCCACGTAATATAGGCATAATTATGTTGTATACTATGCCTACTATTACTGGCGACAACCTGATACTTCATAACCCCCAGACGAGAGGGGGAAACAAAGTTCAAATCCTAAACGTTGCCTATAAAATTTCGGACTCAAATTGTCGTGTTTGGTCCGAAATCACTAGCTTTTATTTCGAGCGATAAATGATGTAATTGCACATGCATGACGTCACATCATGGTTCGTTTTGAATATTACCACGAGCGGTTGTAAACAAAGCTCAAGCACACACGCAAAGTTTACTAAAAAATGAGGAATCGTGGATTTCCAGGATTCATGGATTTTGTGTTGTTTTGGGTTTGTATTTTTATGAAACCTCAGACCAGATGTTGTATTGTGTTCCGTGGGAATTTAGAGAATTGTAGGAGGAAAAAATATATATTTTTTCCACTTCAATTATTCAGCATTTTAGCGACCAGAATGCCCCCGAGAGCACCTAAAAATCAAAATTTTCCTTTGGCACTGGCGGGATAGCCTTCGGCACCTGAGTTTCACTTTCTTTAAACTACCGGACCCACAAATTTTCCCCTAGAGGAAACCCTGGGGTTAGGATACCCTAACCTGGCCCAGCTACAACTGACCCTAATGATTTAGGGTATCCTAACCCTGGCCCCAGCTACTACTGACCCTAGTAATACTAGATTGATATAAAAGTTATTCACTAATTTTCACTTGCCTTAAAAACGAATCTTTCACTGATTTCTCCCGTATTCCACCCAGGATGTATATTACACTTGCATATGAGCACCCACTTACTCCCGACCAGTGAGAAAGAACAAGCCAACCGCAATGGCAACTTCGTGTCAGACTTATTTTCCATGGTGCAATGAAATAGTGGAATTCTTAATAAAATATGAATATTTTCATCAAAAAAGTATGCGCTTTGGTTGGAAAAAACCCAAAACAAGCAAGAAAATATTGCCTAATTTCGCAAAAAAAACCCCCCAAAAAACCTGCTATTGTAAAGCTTGGAAATAAGCAGACTGTCATCTGCAAAATGAGGTCCCCAGAGGGTGAATTTGGTGATGCTACCCTGCACAACCTCAGTCTAAACCAAGGTCTCAAGCCTAAACAGAAAGAAGTACCCAAAGGATAAATTGGCCCACTGTATGGGATAGCATCAGCAAATTCTCCCTCTTTGGACCTCATTCTGAAATGCGAGATTTCTTATTTCCGAACCTTCGCATTCAAATGTATTGGAGATGTCACTGGGTTAGATCACAGATTCAACATGTCGAAGCATAGCCCCCGTTGGCGCCAGAGTAGCCCCCCTCCCCTTTCGAAAATTGGTGTGCTGGTCTATTATGGCAGAGTGCCCCTCCCCACCTAGAAAAAAATCCTCGATACTCTAATCGTATTATTATGCATATTGCATAATAGCAAATACACTGTTCTTGAGTTTCTAAACCGATGCAAATGGGATTTAAATAATGCCCACATGTCACAAAGAAAGCAAGTCGCATCAATCCCACAGCACGCATAGGCCCTGCCGTAGATTCTCTTCGTCGACTGCATCTTTTGGTGTTCATAACACTTTAGTCACACAAGATGTGTGGATACAACAACGTCAATTAAACACATTGAGAGTCCATAAAAAGACAATTGTTAATTTGCCAGTGTTGCCTTAATAGCGGATAGGTGTAGTTTCTTAACTCCAGTGCGAATGCGTCTGATTATTAAAGGCATTACTGGGTCATGGAAAGCAGGATGAAACTTGAGGGGGGGGGGGGGGGGGGGGCATGGTGGGGCGTAGATAAACAAAATTCAAAAGTTAGTTGTACAGAAGCATCATTTTCCTTGATTCTAGGGGTCTTTTGTAGGGGATGGAGGAGTTGATCACCAGGACTATCGGTGAGTGATTTGTGGATTTGCCCTCCAGACGTGTCTTTTCTTCGATTTTGAAGTACTTTTAGGGGTCCTGTGGAATGGCATATTTTGGGGAACATTTGTGATCAAAAATGGGGGAGGGGGACTTGAGACTCCCACCCACACCCTGTTGACAGTTCCTACGACCATGCATTTTTTTTCAACAGGAGATAACGATTTGGCGTCGGATTCTCTAATTGTCAATGACACTGTAGCTCAACTTGACAAACTTGAACTTGGTAAGTTATAAATGAAATGGCAAAATTGAAGATCATTGGTACCAATGTCATTTTTTTTGCCAGTGGCAACATTTTTTGACAGAAACCGAAGAAAATCGATAGCTCCCATCTAGAGGCCTCCCCAAACAAGCATGCCAGGTTTCAAAGCAATCCGATCATAAATGTGCCCTGAAGGGTGTACAAAAGGGAAATATTGTGGTCTGACTAGACTAAATTCTAAGAACGTTGACCGTGGCAACATGTTTTGACGGAAATGGAAGAAAATCGATAGCTCCCATCTAGAGGTCACCATAAATAAGCATACCAGGTTTCAAAGCAATCCAATCATAAATGTGCCCTGTAGGGTGAGCCAAAGGGAAATATTGTGGTCTGACTGAACGAAGTTCTAAGAATGTTGGCTGCGGCAACATTTTTTGATGGAAATTGCAGAAAAACGATAGCTCCCATCTAGAGGTCACCCCAAACAAACATGCCAGGTTTCAAAGCAATCCGATCATAAATGTGCCCTGTAGGGTGTGCCAAAGGGAAATATTGAGTCTTCTGACTAAACTAAGTTCTAAGAACGTTGGCCGCGGCAACATTTTTTAACGGAAATTGAAGAAAATCGATAGCTCCCATCTAGAGGCCTCCCCAAACAAGCATACCAGGTTTCAAAGCAATCAAATCATAAATGTGCCCTGTAGGGTGTGCCAAAGGGAAATATTGTGGTCTGACTAAACTGAGTTCTAAAAATATTGGCCGCGGCAACATTTTTTGACGGAAATTGAAGAAAATCGATAGCTCCCATCTAGAGGTCACCCCAAACAAGCATGCCAGGTTTCAAAGCAATCCGATCATAAATGTACCCTGTAGGGCGTGCCAAAGGGAAATATTGAGTCTTCTGACTAAACAAAGTTCTAAGAACGTTGGCCGTGGCAACATTTTTTGCCGGAAATTGAAGAAAATCGATAGCTCCCAACTAGAGGTCACCCTAAATAAGCATACCAGGTTTCAAAGCAATCAAATCATAAATGTGCCCCGTAGGGTGTGCCAAAGGGAAATATTGTGGTTTGACTAAACTAAGTTCTAAGAACGTTGGCCGCGGCAACATTTTTTGGCGGAAATTGAAGAAAATCGATAGCTCCCATCTAGAGGTCACCCCAAACAAGCATGCCAGGTTTCAAAGCAATCCGATCATAAATGTACCCTGTAGGGTGTGCCAAACGGAAATATTGAGTCTTCTGACTAAACTAAGTTCTAAGAATGTTGGCCGCGGCAACATTTTTTGACAGAAATTGAAGAAAATCGATAGCTCCCATCTAGAGGTCTCCCCAAACAAGCATACCAGGTTTCAAAGCAATCTGCTCATAAATGTGCCCTGTAGGGTGTGCCAAAGGGAAATATTGAGGTCTAACTAAACTAAGTTCTACGAACGTTGGCCGTGGCAACATTTTTTGCCAGAATTTGAAGAAAATCGATAGCTCCCATCTAGAGGTCACCCTAAATAAGCACACCAGGTTTCAAAGCAATCAAATCATAAATGTGCCCTGTAGGGTGTGCCAAAGGGAAATATTGTGGTTTGACTAAACTAAGTTCTAAGAACGTTGGCCGCGGCAACATTTTTTGACGGAAATTGAAGAAAATCGATAGCTCCCATCTAGAGGTCACCCCAAACAAGCATACAAGGTTTCAAAGCAATCTGCTCATAAATGTGCCCTGTAGGGTGTGCCAAAGGGAAATATTGAGGTCTGACTAAACTAAGGTCTACGAACGTTGGCCGTGGCAACATTTTTTGCCGGAAATTGAAGAAAATCGATAGCTCCCATCTAGAGGTCACCCTAAATAAGCACACCAGGTTTCAAAGCAATCAAATCATAAATGTGCCCTGTAGGGTGTGCCAAAGGGAAATATTGTGGTTTGACTAAACTAAGTTCTAAGAACGTTGGCCGCGGCAACATTTTTTGACGGAAATTGAAGAAAATCGATAGCTCCCATCTAGAGGTCACCCCAAACAAGCATACCAAGTTTCAAAGTAATCTGATCATAAATGTGACCTGTGAGGTGTGCCAAAGGAAATTGTGGACGTACGTACTAACGTACGTACGTACGTATGTACGTACGCCGACGGACGAGAAGTGATGGCAATAGCTCAGCTTGACTTTGTCAAGTTGAGCTAAAAACCACTATCGGCGGATCTGCGCCCATGTTGTCAAGTCGCTGCCAGAGTGCTGTAGTGTTCTAATTGTCAAGAGACACAGAAAAGTTTAGCACTCGGGCATAGGTATGTGTAGACCATCGAATAGAACAGGCCGCGCCCCCCCCCCCCCCCCCCCACACACACACACACGTTTTTGGAAAGTATCTCCGCCCATGTAGGGTTGGTGGTGATGTAACTACTTTCCCACCCCCCTACACACACATACACACAAACTCCCCTATGTTTATGTATACATAACATTTATAGGTATCACTGAAGCAAATCCATGAAACCAAAGTTCCCTGCTTGAAAATGTTGCACTCCGATATAACATACAACTCGAACAACTCCAAATTCAAGTCGTTCGAGGAGTCAGTAGTTCGATCGAGTGACTCCACGTATGACTCGAACGACTGCCTCTGCGGGTCCTGCCTGCCCCTGCGGGTCCTACCTGCCTGTCTGCTTGTCTGCATGAACGACTCTTCGACTCATTTTAGGTTAGGCAGGCCTTGCCAGGCCTGGTCAGGCAGGCGGGCCCTGCAGGCAGGACCCCCAGGGCAGACAGGAAGGTTAAGCCTGGCCAGAGGCCAGGCAGGTAAGCAGGCAGGGCCTTGCAGGCAGGAGCCGAGGGGAGGGGGAGGGGGACAGGCAGGCTGGCCAGTAAAAAATTGATATTTTTTTTATACTTACCAATGACCCAGACTTAGCTGGTGCTAAATCTTAAACATTTAGGGCCAAACACAAATTTTACCCCCCAATCCCCAAAATTTGCATCAAAAACCGAAAATTACATGTCCTATATGGTCCTCCATTCTTTTACTACACTGCGCATGCGCAGTGTCAAGGAGGTCTCGAAACTGGCGCAATTATTATTCTTACAACCAGTGCCTGGTAAGCGTTATGTACTCAGCGTGGAGGTATGAGCTCCCAACTCATGGGAGGCCCATCTCCGTCTGGGTCATTGGTAAGTATAAAAAATATATATATTACTATGAATTTTTTTAACATTTTTATACTGTACCAAAGACCCAGACTTAGCTGAATAGTAAAAAGGTTGGAGGGCCTAGGACATAAGGAAAATCCAATAGACTCAACTACATACAACAGAATTATCCCCTCGAGGAGAAAGGAGAAATAGGCTTTACATGTATCTTTCTTATTTGCATCAAAACGAGAAAGACACAACACCATTCTGTAATTGAGCACAATAACATCAGTGATCTCTATTAACGTCCAGTATAACCCATAATACTAATTTATTAAAGAAAAGCCAATAAATAAAGGAAGTCCAGAGAAATGAGACTCTTTATATTCATTAAAAGTGTCCGAGGATTGTACATTAACGCCCGTATGACACGTGACATATACAAATGCTTCACACCGAGCTACACTTTAATATTACATGGATGAGTAAACATTAGCTTTACACTTTAAAATCATCCAGGTACCGACTCGGAATTACTGACTCCAGGAGAGGTATTCCCTTGCTTTTCACTATAAAGCAGGTGACCTAAGGGAACACCCTCCCCCCCCCCCCACCCTTCCCCTTGCCCTGGATCAAATACTCCAGAGCGAAGAGGGCAGCAGGACAGAGTCGTTGCCGGAACAGAAAGCCTACATAACTATAGTGGCAACTGTTTAGTGGACGACATTCTGAGCAACAGATAACTGTCCTAAACAATGCAGATCTCCAGAAATGGACCCAATATTTCTAAGATAAAAACTCGTGAAAGTGGAAGGCCGAGACCAATATGCAGCCCTCATTAGATCTGTAATAGCAATACTATTAGCGCAAAACCAAGATGTAGAAAGAACTCTTACTTCATGAGCTGAAATCTTAAGCACAGACTGCTGAGTTGAAGATAATCATAAGTACGGATAGTTAATTGAATCCATCTAGCAATAGAATGGACCGAAATGTGGAGGAAGCTTCCACGGCATGTCCAACAACAGACACCTGAATAGATTAATCCATGGTCTTTGTGGAGAAAGAGATGCTACCAACAGAATTTTGCACTGAGATTGTTTTAACTTGAGCAATATCTGCTGAATCAATGGTGCTGGAGGATACGCATATCCTATCATTCCGTCTCACGAGATCGATAGAGCGTCTACTGCAAACGCTCGAGGATCCGAACATGGTGACACATACGTCTGCAACTGATTGTTGAGATGCGCCGCAAATAAGACCATCATTGGGCTCTCTCATTGGTAGCAAATCTGATTGAATACTTGTTTGTTGAAAGTCCATTCTGACGGCAATAAGTGGCCCCTCTGTGAAAGGGAGTCCGCTAATACGTTCAGACGACCCGGAATATGACGGACCGATAGAACTTGATGTTCTAGTACATACAGAAGGATTCATTCCGTTAACTTAAATAACAGAATGGAATGAGTGCCTCCCTGGTTCCGAATATATGCTAATACTGTCGAATTGTCGGACAGAATTTGCACATGAGCATTCTGAATAATGTTCATCCAATGACGTAGCAAGCCAAATTGACATCATTTCTTTGATGTTTATGTGCTTGATTAGGAACTACGGATCCCAAGACCCTGGCACTTCAAATCTGTTGGGCTCAATGTTGCGTCCCAACCTGTTTGACTGACATCCGTCAAAATTGTAAAACTCGGATCCGGCAATTGCAGTGAAACTCCATGAGTTAAACACTGAATATCTGCCCAAGTCTGAATCTCTTGTTCACTTGAGTTGACAATAGGATGTCCCTATCGAGCGAATGAATCTTCACCTTCCAATTCTGGGTCAGAAAAAATTTGGAAAGTACGAGTGCGTTATCGCCCCATTGGAATAAAATCCGCGGCAGCTCTGCACAAACCTATCAGTTTCATGAAATCTCTCGCTGTAACTTTGTCTGAGTGAAGACAATAGCGAGCGTAACAACTGATTAATTTTGCTCTGGTTAACGGCAGACGAACGAGATTGTTGTGCATCTCCAAGCTCATCCCCCAGTGGGTGAATGACTTGGACGACACCAGATCCGACTTCTCCTCGTTTACTTATGAAATCGAGACGTCGGAGCAATAGAAGCAGATTCTGCACATCGTTCTGAAACATTAACTCATTGTCGTACCTCTGAAGAATTTCATCCAGGTAGGCCGACGTTACCGCAGACGAATGAGCTCGGAAATTAGTCATTACCGAGTTCATTATTCGGGTGAAAGCCCAGGGCGCTAGATTCAGACAGCGGCACCCTGCACGGAGCTGATACACGACTCCTATGAAGGCAAAGATACTTTCTGAACGCCTGATGTACCATGACGTGAAAGTACGCATCTTTGAGATCTATGCATGTAGCATAGTCATTCACTCGAATACTCGCTTTGACCAATCGGATGGTCTCGATATAGAATCTTGGAGCCACGATCAGCTTGTTTATCCAGCTCAGATTTATGAGTGGATGGAATGAGCCGCCTGGTTTCGGAACCAGAAAAGGATGGTTGGAGAAACCTGGAGATTCCTGGATGTCTACAATCTCTATCGCAATCTTCTCCAGAAGAGACTGGACTTTTGATGGAAGCGAGCCTATTTCATGCGCACTTGACGGAAGCTGAGTCCATCTTGGACTTCAAGTTAACGGACGTTTTCCTTGAAGGACAAATTAGTCCTTCCGAAATCACCCCTCGAACCCAAGGGACGTCTGTAATCTACTCCCAATTGGTTGAGAAACTCAACAGTCTTCTGCCCACTGGAACAGGATAGAGGTTAATACCATTACCTCCTGGTCCTGCGAGGCTTGCGGAAGGAGAAACCATGTCCTCCATGACACCTCGCCCCGTCAAACTTATGGGCGTCTGACCGGATGTCTCGGCCAACATTATGGCCCCTACCTGAGTCACTACCCTGACGGTCTCTAGAGTAAGACCTAGAGGACGCATAGGAACCTCTATAGGAACTTCCCTTGGACGTATTCGCCCCAGAAGTGCCTGTCCTACTCTTCTCTGCTGAATCCGACTTTTTGGAAGCGGATCTGAATAGCAGAGAGTCTGAAGTTTTCTTAGTTATCTGATCATAGATTGCGGAAAGCTTGTCGTCGAAGGGAAGCTCTCCGGAGCGACTGAGAGTTTTTCACCTTACTATCCACATGCGTGGATGCAGCCAGGGCCGCGTCACGTCTAACCAACTCCATATTTGCCACTAAAATGGCGGAGTTATATGTGAAGAATGCTAAGACCCTTGAACGAACTCTTAAGGAGGTTGTACATCCTGGAATTCTTTTCCTTCGAGACGTAATGATAATGCTCTGGTAAGGTGATCTGCGTACGATAATGCGTCTAAGCTAGCCCTGTTAGACGATATTGTCGTTTCCAACGTCGTGGTTGGAATTGACATAGACGACGGTATAGACAATACTAGGTCTTCGGCCTGGTCGTCTAGACGCAGAGGAACTCTCGGAATGCTCTGTCCTGCCATTTCGAATTATTCCTTGAATTGATGAAAGGCAGATGTTGAACATTTGCCGATAAGAAACCGGACCTGCCCGTTTTGGTAGCAAGTTATATATAGTCATTCAATAGTTCAAATGTCCGTGAGACATTTCTGGACTGTGTCGGAAACTCAGGGACAATGTCCCTAAACCAATTAAAGAATTCTGGGTCCAGTGGCGCTATCAGTCTCTTATCCGGCAACGCAGCATTTTGGTCCGGAGGAACAACGTCAGATGATAATGCCGGATGCACTCTGCAGCAATTTATGTTGTTCCAAAAGGGAAAATTACAACTCCTCCGTATCCCTTTCACCATCCTGTCGGACCCCTCGTAATTCTTGGTCGTCCGTGCCTGAACCTGCAGCAGAACGTACCAACCCAGCTTCCTCGGATAATTCCTGATCCGACAGAGTTTCTGTCAGTTGCTGGTATGCTGCGATAATTTGAGCTATCTGAGATAGCACGTCCGTAACGGAGGCCTGTGGAGCTGCGGTCTTAGGGGATTTAGTCGCTGGAAGCTCCTTGGACGATGACTCCTGCATACTTCTTATATCGAACGTCCGGAGTATGAAGGCCTCGTATCCTTGGCTACCGGATGGCGTGACCTGGTCACCGTGGAATCCCTGGTCAGTGAGGTTGGCTGGATATCACTGGTCATGTAGCCAAGGTGCGGTCGAGTGTGTTGCCGTGAGGATGAGGAAGCCCTAAGAGCAGTCTCTCCGGACTGTCTATATAACGGAGCATCTCGAGTGGTGGACGTATGCTCCGACTGAGAAACGTTTTGTACCACAACATCTGGGCCCAAATGTTGTACGAGAGAGGGACCTCTCTCACACGCAGCCCGGTTGGACCTGGACGAGCTAGGAACTGGACTAATGGGCTTCCTCCATACCATCCTCGTATCCGTCACTGGGTGTGCACATTGTATTTTTATAGTGCTCACATCACCCAAATCTCCTTCCTGGACCACAACGGACGAACCCGGATGCTGAGCCAATCGATGAATGGTCACTACACCGGCGAGCTAGCAGGCGCCAAAGCCGTCGATCCTACTTGGGACCTCTTAGGCAATTGACGTATCTGCATGAGCACGTTTACCGCTAGCTCTTCATTTGACTGTGACGATGGAAGCACACTTTTCGAAGACATCACGGTAACATCACCATGTTCATGTTCCTCAATGAGGCCTGTGGAGCCACAGTCCTACGTAATTAGCCGCTGGAAGCTCCAGGGACGTTCATTCCTGCATTTATATAATATGCAAACGTCCTAACTGGAAAGGCCTTGTGTCCTTGGCTAGCGGATGGAGTGACCTGGTCGAGGTGTATTCCCTGGTCAGCGAAGCAGGTGCACCAGGGACGTTCATTCCTGCATTTATATAATATGCGAATGTCCCCTGGAAATCTGTGGTCACAGTCGAGGTGCAGTCGTGTGTTCTGACATGAGGATGAGGAAGCCAATATAACAGCCGCGTCGGACTGTCTATATATGCGACAAAGCATCCCGAGCAGGAGGAGTGGACGTATACTCCGACTAACGAACGAACATACAACATCGCGGCACAGATGTTGATGTGAGAGGGAGGGGACCTCTCTTGTTCGCGGTCCGGATAGACCTGGATGAGCTAGCTACCGCACTGACAGGCTTCCTCCGTACTATCCTCGGATGCGTCGTTGTGGGGTGTGCACTTTCAATGTTTATAGTGCACGCATCACCCAAACTGCTTCCCTGGACTGCAACAGATGAACCCAGCTGCTGAGCCAACCGTTGAATGGTCGCTACACCGGGCGGACTAGTGGACGATCAATGCCTTCGATCCTACTAGGGAACACTTCGGCAATTGTCGTATTTCCCTGAGCACTTAGCCGCTAGCCCTAATATTGCAACAACGGAGACACACTTGTTGAAGACATCACAGAAACATTAACCTGTTCTTGTTCCTCTGAAAAAGAGACTGATAAAGTAGAAAGACCCTGCGGAGAGAGAACCGGAATGGATCCCTCACCGCTAACAAAATACCGTGACACGCGTCTCCAACCTTGTCATTCCAATCAACACACACTGAGCAAGAATTAGTGCAAATACACTGACTACAAGAAACACAATGAACCTGAGTAAGATTTCCTTGCATTACAATTTGAACAATAATTTTTCATCAAGAAAAAATATACACAGTCATAGAACTCGCACTAACCCTTAAAACAAAGATACATAATATAATATAATCCATTATAACATTTCGAAAGAAAATAATTTTAAAAAAAACATTTTTGAAAAAATTTTCAAAAGAGCCCAAGTTCCCAATGGGAACAATTAGCCCAAATAGATCCCAAAAAAGCCTAAGTGTGGACAAAAATTTTAAAATCATTTCAAAAAATTAATGGGGGGTAAAATTTGAGTTTGGCCCTAAATATTTAAGACTTTGCACCAGATAAGTCTGGGTCATTGGTACAGTATAAAAATACCCATCATAGTTTTCACATGAAAGGTGGCTCCCCCAAAAGTAGTCCCCTTCCTTCTATGGGAATTTAAAACTGGCTCCCCCCAAAATCTCCCGGATAGGACCTAATTCATACGACCTATATGTTACGGTGTGGAATTATTAATGATATTGGTAACAGAAAGAAATCTGAGAATCGGCAACAAAACTATGAATTTAACTATTCTGAAATTTAATTAAAAAAAATTAATATATAAAAAAAAATGATACAAAGATCTTTTACACTAATTGGGTTACAGAAAATAAAAAAAAACAATGGTACTTATCAATTATAGAATTAGTCCAAAGTACAGTTTGACAGAATCCAGTAATCCAGTGGCGAAGTATCTTCTGAAGAAAGTACCAGCTGGTAGATGTAGTATTAAATCCAAGAATGTCTCTCAGAAACAGTATCCCGTAGATTCGTAATAAAATTTTCACTTTGAAATTTCAGCAGTCTCCAATAAAATATAATAAAACGCTCTGCAAACTTCAAATGGAGTAAAAATCCAAGAAGTATTGGCGCCACAGGTAATTTCCAAATAATCCAGTAGAATCCTGGCTTTTCACAAAATAATATTATTCTGTTTCACAGAAAGTATAAATTCTCTTTTCCAAGACGAATAGATTCTCTTCAAAATTCTCTTTTGGAATCAATCTCCAAATTCACAAAGAAGCACTGCTTCTATAATAAATGCACTGTTCTGAAACAATAATATTCTCCAATGGAAATAACTGAAGTGAGTCTTTTTGAAAGGCTTTCTAAGAATGAGTTTTTGAATTCTGTTGACAAACCTTTATATAGTAACCAGATAGAATGTCCCAGAAGAGGAAGTTTCTGCAATGTTCTATTAGTTTCTGGGGGATTCTGTTAAAGTTCAAGTAAACAAGGTCATTGACCTATTTAAACAATTAAACAATCAACAGCTATATGTACAATATATCAGTGTAACAAAGATGTAAACAAGGTCACTGAGTGCAAAAGAGTTAGACCAGTCAGAAAATGCAGCAATAAAAAAAAAATATCTTTCTCATATAATTATCTACTAAGGATATATCAATCTCAATATAATATGGGGGCTATAACACACCCCGCCTTAAAAGAAAAAGTTTGAAGGTACTGAAAACTTTTTACATAATTTTAGCAGACTCTGACTGGTTTACAATACACACACACACCATAATCTTCACAATTTTTTTTTTTTTTTTTAAAAAACATATATACACTTGAAGTGAATAGGGACCGATCATATCATTTTAAATTAGGATATTCTGGAAAGAGCATCAGCTACAACATTATCTCTTCCCGTAATATGCCTAATCTCTAAATTATATTCTTGAAGGGCTAAACTCCACCGCAATAATCTTTGATTCTTGTTTTTCATTTTATTGATAAATGTTAAGGGGTTATGATCGGTGTAAACTGTAATTGGACATTGGGTGGTTCCTAGATACACATCAAAATGGGTTAATGCCAAAATTAGAGCCAAAGTTTCTTTTTCTACTGTAGAGTAATTCTTTTGATGTTTGAGAAATTTTCTGGAAAAATAACATACAGGGTGATCAATACCTTGGGAATCTTCCTGGGCAATATACCCACCTGCTCCATTGTCACTTGCATCTATGAATAATTTGAAGGGCTTTTCATAATTGGGACTGGCCAGGACAGGGGAATTATTTAATAAAGTTTTTATTCTGTTAAAGGATTTCTGGCATTCCTCAGTCCAAACAAACTTAACCCTTTTGCTCAATAAACTGGTCAAAGGGGAGACAACATCTGAAAAATTTAAACAAAATTTTCTATAATATCCAGCCATGCCTAAGAATCTCATGAGCTCTTTTTTTAGAGTTTGGTACTGGAAAATTTACAATGGCATCAACTTTAGCCGCAATCGGCCTCACCTGCCCCTACCCAACAACATGACCTAAATAATTTACAGTTGCTTTGCCAAATTCTGATTTTACCAAGTTAATAGTTAGGTTGGCTTGGGTCACTTTGTCAAAAAATTCTTGAATATGCTTTAGATGATCAGCCCAATTTGTATCTGTGTGTATAATAACATCATCAATATAAGCTTCACTGTGATCTAGGTCTGCAATTAAGTGGTTAACCATGCGCTGGAACGTTGCCGGAGAGTTTTTCATGCCAAAAGGGGTAACTTTATATTGATACAATCCAAATGGTGTAACAAAAGCAGATATTTCTTTTGCTTTTTCTGTTAAAGGGACTTGCCAATAACCCTTTAACAAGTCAAATTTTGTCACAAATTTAGCATGGCCAAGTTTGTCAATGCAGTCATCAATTCTAGGAATTGGATAATTGTCTGTTTTGGTGAGGCTGTTCACCTTTCGGTAATCTGTACAAAATCGGTAACTGCCATCAGGTTTTGGAACGAGTATACAGGGCGAACTCCAGTTGCTATGGCTAGGTTCTATGATATCATTGTCCAGCATATACTGTATTTCCTTTCGCATGATCTCAGCTTTGAAAGGGTTCAATCTATATGGATGCTGTTTGATGGGATTTGCCTCTCCTACATCAACATCATGAAAAATAACAGATGTCCTACTAGGCACATCAGGAAATAAGTGTTGATATTTGAAAATTAAATCAAGTAAATCTTTTCTTTGGTCAGGCAGTAAATAATCTGTTTTATTTTGTAGATCTCTCAGGACATCTGAGTTCTGTAACTTCAGAGGTACATTTTCGCCGCCTTCATAAATATCCTCTACAGGATTTTCCAGCTCATCCATGTGGGTGACTGTTGAGACTGGTAAAGAGTTTGGTTCTCTCTCATAATAAGTTTTCAACATATTTATATGGCACAGCTGAGTATTTTTGAGTCTATCGGGAGTCTCAACAACATAATCAGTATCACTGATCTTGTGCTTAACAATATAAGGGCCTGAATATCTTGCTTGTAAAGCATTGCCCTTTAAAGGGAATAATACTAACACCTTGTCCCCAGGTTTAAAGGTGCGAAATTTTGCCTTTTTATCATACCAGGTCTTCATATGACTCTGGGCTTTCTGTAAATGTTTATTTGCCATTTCTCTGGCCTGGTGCAGTTTTTCCTTAAAAGTGGACACATAGTCCAGAAGAGAAATTTCAGTTGGCTCTTCCCCGAGCCATTTCTCCTTCAAAGCAGTGAGTGGACCCCTCACTGAGTGTCCAAACACTAATTCAAAAGGGCTGAACCCCAGAGATTCCTGTACAGTCTCACGGACTGCAAATAAGAGGAGATGTACTCCTTCATCCCAATCCTTCTCATTATCCTCCCCATAGGCCTTTATCATGGTCTTCAGTGTTTGATGAAAGCGTTCTAGAGCTCCTTGACTTTCGGGATGGTAGGCACTTGATGTGTACTGCTTAATTTTGAGCTCATACATCACCTGCTGAAAAAGGTTTGACATAAAATTTGAGCCTTGGTCCGATTGCACTGACCTGGGTAGACCGAAAGTTGTAAAAAATTTTATCAAGGCCTTAACTATTGTCTTAGTTTTAATTTTTCTTAGAGGTATAGCTTCAGGAAATCGTGTAGAAGCACACATGATGGTAAGAAGATATTCATTTCCAGATCTTGTTCTAGGCAATGGGCCAACACAGTCAATAATAATTCTACTAAATGGCTCCTCAAAAGCAGGGATTGGCTGAAGGGGAGCAGGAGGAATCTTCTGGTTCGGCTTTCCTACAATTTGACAGGTGTGGCAGGTTTTACAAAATTCAACAACATCCTGTCGAAGCTTGGGCCAGTAAAAACACTGTTGAATACGAGAGTAGGTTTTCCTAATTCCCAAATGTCCAGCCATTGGATTTTCATGAGCCAGGCTTATTATTTCATTCCGGTATTTAGTGGGGACAACTATTTGATAAATAACCTCCCAATCACTATTGGAGGGTACTTCTGGTGGTCGCCATTTCCTCATAAGTACACCAGATTTTCTGAAATAACAGACAGGGGAGTTTTGGGCTTCAGCCTGTGTTAGAGCCTTTTCACGTGGCTCGGCAAGGTCAGGATCACTTTCCTGTTCCTGAATTAAAGATGTCCGGGAAATGACATTCAAGGAGGTCCCCCTATCACTCTCAGGTGTAGTGGCCTCTTTACAATGTCTGGACGAGTCATCACACTGACTCAAAAATGTCTGAGACAAATCAATGTCTTCAGAATCCGTAACTCTGTGACAGTTCTTATCCTCAGCTTTGCTGAAATCAACACAATTGAGGTTGTTATCAACCTCAGTTTTCTTTGCCATGGACCGAGTCACAGCACATGCTGGAAAGGCAAAAGGAAAACATTCCTTCAAATTAATAATACTTTCATCTGTGCTCGGCTTATCCACCACTTGAGGTTCTACAGTGACTTTGTCACCAGCTAAGCCATTTCCCAATAATAAAGAAATACCTTTTACAGGTAGAGTAGGTCTGATTCCTACTGTCACAGTCCCATTTACTAAGCTACTTCTTAAATTTATTTTATGAAGTGGGACCTTTAAAGAGTTTGACTCAATACCTGATATTAGAACTTGTGCCCCTGTAGCACTTTCTTCAGAAAATGGCAAAATGCCTTCTAACATTAATGACTGAGTAGCCCCTGTGTCTCTCAGTATTTTTATTGGTAAGGAACAGTGCTTATCCCCATCAAGGGAAACAAAGCCTTCAGAAATAAATGGCTTATAATTTTCTAAAGCGTCTTGCTTTATAACATAATTTTCAGGGCATGGAACACATGCTAGTGCATTCTGTGAAGTAGAGGACTCATTTTTCCTTTTTAACAGCCAGCAATCAGATAATAAATGACCTGCTTTCTTACAATAATTACAAGTTTTAGTTGAACTGTTGGGTCGTAATGGTGTAGGGCTGGCATTGGATGACTTATTCTCATTAGGCTTCCGATTAAATTTAGGTGGTGAAAAGTTTGAAGGATGGGAAGGATGATTGGAAGGATGAGTTTTATCTGAAGCTGGTCTAGGTCCACTTTGGAAAGAATTCTTGTGGGGCCAAAAATTTGTGGCGTTTTGACTCATTTTATGAGTTAAGGCATAGTCATCTGCTAGTACTGCTGCTCTGTTCAAAGTGTCAACTTTTTGTTCATCCAGGTGGGCCTTTATATCTGAATGTATCTTTCCTTTGAACTCTTCAATTAGCATCATTTCTTTTAATTTAGAGAAATCTTTCCCTATTTCTTTTGAATGGCACCACCTGTCAAATAAATTTTGCTTTTCTCTGGCAAACTCCACATGAGTTTGATTTTCGTTTTTATAATAATTTCTGAATTTCTGCCTATAGGCCTCTGGAACAAGTTCATATGCCTTAAGTATAGCCTCTTTAACAGTGTCATAATTATTGCTTTGCTCAGAAGATAGAGCGGAATAGATTTCTTGGGCCTTCCCTTTTAAAACACTTTGCAATAGCAAAGTCCAGACATCCCTTGGCCATTCTAAACTTGTTGCCACTTTTTCAAAATGTAAAAAATATTTATCAACTTCTTTTTCTTGAAAGGGGGGAACTAGCTTAACATGTTTAGTTGCATCAAATCTACTTGGGGAAATTACATCTGAGCCTTGACGCTGTGATTCTAATTCTTTTATTTTTATTTCCTTTTGAATTTCTAATTCTTTTAAGTGCATTTCTTTTTGAGTTTCTATTTCCCTTAATTTTAATTCCCTATCCTCCTTTTCTTTTTGAGCCTGAATTTGTATTTGTTCCCTTTCTTTTTGAGCCTGAATTTGTTCCCTTTCTTTTTGAGCCTGAATTTGTTCCCTTTCTTTTTGAGCTTCTAATTCTTTTAATTTAATTTCATTTTCTCTTTCTTCTTTTTCTTTTTGGGCCTCTAATTCTTTTAATTTCATTTCATTTTCCTGCCTTTTCATTTCTTGTTGCATTTCTAATCTCTTTAGTTCTAATTCTAACTTTTTGAGTTCAAGGGCATCAGTAGGTTGTGGTTCAGAGACAGGTGACCCAGACTGAGGCAAAAGACCCTCCTCAATATAATGATTAACAATGAGCTGTTTAAGTTTATGCTTGTTCAGACCAGGGGTGGCAGGTAATTTTAGACACTGAGCAAGTTGAAATAAATCCTCCTTCTTAAGAGATTCTAAAAGGGCCAAACTAGGAGAGCCTTCAAATTCAGAAATAAATTCTGTCACAATAAATACCATGATGAAAAGGTTTGCTGGTTCTCAGAATATAAATAATACTGAAATTTTCTAAGAAAATTTAAATGTTTTAAAAGTGAGCCAAATAATAATTGCAATATGCAAATAAAGTTTTCTCGTTATCTTATTTTCAATCTCGGCAACGAGCCCCCAATTTCTGTTACGGTGTGGAATTATTAATGATATTGGTAACAGAAAGAAATCTGAGAATCGGCAACAAAACTATGAATTTAACTATTCTGAAATTTAATTAAAAAAAATTAATATATAAAAAAAAATGATACAAAGATCTTTTACACTAATTGGGTTACAGAAAATAAAAAAAAACAATGGTACTTATCAATTATAGAATTAGTCCAAAGTACAGTTTGACAGAATCCAGTAATCCAGTGGCGAAGTATCTTCTGAAGAAAGTACCAGCTGGTAGATGTAGTATTAAATCCAAGAATGTCTCTCAGAAACAGTATCCCGTAGATTCGTAATAAAATTTTCACTTTGAAATTTCAGCAGTCTCCAATAAAATATAATAAAACGCTCTGCAAACTTCAAATGGAGTAAAAATCCAAGAAGTATTGGCGCCACAGGTAATTTCCAAATAATCCAGTAGAATCCTGGCTTTTCACAAAATAATATTATTCTGTTTCACAGAAAGTATAAATTCTCTTTTCCAAGACGAATAGATTCTCTTCAAAATTCTCTTTTGGAATCAATCTCCAAATTCACAAAGAAGCACTGCTTCTATAATAAATGCACTGTTCTGAAACAATAATATTCTCCAATGGAAATAACTGAAGTGAGTCTTTTTGAAAGGCTTTCTAAGAATGAGTTTTTGAATTCTGTTGACAAACCTTTATATAGTAACCAGATAGAATGTCCCAGAAGAGGAAGTTTCTGCAATGTTCTATTAGTTTCTGGGGGATTCTGTTAAAGTTCAAGTAAACAAGGTCATTGACCTATTTAAACAATTAAACAATCAACAGCTATATGTACAATATATCAGTGTAACAAAGATGTAAACAAGGTCACTGAGTGCAAAAGAGTTAGACCAGTCAGAAAATGCAGCAATAAAAAAAAAATATCTTTCTCATATAATTATCTACTAAGGATATATCAATCTCAATATAATATGGGGGCTATAACACTATACTACTAGCATGTTGTTGAGCTGCCCGTTGTTCATCTTTGTTGATTTATTTTCTCCCGGTACTCTAAATTTCATACATACACTGTACATGTAGGCTTTCACGGTTACAATTCACCAATGAATCCTCAAACACCAACTGAAACATGCTCGGATGGACTGAAGTAAAAATATTGAGGAGCTGACAATTACTGGTCTCTGCTTGGTAGTTCTCATAGATGACTGACTTTCTCCACATATAAAAACTATCTCCGACACGATATGACCCTGGCTGTCGAAACAGTCGCTAAACCCCAAAACCAATAAATAAATTAATATCAGTAAACAAGTTTTAACTCTTTACCTAATGTAACGGCCAAAATCGGCCAGAGCTATACACGAAAATCGCTATTCAATCTTTTTTCATATTTTTATTTTTTGCTTCCAAAACATACGTTTCTGACACAGCCCCCCCCCCCCTCCCCCCCATTAGAATGAGCGTGTTGCGCTTGTTCCGATGAGAGGTCATAACCTATGTTTTGGAAGCAAAAAATGACAATTTTTAGTTACACGATAATTTTTTTTACGAGTGTCGTCTGCTACTAAAATTTGATAAAGGGTAAAACCCTGACAATTTCTACAGTGAGAAAGTAAATCAACAGCTACATGTATCTGTAAACTAATTTGCCGTTTGCAGGAGGGGGTGGGGGGGGGTGGGTGAAAACAAAAATGCTTCTTATATTATACAATAAATATATAAGTCAGTTCACTTAACAATCCTGGGATATTTTGAAAATGATTTTTATGGGATTTATTGTAATTTCTTCAAGAAACCGTTTTTTGTTGTGGCCATTAAAATTTATATCACTTTTATTTTTATCACGTGTTTTTGGTTGAGATTTAGGGTTACCCAAGAAAGAAATACGTAGTTCCTTTCAATGCTTTCAATGGAAATACTTTCATTATTACCCAGGGTATTTTTTGTTTTCAAAAAATTGATTAGCAGTTTTTTGGTGATTGCTGAAAATTGATAAGCAGCCTAAAAGAATTGATTGGCAATTCACACTGACATGAAGCTGTTCGCTTTCCTTTTGCTTTAGCCAAACAAGAGGCAGTTGATACTTTGAAAAAGCATGTAAACTTGGCAAACATTTCAGTTTCTCCAAATAAAAAGATTAAAAATAAGCACTCTGAAGTATCTTCTATCACTTCATATGCTTGATGTATATAATCAAATGTGATAAAAGATACTTCATAGGGCACTATGAAGTCTTCCCAGCCAGCCTACATTTATGGATGGTAGAAGAGTGAATGTTTGTAACATTTACCACATGTAAGGCCAAAAAAAAGGGTTTTGGTTCTCTGGCACCACCGCGTTGGAAAACTACCCCCACCCCCCACCCCTCCTCCAAAGTTTCAGAATCAGAGCACCATTTGCACCATAACCTGCACAGTTGTTGTGTTTATGTTGGTTTTTTCCAAAATGTGAAGAAAAAACCAATATAAATAATACAACAACTGCGCAGGTTACAGTGCAAATGATATCAATTTGTTTTCATTTGAGAAAAACCCCCAAAGCGCTGACAATATTGTCCAATCACAATACGTGATCATAAATTAAAGCAGAACACAGTTGCTGGAAGTTGTGGCTGCATCCACTTTTTTTCACTGATAACAATGAAAGCACCACGTCAGTCCTGACCCCGTGTTACACATACAGTAATAGACAAGTAATGAAAGCCTTTTTTGCCCTGACCGAAACCCCCTTCCCAGTTCATTTGTGAATTCGTTCATTGAACAAAGATTCATCAACACAGTTTTCTTGTACAGCTATCCACAAGGTATTTAAGTTCATGTTTATCATAAATTAATAATCAAATCATCAAACTACGGCTTCTTTATTTGATAAAAAAAACTCTGTTCGACTTTTTTGCCCGCGGCTCGACGCCATTAGAACAACAATGATGGCGTGACATTTCGTTGCTAGGCTGTACAAAAGTTAACCCGGAAAGCGAAACTACGCACTGCATTGCTTTTGTGCTGCAGATGACAGAACAGAAGAATAATGGATGTGGGCTATAATATAAGAGTCTTTCCTGCAAAACAATTGTTGCACCCTGTCCTCGAGTTCTATTTATTGTCAAGGCACAACCACCTTGGTCAAATTTTAATAAAAAAAACTGGTGGTTAATTTAAGACAGCGCTACCGTGTTGTCAGAAGTTGAAAATGCAGGAAGCTTTGAAAGGAATATGTATTGGCGGACGGAAAGGGTATTAGATCTAGGCTATGGGCCTATATGGCAGACAGGGAGGGGTGAGAGTGATCTCATGGCCTGTATAAAAAAGGAAATTCAATTGCATCTCTTTTTTACAATGCCAGCTAGGAATCGTGACATTGACAACATTTAAATTTAATGCTGAACAACATGCTGAACAACATTAATCATGGAGGGGATGGGTGAATGGGTTGGAAGCGGCAAGGCTTGTTGTAGTCACATATTATTCAGACGAAGCACTTGGCCGATTAGGATATCTCGGGGTCTCGACAAAAAATCTTTCCCGGAGACATTTTAAAAAAAAAAACCAGAAAAACCTTTCAGGAAAACCCCCTGTGAGCATTTGTGACATAAAATTAGAACCTGGTGAATGGGAGGGGGGGGGGGGGGGGGGCTTGATGGCGCAGACTTTCAGATGCGGCGCTTGGTGGATGAAGATCAACAGCCCTCTGCCTTATTAACGGCCCTCAACTCTCGGGCCGGTAATAAACCCTCAGGCTTTTATTTTATTCATTCCTCTCGGGCCGATAATAAACCACATGCCCCCCCCCCCCAAACTCATGGTATTGTTATATTATTGGAAGATATCTTCAGAATCTGTAGTTTATGTTAACTTGGCTGCTCGCATTTACTGACTTTCTTGCCTCTAGATTCATGGATAAGCCTATTGTGACTTTTTCCCAATTAAAACAAAAAATATACACATCTGGCCAAACCATGGTCGTCCCGGGATGCCCGCGGGAACCCCGGGAAGTAAAGCAGTGCCTAATCACTGCAGTAAACAGGCTCTGTTTTACTGGTAAAATAGGACCCAGTCACCAATTCTTGGGATTCAATTCTTAGGAGGTGTAAACCCTCTCTAAAATGGGCAACATGGCTTATTAATGCTCACCCCTGGTGTTGAGTTGATACTCATGTTGTGGGCATGATTAGCCATTGTGCAAAAATATGTGACCTTAAACACCAATAAATAAATTGTCTAGACCCCCCCCCCCCCTCCCGGGTGAGGGACATACGCCTACATCGGGGGAATGTTGGGTGCCACCCCTAGATTGCAGCGCATTTCCAAAGTCAAATAACCTGAGAGAACGAAATAAGCAACACTAATGAGGTGTATAAATGGGGGTAGGCCTAGACTTTATTTAATTTTTTCCTTTGAACTAACCGTAACATTAGCTGCACATTTTCCGCACACGCAGATACTGCTGCAGACATGTCCAACTTCTAAGTACTTCCTTTTTCTTATCATAAATAGCATAAAACATATGACTGCAGTCTAAAAATTCACCGACTATCACTGTAAAGCAGATGACAAGTACTTGATCCGTTTCAGTTTTCCGCAATCATTTTTAGACGGTATTTTTAGACATTAGAAATGTTACGTCATCATTGTTGTTCCAATGGCGTCGAGTCGCGGGCAAAAAAAGTCGAACGAAGAGGGTTTTTTTAACACAAGCAAAAAGAACTGCAAATTTCTACGGCCAGCGGCAGCATTGATACGTTTGTGCCACCTCTCACAATCGTTGTTAGTGCGCCCAGTTAGTCCAAATACCGACCGAGTATGTAATGGCCACACCAGCAAACAAACCCATTGATTTTCGGCATATGTGAAGAGTTGATCTAAAGCTGTCCCTGATGCTTGTTCTTTCAAATGCTGAAACTCACTTCTACTAAAATATAATCAAATGTAAACAAACAAAAAAAACATGTTCTCACAATAATAGTCTCAACGTTTATTCAACATGTTAAAAGAATTATAGAAACATTCATTTTTTTTCATTTTCTACTTATTTTCACTGGAGGACGGTTTGGGTATATTAGCGGACGGTTTGGGTCAAAATGTAGCGGACAGTTTGGGTCAAATTGTAGAGGACGGTTTGGCCAGAGGACGGTTTGGGTGTAATTCAGGCTTAATGGCGTTATACCCCGAATGACTATTTTGCACCTCGACACAAAACAAATTCATTTTTTCTAAAATTGATGGTTTTGAACAGCTGTATAGTATCGCCACAGGAGGAATGGGAAGAATATTGGACTGAATGACGTAAAAAATTATATTACGGACTTTCGGGCCATGTTTGGACAATTTCCGGTAAAGCTGAAGAATAGGGGACTTTTCCTTTTATTTAAAAACACTGCGTTTTTCTCACCTTTTTTCTACATTTTCCTTCAACTAGTCATGTTTTCGACAAAATGATCGAAAGATATTCACTTTTGACTAAGATTTGAGATAATTTAAACCCTTTCAATGTTAGGGTGCCAGAGATTCTTCTGCATTCTCGCCATTTTGAAGTGCACGTTTACATAACTTTCGTTTTCTCTTTGGCTGGCAATTGTAGGTCTGTTGAAGAATTGCTATATAATCCCACTCTCGTGACGTCATCAGAGACAGTCTGCGAACCAGGAAAGACTTCCAGAACACTCCTGAACCTGTTCCAGCTGTGAAGATGAATACCACCACTCTGAGGCCTCATGTAACCGGGATTAACCAATTGGAATCAAAGAACCAAGAAGAAGACCAGCCTCTGTCTCTTTTTCAACAGGACCGCGAAAGCGTCAGTTGGGAATTCTCAAACAGTTTCGAATTTTAGTGTTTTCCACAGGAGTATTTGGTAAGAACCCTAGTATTTTACCAGCAACTTATTTCTAAAGTAGAGATTTACCCAAACCCAGAAACTACTTTATTGACGTCGCCCACATTAGAACCAGTTTGCGGGGGTGACTTTGTAAACTTTTACAAAGTTTCCACAGGTCACGAGGTCGGGGTTTACCAATTCCATTGTTGACCATGACAGCAGGAATTAATCCACTGACATCGTCAAATTTATCTTATTGATGCATTTGTAATAACCTTAAAAATCAATTGTTGGGTAATTTACCTAACATTGATTTCCAAATTTGTGATTTTTGTTTGCAGATTATGAATTAAAAAATGTTTGTTTTTTCGATCGGGCTGTGGTAACATACTGCAGTGATCAAGATTATCTGCGGTTTCAGATATTTGGTATTTCAGAATTATTTGTGTAAATAATGATTTTTATGTTGGAAAATCACTGTTGCCGCAATTTTCATTTTTTGCAGAGGTAGGTTTTGTGATATGTGAAAACTAAAATTAATTGTGTATATATGTTCTGTGGCCATGGATTAATTTTTTCAGATACAGATTTGATTGACATTAAATTTCTGTGGCGGTGAATTAAATTTCATAGATACAGGAAAATTTTGCTGTTGCTGTGGCAAAGACTACAGAGACAGTTATGGTATTGTAGATTGCTGCAGAAATTGTACTACAAAATTTAATTTGCTGTTGTGGTGGCAACAAATGCTACCAAGACAGTTTGTTTGTGAAATTTTGCTGTGGCAGTAGCACAGGCTACTGAGACAGATAATTGATTGAATTTGAATATTTCATTGTTGCTGAGGATCTTCTAAAGATGCTACAGGAAAAACCTTGATTCACATTATTTTGTAAAAATTGCCGTGACCATAGCATTCTGCTAAGGATACGGTTTGTCTGTGGCAGTGAATTGATAGTATTGTTGTAATATTGTGAATTGTATTTTGGCTGTAGGCCACATAGCGCTCCCTTACCACAGGCCTAGGAAAGCTGAGGTTGGGAGGTTGACTTGAGTATTAGTCGGGATTAGTGAATTTGTGGATTTTGTTGTGGATATACTGGCTGGCTCCACAAGTACCAAAGGCCTAGGAAAGCTGAGGTACTGAGCAGACTAGTTCTGGGTAACTGTCAATTTGTCAATTATATAAATTGAATTTCATTGAGTGAGAAATAGAAATATGGCAGAGGAGAAGGTTAAAGTAAATTATGCCACATTTGGGGAATTGCAAAGAATACCCAACATAGGGCCGAAGATTGCCCTGGCAATAATAGAAAAAAGGGCTCAGTATGGGACCCTTTTGAGGGAGGATCTCTCCTCGATACCCCATTTCAGAGGGTCAAAGGACCAGTGGGGGATGATAGACTTCTCTAGGCCCCCACCTGGAATTATTGTGAGCAATGAGGTGGATGAGGGTTTAGTTAAGCAATTGAAGAGTCAGGTGTTGCTGGATTTTTCGTCGCCAGGGCTGGGGGCAGTCTGGGGCATTTCCGGGCTGATTACCCCACCACCAACGGAAACTGTAGTCGAAAAGCCAGTGTTACAGGATAGGTGTAATCCATACAATCCGGAAAAATCCTTGTTGACAACAAACTCGTCGCCATCTGAGGGTGCCCATACACCCTTGCAGAGTCGGGTCTTACTGCCCTTTTTTGGGTCTGATGGTGGCGACGGGAAGACGAGTGTAGACAAAGTAAATATTGATCAGACCAGTTCACAGAGGGTCCAGTCTGTTTGGGATTATCCCAGTCGGCTGGTCCAGGTTGGGATGAAAAGCAGCGACTAGTCAATTTGGTCAAGTCTGATTTCCGAGGGGCATCCCGGGATTTGAGGGAACCCCGGATACATGATAGAAAGTTAGCCAATACAGGTGGGAGTAAGTACCAGAGTGGTTGGAGAGGGGGTCCCCATTCCAATTACCATGACAGTGGGATCAGGCCAGAAATCACGACGACATGTAATGGTAGAGGAGACTGTCTGGGTGTTGGAGGTGATGGTGTACCCTTTGAGGTCCCAGGGCAGACCACTGAGGGCGTGCAAGCTGGGTATGGGAATCCAGGCATGATAGACCCCAACAGAGGCAGGGTAGGGGCAACCCCTGAAGTGTGGGAGAGGCTTCTACAGTCTAAGGTGGCCGGTTGGGAAATTCCTGGTTTGGGGGAGGTTTACCAGCAGGGTGCCCCCAATCCTTATGTAGTGTCAGTCCTTAAGTCCAGGCGTAATGCAGTCCACAGTGGGGAACACACCTACTGCCCGAGGACAGGGTCACCGGGGTACACAGACACCTTAGGGCCCCAAGCTTCGCCAAAGTTGAACTGCCTGGTACAGTCAGTAGGCGAAAGTGATGGTGCTTTTCGCGAGAGGGTACGGAGGTGGTCGGAAACAGGTACCCAAATCGTAAACAACACCTGTAGGACTAAATGTGAATGAAGACCGGAATGCAGAACAGGGGCCACAGGAGGCGTCGATTGCGCCAGGACTCACTGGGGTATCGAACATTCAAAATCAGGAGTGGGGTCCTGTGGGGGATCAGCCGACTATGGGGGATCAGCCGACTATGGGGGACAGGGCATGTGGCCTTTGTTCGCTCAGGTCGGTCGGGACCCACAATGGCAAACAGTGCCCCCGAACTGACTCTGCCGGTAGGTTACCAGCAAAGCCGGGCGGGGTACCATTCTTCCCCAGTGCAGTTTTCCGTGGATAACAGACAAGGGCCATATAGGAGGAAAACGCAGGTACCCAAGTCTATGCAGTATGATGGGTCGGAACCGTGGCATTTATTTAAAAGGAGGTTTCAGGATTGGCTCCAGTATGAGGAGGTACTAGAGGAAAATGACCGGAAATGTCTGTTTGGGTTGTGTTTGAAGGGCAGGGCAGGGCAGCGGAGCACGCTAACCTGTTGGCAGAACGTACCCAAAACATGACATGGGCCGAGTTGCTGCAGGGTATGGAGAGCCGATCCGGTTTCCATGACTTGTCAATAACTGCCCAGCTTCAGTTTCAACAGGCGAAGCAGGGGCAAACGGAGGGCCTAGAGGAATGGGCCGACACCATTTTGGCATTGGCTAATCGGGCTTTCCGTGATTGCCCTGCACATTTCATATTAGAGCAGGCCATTATCAGATTCTGCCATGCCTGTAATGACATACGAGCAGGGGAGGCAGCAGTAAATCAGCACCCCACCACCATTGAGGATGCCATAAATACGATCAGGTCGTATCAACACAATCAGACAGCTATCCATGGGCAAAAGAGCGATCGAATCAGACGCGAAGTCCGGGAAGTTGGTCTCTTTTTTGACGACTCGGATGAGGAGGAAGACCCTCCCCAACTTCGAGCGTTTAAACAGTCTGGGAGTGGTAGGCCAACCAGGAGAGAGAAATACCCAGGAAATAGGTCGGAGTTCAATAAGGGGGGAGATTTTTCCAAACAATCCCCCTCACCAAATTATATGAACTATGCCACTGAAATAAAAGGTTTGAAAGCGGAGTCGTTCGCTATGAAGACACAGATCGAGGTCAAAGAACGAGGAGGGACTAACTAAGCTCACATCGATGGTAGAAAGGGTTTTAACCAAGTCGGATGGTCAGAAGGAGTCTTCCATGGGAGAGAAGGTGCAGACCCAGGAATGCTCTAGGTCAAGGTCACCCTCGCCTGGTAGGACTCAGTGCTACTCCTGTTCAGGGTATGGGCATTTCCAGCAGAACTGTCCATCAAAAAATTCCTGAAACCAGTCGAATAGGGATCGGAAAGTGAGATTTTCCGATCAAGAGTCAAACTAGCAGGGCGGGGATCACGAGGTCGGACCCCAGCCCATCATTACTGAAAAGACCTCCCACATAATAGCGTCAGTGATCCGAACTGGCTGTTTACTATTCGGCACTGTAAACAGTCATTCTCTGTCCGCGTTGCTCTCCAGATAGGGACAGTGGAGACAACTGCGACCGTGGACTCTGGTGCCATGGTTACAGTCATGTCCGACAAACTATTTGAGAAATTGAGACCGACTCCACCCATAATTAGGGAAGTGGCTTTCCAGACTGCAGAGAGGGGCAGTAAAATGGAAGGTTACTATGTGGGACCACTCGAGATTAAAATTGGGGATAGAGCGTTCAGTGAATGCCTCTATGTGGCACCAATCGGCGACGCGGTCCTGCTAGGGTGTGATTTTCTGATTAAGCACGACGGACGAGCTTACTTCAGGGAGGAAGTTCTCTCCCTGGGGGATTGGATCGTCCCCAAGGTTTCTTCAGAATTTCAGAAATCAAGTGACCCTAAACTGATAGAGGTACCTGGGAAAGGCTCTCAGGCAGCATCGGACTTGGGGCATCCAAAGAGTCTGGAAACTGATTTCAAGATGATCCTCCTAGGGTTGCCCGGGTGATGCTGTGTGAAGACACCGTAATTCCGGCAAACTCCATTGCATTGCTACAATGCAAGATGGAGCCGTCTGCAACAGACTTCATAATCGAGCCGATAGAAACTGAATCAGTGTTAGGACTACGGTCAGTGCATGCTAGAAACACACAGCCTGTCGTGTGTGTGTTCAATGTAAACAATCATAGTCTGTCATTGCATAGGTTTTAAATCATGGCAGAAGCCCATGGGGTTGTTGCCATGCTAGACACGGAATTAAATTCACCAATGAGTAGTGAAGACCGTGAGGAAACTTTCGCGCAGGCGGCATCAGAACTTGCTAACATTTTGATAGATGACACAATGCCCCAGGGTATTCATCAAGTGACCGCATGTCTGACAGAAGATCAGAGTCATAGCGAAACAAAACCAGAGTTGGGGAAACTGGCTCGGATTCCCCAGCACCTGAAAGACTTGTACGAACGCTCTTCTAGGTTACTTAATGATTCCGAAGCTGAAGAGCTGGCGGATCTCCTGGTAGAATACCAGGGTGTATTTGCAAAAAATGAATATGACTTGGGCAATTTTAAAGAGATTCAACATGGCATAGACACAGGCTCATCACCGCCCCTACGCCAACAAATGAGACACACTCCAAGGTGCGTTGTGGAATAGGAGGAGGCCCACCTTAAAAAAATGTTAGAAGCCGGAATAATCCAGCCTAGCATGTCAGAATGGGCCTCACCCCCAGTTCTCTTGAGGAAAAGGGACTCCACAGTTCGATGGTGTGTTGACCATCGACGGTTGAACGCTGTTACTCGGAAAGAGGTTTATCCTCTACCCCGTACAGACGAGTGCATGGACGCATTATCTGGAAACTTGTAGTTCGGGAAGGCCGATTGTAGGAGTGCATACCATAAAGTCTGGGTAAAGGAGGCAGATAGAGCGAAGACTGCCTTCAGTACAAAGTACGGGAGTTGGGAGTTTAAGAAAATGCCTTTCGGGCTCTCGGGGTCACCATATACCTGGTCACAGGTAATAAATCTCGTCCTTCAAGGTTTAAATTGGTCAGCGACATTACCTTATTTGGATAATGTAGTCATTGGAGGTTTATCTGTGCAAGATCATCTTGGAAATCTCAGGAATGTACTCCAGAGGTTTTCACAATATGGTCTTAAACTTAAACCTAAGAAATGTGAGTTTTTTCAACAGAGCATTGAATTTCTTGGCCGGATAATCAGCAGAGAGGGCATTCAAATGAGTAACGAATCAAAGACTGTTGTTGAGAACTGGCCCGTACCAACACGCAGTAGAAAGTTTTTGTGGCCTTGTGAATTATCAAAGGGCTTTCATAAAAAATTATGCGGAACTGGCCAGGCCTCTGTATGCCATTACTGGTAAAGCTAAATTTGAATGGACCGATGCACAACAGGGGGCTTTCGAAGCCCTAAAAGAGGCCCTGACGAGTCCACCACTACTCGCTATGCCGAATCAGAAAGATCCGTTCATTTAGGACACGGACGTGTCAGATTTTGCAATCGGGGCAGAGCTATTGCAGATTCAGGAAGGTACGGAACATGTTGTGGCTACGAGAGCTTCGTGCTAACACCGCAGCAAGCTCGTTACTGCACTACGAGGAAGAAATTGCTGGCAGTCGTAAGGTTTACGAGACAGTTTAGACACTATCTCCTAGGAAAACCCTTTGTGGTCAGAACCGACCATAGTAGCCTGCGGTGGCTGATGGGCTTCCGAGCGCCACAGGGGCAATTGGCCAGGTGGCTGGAAGAACTCAGCCAGTACGATATGATTATACAGCACCGCCCGGGTGTCAAACATTCAAACGCTGACGCCCTCTCGAGAATCCCTGTTGGGGGAAATTGCCAGAGATATGCTGCAGGTTGTAACCCCCCGGATTTACCCTGTGGTGGTTGTAGTTATTGTCAACGACTCCATAAATCATGGGCTAAATTCAAGGAAGAGGTTGATGATATCAGGTCCCTAACCCAGGGGTCAATCCAGTTTGATAAAAATGAAGACACTAAAATCTGTGAAGTTCAGGAGGCTAAGGTAGAAACCATTTTAAAACAAAAAACAAAAAATCCGCAGAGTAAATTGGTTAATGGTGCAGAACCTTGCGAAACCTTGGAAACATCCCAAGATTGGGTGCATGTTGGAGAACCAGGTAGCCTGGGAATTCCCCGGGATCCAGGTGCTGCGGCACATCTCCAGTCAAGAATAATACCGCGAAACACACAGAGGAAAATTCGCATCGAAGATCAGGGTCCCTTGGGGAACCTTGGTATCCAGGTCGGTCCAAAATTGAGACAGATAAAATGAGATCGGATCGCAAGATGGGTCAGCTCAAACCTGGTGTCTCGGGAATACCCTGGGACCCGGTGGAAGGTTGGACTCATCACCTGCCATGCCGGTGTTGCATTTCCCGGATACAGGGTGGGCCCATTTTCAGCTTGCAGTGGCTTACCCTATTTCTCAGATAACGGCTGGTCAAAATGCATCTTCACCATTAGACAATAATGACTCGATTAAATTAGCGGATGTGTGCACACTGGCTGAGTTGGGAGATGTCCAGAGGGGCAACCCAGACTTGGCTCCGGTTATCATGTGGTTGGAGAGTGGGACCGATCCGGACCAAGGGGAGTTATTCTTAGCCAGTGCAGCCACTAAGTACATTTGGATGAATAAAAAGCAATTTGTCTTGGAAAATACTCTTTTATACAAAATCAGGAAAACGGGGGTTAAAGTTCCGGTTATCCCGGGGAAGTTCTCCTCGGAGATATTAATACTGGCCCACGAAATTCCCGCTTCAGGTCACCAGGATAAGGACAAAACCGGTGAAAGAGTCAAACAAGACTTCTATTGGTATGGCATGACCCAGGACATTAACTCTTTTGTAGCGGCTTGTCCACAATGTAACCAGGGAAAGAAGGCCAACCGCAAGGCTAAGTAAGAGTTAACCCCTTTCCATGCGGGAATTCCCATGGAGAGGGTTCATCTGGACTTCTTGGGACCCTTGCCCAGAGTGACCGTGGGAATAAATACATACTGATGATGATTGACCAGTTTACGAAGTGGGTGGAATGCACTCCACTCCCTGACCAAACTGCGGAAACGACTGCGCAGACAGCTGTAGATGAGTTTTTTGCGAGGTTTGGCTGCCCATTACAGGCATTCTCAGATCAAGGTTCGTGTTTTGAAAGTAAGCTTTTCCGTGAAATGTGTGAACTCCTACGCATTCATAAAGCGCGAACCACTCCTTACAGGCCTTCTTCAAACGGTCAGGTGGAGAGGCAAAACCGAACTTTGATTAGCACGCTGCGTTGTTTCATGGACAAGAATCAGAAAGACTGGGATAAGTTCCTACCGCAGCTCGCCGGAGCAATGCGATCATCAGTACACAGACAAACAGGCTTTACCCCGAATAAGCTCATGCTATGTCTGGAGGTGATCACCCCTCAGACCTAGTTTTGGGGTTTAAGGGTGGAACCAAATTGAGCGATGACCTTTCCAAATACGTCTTGGACCTGGAGCGTGAGACGAAAAAATCGCACGAAATAGCCCGAAAAAGTTTGAAGGCCACATGTGAGGTGATGAAGCGTGATTATGACTTGACGGCAGCAAAACATGCATATAAATTGGGCGATCCAGTTTATTTGCTAGATACAGCGGTCAAGAAAGGGAAGAACAGGAAATTATTACCTTTCTGGAGAGGGCCAGGTATCATTGCAGAAGTTATCACTCCCTATCTTTACTCGGAGCAGTTTCGAAATGAGGCAAGGGTAGTACATCATGACCGATTAAAGGCCTGCAGGGATCGCACGTTCCCTCCGTGGCTGACCAAATGCTTGGAAAAGTTTAAAGAGACGGTAAAGGTATCCGTCTTAAAGCCCTCAGAGGTTTTCTGTCCGTGTAGAAAGACCTATCGGGGCCAGTTCATGATTCAGTGTGACTTCTGCAATGAATGGTACCACGGGCAGTGTATCAAATTAACCGCGAGGGATGCAGAACAGATGGAGATTTATCGCTGTCCTAAGTGCTAGTTCTATGTTTCAGAAAATGGACAGACGTAGCGATACTGGTGAATGCTGCGATGAAACTGGGGAGTGGACGGGTGCTGGTGAATCACCGGTACCCGTGAAGGAAGAGGATATACGGGAGCTAACCATTCCGGAGCCAGATTTAAGGCAGCTGCTGGATCCTGACCACGCCACCGAGGTGTGGTGGCAGACAGGTAAGGTCGAGGCCTTCTCAGGAGAAGACTCTCCTGGGGAAAGAAGTGTGGGCCTCGATGATAGGGTAGAGGAGGTGTGGGAGGTGGAAGCGGCCGGGATTCCCCAGCTGCCAACACAACCCTTGCCCTCCCAGTCAAAGACGGAGCAACAGTTGGAGGGGCTGAATGCAGCAGGTAAGCTTTGGCCATCTGCTCCAGATTTTATGGCCAAGTTGTTGTCGACGAGTTGGCCACAAGAGAGGCAGATGTCATTTCTCTTGGACCAGTACGGACTGGCCAAGGGAAGGGGCAACAGGAAGTGGATGACTGCCATCACTTCCCTGGCATTGGAAAACTGGCAGTGCGAGGATTGGGCCTTGAAGAACGTCGACCCAATGCCGCAGCGTCAAACTAGGGTAAGGAAGGCGGCATCGACCAAGAGTTTCTCTAGGGAGTCCCTGGAGGAATCTTGTAATCGTGATGTGCGATTGAAGGATCCTGAGTTCGTGCATATGGGTAATTTTGGACCCGCCGGGAAATTCCCAGCAGGTCGCGTCTACTCTTATGTATGGGCAAACGGAGAAGCCAGAGGAGGTAGCCGCTGAGGCTGGACCAACTCCGGTCCCAGCGGAGAAATCAAAAGAGTCTGAGTCAGATAGTAAGCGGTGCCCCTTTGAGGATTGCCAGGTAACGATCCTGTCAAAGTTAAGGACCCATTTGGACCATCACTTGCCGACCCATTTTTGGAACCCTGACGCAGGAAGGGGACCAATCTCGACAGAGTGGCGGAGAAGAGCCCACCATGACCTATTGGCTTTTGCGGGGGAATTATCCCCTGCAGAAGACCAGGGGGAGGTGTCCGAGTGCGTCCTGAGGAGGCTGACCATGCAATCACGGCAGCCTTAATTGTGGAGAAGGCGTTTGCAGCTGGGGATATCTCGTGCCTGAGTGATGCGGAACAGGTGGTGAGACAGCTGGAGAAGAAGAGGAAAAAAGAAAAACCTGTTCCAGCTGTCAAGGCATCAGACTGAGTCCGGACTAAGTCGTGGGGAGAACTGACAAAAGGGTCTGTTGTTGCCCCCATACCAGTGAAATCCACTGGTAGCGGGGGAAGGGAACAACAGGAGAATAGTGAGGCTAGCAGGTCAGATGCAAAGCGCAAGTTGTCAGGAATATCGGTGGAGCCACCCCCAAAGGCAAGAGCCACGTGGGAGCATTTTGCTCCTATGGGCTCTCAAGTATGACCCATGGGAGGGGCTGGTCGGGGTTTGGTGGCAACCAAACCTATTTTGCCCCCTCCTGGGCTTGGCCACATTCGGCCGTCACTGGCGCAGTTAGACCTGGCAGATGCCCTCCTGCATCTGGAGGCGCCCAGTGTGAGTCAGGGCCAGGGAAGGAGAGTGTTAGAGGGAATTGATTCCCACTTTCACTCAAACAGAATGTGGCATGTTGGTAGGGGGACTTGTACTGACAGGGACCAACCCCAGGGAACAAGGGGACCAGGGGCTTTTGATAGACCTCAGGAACGATATGTGATCCGTACGATGGGTGGAGTGGATGTGGTCTGTGACCCAGAGGAGTATCCTTCTGCCGTCAACTATGACCCCTGCTGGAAAGTGGTCGCAGGGGTGCACCCAAGCAAGTACCACTTGCTGAGTCAACCCGGGGTTCTTCCAGGTTTGAACAGCTGGTGAGAAGCCCAAGTGTGGTGGCGGTTGGGGAGATAGGTATTGACCGGACACTCACCCAAAATGCCAAGAGGGAGGCCAGACAGGATGATATTTTCTGTGACCTCCTGTCTCGGGTTAGGCACCTCAAAAAGCCAATTATTCTACATGTGCGTGGTCCACGGGGAGATCCTATGGACCTTGACGCAGGATACCCAGCATTGACACATGTAATAGGAGGTACGGAGGTAGACCAACCCCTGCAGCTCCACTGTTTCAAGGGTCCACCTGCGCATGGTGAAAGCCTGGGAAGCTCACAGGCCAAACACCTACTTCAGTGTGAATGGGGGTTGTGCTGATTTTACAGAGGTGCAGCGGGAAGGCATCAGGTGTATTCCCAGGAATAGGCTCCTGCTGGAAACAGATGCCCCTTTCTTTGGTATGGGGCATGGACCGGTGGAGGAATTGTTGGCCTTTACAACTAGGAATGCCCGCTGGTTGTTTGGAATGTTGCCCCCCATCACCCTAGACAGGAAATGGTGACTCACTATTTCCAGGGGCGGTGCAAGGGGTGGAGGATAATCAAAAATTGTTAGGCTGGCGACCTGAGGATTAACCCTCAGGTCAATATTTATGAATTCCTTATCCATCCACTATCAAAGGGCATAGTCAAAAATTGGTTAGGACAGTATTCATTGCGGGCTCCTCTCGTCCGCCGGGAAATTCCCCAGTGGTAGAGCGGATGTCAGGATCTCATTTAGGCATTTATCGGGATCTTTTATTGCTACATGTTTAGGTCTCCCCATTTGGTATAGGGGATCAAAAGATCAAACTGTTATAGTTTGAGCGCACTCTTCTTTCCTGACTTCCCGGAAGTACTCCAGGTCAGTTGGTTCCCCGACAGTTTTTTCTTTGGCATGATAATCTTTGGCTTTTTAAATTAAACGGGGAAGAGTGTTGTAGAATTGCTATATAATCCCACTCGTGTGACGTCTTCAGAGACAGTCTGCGAACCAGGAAAGACTTCCAGAACTCTCTGGAACCTGTTCCAGCTGTGAAGATGAATACCACCACTCCGAGGCCTCATGTGACCGGGATTAACCAATTGGAATCAAAGAACCAAGAAGAAGACCAGCCTCTGTCTCTTTTTCAACAGGACCGTGAAAGTGTCAGTTGGGAATTCTCAAACAGTTTCGAATTTTTGTGTTTTCCACAGGAGTATTTGGTAAGAACCCTAGTATTTTACCCGCAACTTATTCCTAAAGTAGAGATTTACCCAAACCCAGAAACTACTTTAGGTCTAGGGTCAGTGTAAAGAGGGTTAGGGTTAGCTTACCAATAAGTTGACCCTAGCCCTCACTACACTGACCCTAGACCATGTCAGGAACAGAACAAACAAGCATACCAAAAACAACAAATACACAGAGCAGACGCCGAAAAACACCAAAAAACATGGAGGAAAGATGAATGCGAATGTCACCAATTGCACAGGTAACAAACGGTGGGACTACTTACCGAGAACAAATTAAAATAATAAATAAAGGCAAAAATAAATATTAATTGTTAGCATATAGGTGCCGTATGTTGTATATAAAATAAGAAAAAGCAAATTTAAAGCTTTTAGACCGACTCAGTCTGTGGTGATGCGGATTATTTATCAATTTCGGTTTCGCCGCCAAACCGAGAAGAGACTAGTTGCCGAGAACAAAACCAATTATAAAGATCGAAATAAAAGTTTATTGTTAGCGTATAAAGCATGTAAGTACTCTATATTATGTGCAAATTAGTAACCAAACAATTTTAAACCAACCAGGTCAATGGTGAATGGGATTATTTATTAATTCCCACATTCGGAGCTGAACCGAGAACAGGCTACTTGCCGAGAACAAAACAAAAATGAAAAAATGAAAAGAGAAGTCTACTGTTTGGGTATAAGGCATGTATCTACTCTAGAGACTACTTGCCGAGATCAAAACAAAATAATATTTCAAAATGAAAATAAAAGTTTATTGTTAGCTTTTAAGGCATGTATCTACTATATATTATGTCATGTATCTACTATATATTATGTACAAATTAGTAACAAATTTTTTTTAAACCAGCCACGTCTACGGTGAATGGGATTATTTATTAATTCCCACATTCTGAGCTGAACCGAGAAGAGGCTTCTTGCCGAGAACAAAACAAAATAATATTTCAACATGAAAATAAAAGTTTACTGTTAGTGTTTAAGGCATGTATCTACTATATATTATGTACAAATTAGTAACAAAACAATTTTAAACCAGCCAGGTCTACTGAGAATGGGATTATTTATTAATTCCCACATTCGGCGCCGAACCGAGAAGAGGCTACTTGCAGAGAACAAAACAAAATTTTAAAATGAAAGTTAAATAAAAAATTTATAGTAATTTATATATTTTTTATACTTACCAATGACCCAGACTTAGCTGGCGCTAACTCTAACAAAACCAGGGCCAAACACAAATTTTGCCCCCCAATCCCCAAAATTTGCATCCAAAACAAAAAGAAATCATGTCCTAAAGGACCTCCATACTACGCCTCTACTGCGCATGCGCAGTGACGCAGTCGTCCCGAAATTGGCGCCAATTATCATTCTTACTGGCAGTGCCTGGTCAGCGCTATGTACTCAGCGGGGAGGCAAGAGTTCCCAACTCCAGGGAGGGCCATCCCTGTCTGGGTCATTGGTAAGTATAAAAAATATATAAATTACTATAAATTTTTTAACATTTTTATACTGTACCAATGACCCAGACTTAGCTGAATAGTAAACAGGCTGGAGGGCCTAGGACATAGAGGAAAATCCAATAAGCTCAACTGTATAGTAAAGAGGTAACCCCTTAAGGAGAAAAGGAGTATTAGGCTTTACATGTATCTTTCTTATTTAATATTAAATTAGAAAGATACATTACCCTTAATAATTGAGCACAATAACATTCATGTTCTCTATTAACATCCAGTATAACCCTTATACTAATTATTTTTAAAGCAAGCCAATAAATAAAGAGGTCCAGAGAATTGAGACTCTTTATAATCATTTAAAAGTGTCCGAGTATTGTATATTAAAGCCCGTTTGACACTTGACATATACAAATGCTTCACACCGAGCTACACTTTAAAAATAAGACATGAATGAATTTAAACATTAATATTACACTTTAAAACCATCCCGGAAGCGACTCAGAAATACTGACTTGGAGGAGGCATTCCCTTGCTTTTCACTATAAAGCAGGTGACCTAAGGGAACACCCTCCCCCCCCCCTTCCCCTTGCCCTGGGTCAAATAGCCCAGAGCGAAGAGGGCAGCCGGACGGAGTCACTGCCGGAACAGAAAGCCTGCATAACTATAGTTGCAACTGTTTAGTGGACGACATTCTGAGCAACAGATAACGGACCTAAACAATGCAGGTCTCCAGAAATGGACTCAATATTTCTGAGATAAAAATTCTTAAATGTGGATGGCTGAGACCAATAAGCAGCCTTCATTAAATCTGTAATAGCAACACTATTAGCATAAGCCCAGGAAGTAGAAAGAGCTCTTACTTCATGAGCAGAAATCTTAAGCACAGACTGCTGAGAAGAAGATAAATCTTCATAAGCAGTACGGATAGTTAACTGAATCCATCTAGCAATAGAATGGACTGAAATGTCCTTTCTATTAGGCATCAAAGACAGAAAGAAACGTTTCCGTCCCTTTCTGATAAACTGAGATCTCTGTTTATAGATACGTAGTGCTCCAACAGGACAGAGTAAAGGCCTACGCCCGTCTGAAGACGGAAGAGCCTTAATAACAATAGGTTCCGGATATTTATTAGGAGCCTGATTCTTAGCTAAAAAACCCACATTAGTAGTGAAGGTGATAGTGTTCCCAACACTACGATAATGAGAATCATCCACCGATAGTGCATGAAGCTCACTGACTCTTCTGGCAGAAGAGAAAGCTAAGAGAAAAGCTGTCTTATAAGATAAGAATTTGAAATCTACTGTCCCAAGAGGTTCAAATGGCTTTTCCTTCAATTTAAGGAGAACCCAAGCTAAATTCCACTTAGGAATTAATCTATGAGTTCTGGGTCTATTTATCGAAAAGTTTCTAAGCAACTTCGATAAAGAGACATTAGATCCAATTTGTAAACTATCATGATGTGCATAGGTATCAGATAACATAGATCTATAACCCTTTATAGTAACAGGCTGCAGTTTGATTTCGTCAAACAAGTATACTAGAAAGTTTGCAATGTCTGGTATAGAGGGATCAAATATATCTACAGAATGATCCCTACACCAACGACGAAAAACCTTCCACTTAGCCGCATAGTTTAGCGAAGAGGAGGTCCTCCTACAGTTAGAAATCGCGTCCACTGCTCGTCCTGTAAAGTGCTTGCCATGCAAGAAGGACCGCACAACGGAAAAACGTGAAGGTTGAGACCTTGCGGGTTGTGATGGAGTTGGCGCGATTTCCCCTGCGAAAGAAGATCCTCTCGTGGAGGAAGCTTCCGCGGTAGGTCCCACAACAGACACCTGAGTAGATTTATCCACGGTCTCTGTGGCGACAGAGATGCTACCAACAGAATCTTGCATTGAGATTGTTTTATCTTTAGCAATACTTGTTGAATTAACGGCGCTGGAGGATACGCATATCCTATCATTCCGTCCCAAGGGATCGACAGAGCGTCTACTGCAAATGCTCTTGGATCCGGACACGGAGACACATACGTCTGCAACTGATTGTTGAGATGTGTCGCAAATAAGTCTATCATTGGCCGTTCCCATTGGTAGCAAATCTGATTGAATACTTGTTTGTTGAGAGTCCACTCCGACGGCAACAAGCGACCCTTTCGTGAAAGGGAGTCTGCTAGCACATTCAGACGACCCGGTATGTGACGGACCGAAAGAAGAACGTGATGTTCTAACGCAAACAGAAGGATTCTTTCCGTTAGATTGAACAACGGAACTGAATGAGTGCCTCCCTGATTCCGTATATACGCCACTACTGTCGTATTGTCGGATAGGATTTGGACATGAGCATCGTGAATAATGTCCATCCAGTGACGTAACGCAAGCCAAATTGACATCATTTCCTTGATGTTTATGTGCTTGCACAGGAATTGCGGATCCCAAAGACCCTCGCATCTCGAATCCGTTGGGATTAATGATGCACCCCAACCTGTTTGACTGGCATCCGTCATAACGGTAAAACTCGGATCCGGCAACTGCAGCGGAACTCCTTGAGTTAACCACTGAATGTTTGCCCAAGTCTGAATCTCTTGTTTCACTTGATCTGACAAGAGAACGTCTACATCGAGCGAATGAATTTTCACACTCCAATTCTGAGTCAGGAAAATTTGAAGAGGACGTGTGCGTAGCCGCCCCATCGGAATGAGATCCGCGGCGGCTCCGCACAGACCTATCAGTCTCATAAATTCTCTCGCCGTAACTTTGTCTGCGTGCAGACAATAGCGAGCGTAACAACTGACTAATTTCGCTCTGGTTAACGGCAGACGAACGAGATTGTTGTGCGTCTCGAAGCTCATTCCCAGATGAGTGAATGACTTGGACGGCACCAGATCCGACTTCTCCTCGTTTACTATGAAACCGAGACGTCGGAGCAATAGAAGAAGATTCTGAACATCGTTCTGAAGCGTTAACTCGTTGCCGTACCTCTGAAGAATGTCGTCCAGGTAGGCCGACGTTACCGCAGACGAATGAGCTCGGAAGTAGATCATTACCGAGTTCATTACCCGAGTGAAAGCTCAGGGTGCTAGATTCAATCCGAAGCACATCGCCCAGAATTGATACCCCACTCCCAGGACTGACTGACGGATGTACCATGACGTGAAAGTACGCATCTTTGAGATCTATGCTCGTTGCATAATCGTTCACCCGAGTACTCGCTCTGACCGATCGAATCGTCTCCATATAAAACTTCGGAGCGACGTTCAGCTTGTTTATCCAGCTCAAATCTATGACTGGACGGAACGAGCCGTCTGGTTTCGGAACCAGAAACAGATGGCTGTAGAATCCCAGAGATTCCTGGTTTTCTACGACCTCTACCGCGTTCTTCATTAAAAGAGACTGCACCTCTGATAACAGAGCGTCTCTTTTCTGTGGATTTGACGGAAGATGAGTCCACTTTGGACTTCGAGTTAATGGAGGCTTTCGTTTGAAGGATATCTTTAGACCTTCCGAAGTCACTCCTCTCACCCAAGGGTCGTCCGTAATCGACGCCCACTCTTGTGAAAAACTCGACAACCTTCCGCCAACCGGAACGCGATAGAGGTTTAAGCCATCACCTCCTGGACCTGCGAGGCCTGCGGTAGGAGAAACCACGTCTTCCACGACCCGCACCTCGCCTCGTCGACCTCGGGGCGTCCGACCGATTGTCCCGGCCAGAAGGACGTCCCGAACGAGAGTCGCTATCCTGACGGTCTCTCGAATAAGACCAAGAGGACGCACCGGAACCTCTATAGGAACCTCTCTTGGGCGCATTAGACCCAGAAGTGCCTGTCTTATTCGTGTCTGCTGTATCCGACTTCTTAGGAGCCGATCTGAACAACAGAGAATCATTAGCTTTCTTTTTAATTTTATCATAAATAGCGGAAAGCTTGCCGTCAAAGAGAAGTTCTCCTGAGACCGAAGCGACTCTAAGAGAGTTCTTCACCTTAGAATCCACTAATGTGGATGTAGCTAGGGCTGCGTCACATCTAACCAACTCCAGATTTGCCACTGAAAGGGCGGAGTTACACGTGGAATAAGCTACTGCCCTTGAAAGAAGTCTTAAAGAGGATTGTATATCCTGAAACTCTTCCCCTTGAAGGCGCAGTGATAACGCCTTACTAAGGTGATCTGCGTAAGATAAGGCATCTAAATTGGCTCTGTTAGACGCAATAGCTGTTTCCAACACCGCGGTTGGAATAGAAGCTGACGACGGTAATGATAGCTCTAAGTCTTCCGCCTCGTCGTCCATACGCAGAGGAACTCTCGGTATACCCTGTCCTGCCGTATCGAATTTATTCCTTGCATTAATGAAAGGCAGGTTGAGAGTATTAGCGGACAAGAAACCTGCTTTCCCCGTCCTGGAAGCAAGTTTAAATATAGCGTCGTTCAATAATTCAAATGTTCTAGCAACATTATTGGACTGCGACGGAAACTCGGGAGCGATGTCCCTGAACCGCTCAAAAAATTCAGAGTCCAATGACGCTATAATTCTCTTGTCCGGAAGCGCAGCAGTCTGGCCCGACGGAACAACTTGAGGGAGAAAGTGCCGGATGAAGTCCACGGCAGCTTTATGTTGTTCCGAAAGGGATAGCTCCAAGTCATCCGTATCCCTTTCACCATCCGGTCGGACCTCACGATGTTCCCGGTCGTCCGCCCCCGATGCTTCGGCGGAGAGTACCGACCCAGCGCCGTCGGATAATTCTCGATCCGACACCGTTTCTGTCGGCTGCTGGGATGCTGCGATAAGCTGTGCTATCTGCACAAGAATGTCTGGCGTCGAGACCTGCGGAGGCGCAGTCTTTCGCTGCTTCGCCGAGGGCAGCTCCGCATCAGATGGCTCCCGCATACTTTTCCTATGCGAACGTCCGGAGTCCATCGGTCTCGAATCCCTGGCTGCCGGATGGTGTGACCTGGTCGCCGAAGAATCCTTCATCGGCGAAGCTGGTAATATTTCGGCGGTCATGCAGCCAAGGTGCGGTCGTGTGCGCTGACGAGAAGAGGAAGCCTTAACAGTCTCTGCGGACTGCTTATACAACGGAGCGTCCCGAGCGACGGACGTATGCTCCGCTAAAGACACATTTTGTACCACAACATCTGGTCCCAGATGTTGTTGTACGAGAGAGGGACCTCTCTCGCTCGCGGCCCGGCTGGACCTGGACGAGCTAGGAACCGGACTAAAAGGCTTCCTCCGTTCTCGCTTATATCCGCCGTCACTGGGTGTGCATCTATTATGTTTATAGTGCTCGCATCACCCAAAATTTCCTCTTGGACCGCATCGGACGAACCCGGCTGCCGAACCATTCAGTGAATGGACGCTACACCGGGCGAGCTAGCGGACGAAATTTGTCTAATCTCCATGAGCACTTTTGCCGCTAGCTCTGAATTCATTTGTGACGACGGACGCACACTTGAAGAAGATAACATGGAAACATCACCCTGTTCTGGTTCCTCTGAAATAGAAACAGAGAGTAGAGTGACCTTGCGGAGAAAGAGCCGGCATCGCTCTTTCTCCAGAAACAACATATCGTGACACACGTTTCCAATGTTTCTCATCCCAATATTCACATATAGGACAGGGATTAATGCGAGAACACTGACTACAATTAATACAATGATCATGAAAGTCAGAGGAAGATTTCTTCCTATTACAATTTGAACAACGTCCCTTCATTGTGAAAGAACAACAATAAGTCCTAGTTACTCGCAAAAACCCCTGACACAAAGATACATAATAACATGATCCATTAATAAATGAAAAAACAATTGCAAAACAAAATAATTTTGAAGAAATATTTTTTCAGAGAAGCCCAAGTTGCTGAAAAGTAACGTTGAGCCCCGATGGATCCGATGGCAAAGTGTGGTCAAAAATTTTAAATTTATATAAAATAATTAATGAGACACTTTCGGATAATATAAATGTATCTTATAATGAGATAAACTACCACAAAGGCAAACAGCCCCCCTCAAAAAAGGCTGTTGCCAATGAAAACAAACAGTGTAAACACACCAGAAAACATGACTCCAGGCACTGAAAAAACTGGCCCGGAATCAGTCATCAATTACACTCTATCTGATGCAAAACAGAGACTCCCAGGGGAGAATCTGTAGAACATCAGATGGAAGATGCAGAACACAAACGTTATACACCCATGGGTGAAAACGTAACTATGGGGAAAATAACAGAAAACATTCTGTAACCAAGCATCTCTCCCAGGAAATTTTAGAAATGAAATTTCTCAAAAATATGCCAAAAGCATGGGAGAATTGCAAGGGGGGACTTTAGAAGGCTAGGGGAGAGGAAACACTGAATAAGCTGTGCAACAATTAGCAAGAATGACAACAAGAGGCCCATGCCTCGAAAATAGGCAACTTAAGGGGTCGTCCAACCTAACTTTGGTCAATTTTTTGACATTTTTCCCAATGCCTCAGAAACAGATAAGAGAAGTAAGGAAAGGCAAATTATATATCAAAATAATGAGTAAAGTGCATAGAAAAGGTACATATATTTTTTTTCAGGAAAAAAAGTAAATTTTATGATTTTGAAGAAGATTAATTTGCAAATGGCATAAGTAACGAACCGGTAAAACCACAAAATAATCGGTAATTCGAAAGCCTTGTCCTCAATATAATGATAACATACTACAGACTCGGAGAAAGCATTTTTTTGACACACACTCTGGTGGGTTTTGACGTTTGAATGTAATAACATCAACACAAATTTTTGATGTTCCGGATGTGGCCATGTTTCAACGATGTTTTTCCGGTCATGTGATTACGATGTGGTTCTTGCAGAAATACTCAATTTGGGCAATCGTAAGAATGCAAGGACGTGATCACGCCCTTTATTTGTTCGAGACAATGTATGAGCGTATTTGCAAACAGGTGACAGCAAGTACTTGAGCTGTTAATGTCATAACTGCAAAATATGGTTCGAAATTCCCTCTCGTGTTTACAGGCCGTCTGAACTTTTTTGTTGACAAAAAATCTGAATTATTGCGCACTAGAAAGACAACATGAACCACTTGTAAAAAAAATAACCGAGTGTATAAAATCAGGACGATACACATAAAATAAGGCAATATTCATAACAAAGTAAGCAGAATGCTTCAGAAATCACTTTTTCACGAAGTATATTCCAAGTGACCTGGAACTATATTGAGTGTGTTAATTTCCCCCTGTCGCTGCGAAGTTATTTACGTCCTAGTAACCATGGAATTCGAAGACGGGTATGTTTGATGTCTGCAAAGGACCGATTGAAGATGGGTTGAAAATGATGCATTCGTGCTTTTAAATAAGGTGCGCTTGGACGATGCTGAGAATTTAGTTTTTTCTTCCAACCAACCATAGTAATACAAGCGTTGATCAGTGTTTTTTTTATCGTTTTACACTGACAAATGTGACAAATCTCCTTCACCGGAAACCATCCCCCAATTTGCATATCACAATAAACATAACCGCTGTCACGGAGTGTCAGCGTGGCCGTGTGGTCAAAACCGAAACGAATTATCGAATGCACGGTCAATATTAGCTGCAATTGGCTTTTAAATAAATGAAATACACGAAATATTCGCAATTTCTTCATTATTCATGCCGAGTTACTTTTTAATCAAACCACATGCGTTCAGTTTCGTTTGTCGGCATCAAACTGATATTGTTTGTGGTAATTAAATAGTACGAGAAGGCGAAGGAAGCCAAATATTTTTACATCATCTATTATTTAATTCAAATTGATAATTTCTTTTATTTAACTGAAATTATGAACTGATAAGTTGGATGTGTTGCGATTATTATGCCCCAGACCTGGAACTTAGTGGAAGTTGGAAAATCAAAGGTGCATCTAGCCTAGGGCCGTGCAGTGGTGACCCCCTGTCCTCTTAATCTTAGTCTTACCCATTCATCATTGCATGTACCAACATTCCCCCTTGTATCTCAACCATTGCTACTCCAATTTGAAGGATATTTGGTTTTGTGATCGAGCATCATGGAGAAACAATGCCTGTGTAGCTGCTGTAGCATGTGTTTCTTCCCACATTTTTTCAGAGTTGTGGTACTTTTTCACTCTTTTGAGTTAGAAAATTTTGTTTATAACTAGTTGATTTGTTACAATTTGTTGCAGAGTGCCTGCTAATACCCTCAATTGTATTGCTGCAGAATTTTCTTGTGAAGATTTTGTTCCTATTACTTATCAAGCAACAACCTAATGAATATTCTGTATAAAGCCACCAATCTGATGTTTGACACTTTTATTGGAGCTGTTTTGAAGGCTTATGGAACTCAAAATGTTGATTATGGCAGGAGTTTTCTATTCACCCATGAATCGATAAATTAAGTGTTATAGTTGGAAGTAAGAAGCATGAAAGGTCCAGAACTAAAAGTCTAAAAAGAATGTTTTGCAATGTAACATGATTTTTGCAGATACACTTATTTGGAGGTTTACCTGTCTGATAGTGTTTGGAACATGTGTGGCCAGGATCTTCAAAAAGAAAAAAAAGTTAAACTTTGAGAAAAAAGGCATATGCCTTGAGTGCCGGAGGTAGAGTCATACAAGGAAGAGAGCCCCACCCCCCCCCCCCCACCCCCCAAAATTTTCTGTGTCAAATGGAGCTCACTTGTCATCTTTTGGGGATTGCTTTGTGTACTGCGTTCTTGAAAAAAATATGTGAGACCCTCTGGATGTGCCCTTCTGATCTCAATATGTCAGTAAGCCTCCTTGGGGAAAGTACATGCAATAATGGTTATGTAAGGTTGATTTGATGTGTTTTGAATAACAATGTACTTTTAAGTACATTAGATGGTTTATTGCAGTGACAGGTTACAGTTACCCTTATTTCTTCTCCAACAGATATCATGAGTGTATTGGTGTCCAAGGGTTAAACAAAGCTAATGTACTTATTGATAAACCAGACAAATTTAACAATTTAATCACTATCAAATTGATGCATGGGATAAAAGGGGTTACAGTGCAAGGGGTTTGTAAATATATTTATTCAACTACAATGTATGACTTTGCAGTGCATTCTACATAGGAGAATATCATATTTTCTTTCCAAACCATTACAGTAACACATACATCTTGATATTGGGAGACACTCTTTTGTCCTTCCATACTTCTTCTGCTGGACTCCTTCAAGTTGACCTTTGTTGAACTCCCCAAATCAAAACATAAACAAAAGAAAATGTCTGCCTTCAATCAGTGAGCACTCCACTTATAACATTTGGTCTCAATCTTCATTACTTTCATGAATTAGGAAAAGATTTCTTCGAGTATGTACTTAAATGTTTATAGAATACAGCTGTTATTTTATTTTGAGGTATTTTATTGTAAAAATTTTGTTCTCTTACTTATGCCATAGCAGACTTTCAGGTGGTGCTATTTACACATGGCAGCAGTTCCATGGCAAATTTCAGTTTCCACATGTTCTATGTTTCATTCCAAGCATTTTGGTATATAATTTATTGGGGTTATTCATTTTGGGCCTTTTTTAGACTTGAAAGAAAATTACATGAAATTTGACCAAAGTTAGGTTGGACGTCCCCTTAACATAATTTCAACAAAAAATTTTAAGTACAGCCCTGATTATTTTTTGCCACTTCTTTTTTCCTCTCCTCCTTCTATCCTCCTTAGAATCACATTTTCTCCAAAAATTACGTGTCTGGCATCCTTTAAACTGAGATTTACAAGCACAAAGATCAGTGAGATGTTGACTGATGAAGGGCCAAACAGAGAATGATAATTGGCGCCAATTTCGGGACGACTGCGTCACTGCGCATGCGCAGTAGAGGCGTACTATAGAGGTCCTTTAGGACATGATTTCTTTTTGTTTTGGATGCAAATTTTGGGGATTGGGGGGCAAAATTTGTGTTTGGCCCTGGTTTTGTTGGAGTTAGCACCAGCTAAGTCTGGGTCATTGGTACAGTATAAAAATATATTATTTTTCGCACTTTGAACAAGCGACTTACCATCGCATGTGACTTTCCGGTGACAACAACTCTGATCAACAAATACTTGCAGGCATGAGTCTAATAGCCCACAGATTATTTGAAATTATCGATGATCTTTGTGGATTGCAAACAAATTTAATGAAATACATCATTTACAATGATTCGCAATGTAAATCACACCAGATCGCAAAATTAGGAGCATTATTTCTGGAACTCACCGAAACCAGACCAAAACGGGACTGAATGGCAGACCAATAAAGTTAACCATCAATATTGCATGACGAACAATAGTTCCCCCGATTTGCGATTAAAAGAAGTGAAAAAGCAACCAGTTTACGAATATTTCAACAACGAAAGAATACAACATGGTTTTCTAATTCCACTATATGTCACCGTTTTGTTAAAGAAAATTGAAATTTTTGCTCTCTATTAGTAATTTTGGTGCATTAATACAAACTAATGGCAAGGTCGATCCATGTAAACAAATTTATTGCTTCAGTTGGTGAGGGAAGAATATTTACATAGAACAAACAATCAATGCAATTTGCCTCCATTAGTCTGCTTCCCTTGAGATATATCGACAATCAGAATTTCCGCAGTGGCATTGTCATGAGAATTTACGGGACATATGGCGAGATCTTTTGTCGCAATGTGTTTTGAATTTCCCACCGTAAACATGGCGGACACTTTTGAGACTGAAACGACCCAGGTTGACAATGTGCTTAGTCCTATCTGAATAGCAGTGAAGTCGACCCACGTTGAAGTCGACCCAAAGTGAAGTCGTCCCAAAAAAGTGATCTCGACCCAAAAAAGTGAATTCGACCCGAAGTGATTTCGTCCCGAAAAAAGTTATCTCGACCCACTTTTAAAATTTATTGAAAGCCATATCCATCCCTATCTAAAAGTTTCTTGGTTACTGTTAGAATTTGTTGACAGTAGATGGTTGACACTTTCTTGATTGACAGCGTCAGCTGTTGTACAGTCACCTCTGGCAAGTCCACAGAATATTTCATTGACTTCTGTGCAGTCTATGTTATCTAGTGTTCGGCTTTCTTCAAACACAAGTTTTGTAACGGCAATTTGTGTTAGCAAATGGGCACGAACTGCTCTTGAATATGCATGACCACTGATCAAATGATGGATTGACCCACCAGCATAAACAGTCCCCCAAAGTTCATCCAAGCCGCTACCAGCCATGATCGAACCAATTGCCCCTAAATATGACATAATCATATGGAAGCCGCCGAGTCTAACGAAAACTTTTGTCAACTTATCTGACGAAGACACAATCTCCACTGCTTTGATATAAAGTGGTTGGTCAAACGTCACTGGACAAACGTTCAGTCCCTGTTTCTCACATTCAGTTTGCATCTTGAGTGTAGGCGAACACCACATTATGTGATTTAATCGAACATGGAAATTGAAACAATGATGCTATAATACGGTATTTGAATGAGAAAAGTCGATGCCGTTTGAATTTGAGTTTAGGGGGTATGGTTAATATTTCACACGTTTCACCAGTTCATTATGGAATAAATGACTATTGTTATATATCATTATAAAGCCACTGCTTTTCTGCAATTTTTGATATATAATTTAACTCCCAAAGTAGTCGTAGATTTGATTTAATGGACGTTGTGTACCGTTGTGTGTATGAAAACAATAAATTTTTTTTCGTAATTTTGTACATTTTCGTGAATATTTCACCATTGAGTGTGAGGATTGGTACTAAGTTGGCATTTTCTGTTGGGGATATGTATTCTCAATATAATTCAGCACGATATTTATGATTCTCACCCTACTAAGGCGAATAAGAATGAGAAATATGGAGCTGGGTCAAATTTTTTTTTAAATTTTTTTTTTCATAAAAAAAACGCTATAACTAAAAAAGCTCAACTCGGATTCGCGGGGACTTTTCACACTTTATCCGCAATGTGTGTCCCGGAAACATATAAAAAAAATCAGCTTTCTCCGATTTTTTTCCTTACATTCTCATTTTTATGTCTAATGTGCCTGGACTATATAGTATCATTCTGGAGTAATTAGCGCATTTACAGAAAGGTTGGAATTTTAAACAGCCATTTAATTTGGGACAAATTCAAGGAGTGTTTTGGGAATGTAACAGTTATGTGCTATCTATGTAGTTCTATGAATCTGGCAATTTTTCGCACCCCACCTCTACTGAGTATTATTTTTTCTGTTATTTAATCTGCTTTGTGTTTGTGTTGTTGTAACTTTAGGGTACTGTCAGTGTCAACTTAGTTGGCTGTCGGTTAAAATTATGCTTTCAAGCTAACTTCCTGAATTAGTTGATTATAATATCATAATATCATTCTGGAGTAATTAGCGCATTTACAGAAAAAGGGGAGGACTGAAAAAAATGTTAAAAAAAAGCTGGAGGGATAAAAACCAAAAAATTAGATTTGTCTGTTTGTTCATCTAGTTGGAATTTTAAACAGCCATTTAATTTTTTCTCTTCAAATGAACCAGATTCTCTAGATTTTGATTTATGTACAGAACATTTCCCTGAATTTTTTTTTAGAGGAGACATAAAAATTGATGATAGGCGTCATATTTTGTTTGCAACCGATGAACAACTTTCACTACTATCCAATGCAAAACGGTGGTACATAGATACATTATGACGGTGTTATTATGGCCTGTAATGTACGTTATATTTTATGTTGTCACAAAATATTGTTATATCTTTCTTTATGCTCGATGAAAATTAATATTATAACGGTGTTATTATGGCCTGAATAAATCGCTTTGAAATTTTTGTTGTTGTTTTTATGTTCCCCTTTCAAACGAGGTCTGAGATGGTCAATGTCCATAGTGAATCTAATGATGGTATCTTGTCATTTTCAAAAGTGGGTGGAGATCACTTATATTCCCCCTTTTCAAACGGGGCCTGAGGAGGTCTCCAGTCCGTTTCAAGTGGATCTGAGATGGTCTGAAGTGGATTTTAAAAGTGGGTCGACTTAACTTTTTCGGGTCGAGATCACTTCAAGGATTTTAAAAGTGGGTCGACTTAACTTTTTTCGGGTCGAGATCACTTCGGGTCGAGATCGCCAAAAGTGGGTCGACTTAACTTTTTTGGGTCGACTTCAACGTGGGTCGACTTCACCGATTACCGTCCTATCTTCGATGTGTTTTATTAAAAATTAAGACTCAACTGCTGCAGTACATTATTGATAGTTCACGTTGGTTGTTCATTGGAAGGTGAGGCGTCTCGCTATTTTTTGAAATCCTGCCCACGCCATTTCCGACTTGACAGTACACATTTTCTAATGTCTCCAAATGACTCATAAATTTGTTAAATGCATATTTTGCGGGTCCCATCACGTTCTATGTGACATGGCCATTCCCCCCAACCCTGGTATCCAAGGGCAAGGCTGTTTCGTTGCCAAGTTATTGTTCAATGAAATGTTCACATTTTTCTGTGTTTCTGGCTTCTATGTTGGCAGCCATGACTTTAGAATCACCCTAAATTTGCTTTTTCTTATTTTATATACAACATAGGACACTTATATGCTAACAATTAATATTTATTTTTGCCTTTATTTATTATTTAAATTTGTTCTCGGTTGTTCTCGGTAAGTAGACCTACCCGTAAAAAACGTTTGTTGGGCGGTTATAATTGCCAGTAAAAGTGAATATCTTTGGTAAAGGCCAAGAATAGAGGACCGCACGTTTTTTGAGAAAATAAAACATATTTCACAACTTTTTTGAGTTACTTATCATTCTAAGACATGTTTTACACAAAATTAGCCCAAAACACCGATACCCACTCACAAAAATAATCACTTTTAACCCTTTTCTCTGTGATGGGTTTTTGAAACAAAATGAATTTCTGATTGCGTTCTGAAATGGAGCTGTGGATGTTTCGATGTGACGTCACAGGGGAGCAATCAATACCTTTTTGCATGCTAGGATCAGTTTAGGATGGGTACGGGTTAGCTAACCCGTACCCATCCTAAACTGACCCTAATGCATTGGTCGCCGTATTCCAATCCTTGCCTTCTTTGCGTACTAGGGTCAGTTTAGGACGGGTACGGGTTAGCTAACCCGTAACCATCCCAAACTGACCCTAATTTGTTCTCCCATTGTAATTACACCCTCGTATACTCCGATCAAATGGAGTATACACGATAGCGGAAAAAAACAAAGAATCGCGTACCTGTTTACCGCAGGTTTTGTTGTTGAAATTGTTTGGAGAATAAAGTTAACGGAATGTAAAAAGGGTTAAAAGTGATGATATTTGTCAGTAGGTATCGGCGTTTTGGGCTAATTTTGTGTAAAACATGTCTTAGAATGATAAGAAACTCCAAAAGAGTTGTAAAAAATGTTTTAATATCTTAAAAAACGCGCGGTCCTCTATTCTTGGCCTTTACCATATCTTTCGGTTATTTTATCGAAACATGACTAGTAATAGGAATATGTAGAAAAATGGTGAGAAAAATGCGTTGTTTTTACGTAAATGGAAAAGTCCCCTATTCTTCAGCTTTACCCAATTTACTGCCATGTGCCGTGGTATTGGTATTATAATGGTAACGCCGCAACAGACATTGCCATTTTCAAATTTTCCACTGACATGCCTTTCGTATTGGTTATTTGAACATTTTCTGGTCTTCAAATAGTTTTAAAATTTGTGGACACTAACTTGAAGGTCTATTCAGTACTTTGGACGACCCACGCTAAACCTGCAAAGCATCCTTTTTACCTGTTGCATTTGAATGTGAAAAAAGCATGCTTCGTCTTCATGGTCGAATGACGCTGCGCTTCGTCCTTGTGGGATTATGACTTGGAATTACCAGATTGATCAAAATTCAAAGAAACAAACACCGACCCCCACTGGGTCCATGAAGATTCGGCCTCGGGAAGATCCGGCCCCATCAAAATAAGTTGGAAGATTCGGCCTCAACGGAGGCCGAATCTTCCCACTTTCGAGGCCGAATCTTCCCGATTTTCTTTTTTAATTTGGGTCCTTTAAACTTTTTGTAAAAATTTTTGAATGCTTCTTGTAATTATTTTACGCTTTTAAATTGGGATAGAACTGAAAATAATTACTAACCTTTACGTAAAAATCCTTCATCTTTCCACAGAAATCCGATAAATCCCCCAGAACACTGTTTATTGTTCACTGGACAAAAAGCTACTGAGTTGCTTTTTTTTGTTGCTTCTACTGGGGTCCTACTAGAGGTATTGGGACTTCGGCCCTGGACGTTTCGGCCTCCTATATTAACAGCCAATAGTGAAAGGAATTACCTCGACAGGATAGATAATAGAGGTTACTAGGGTGTTAATTGTAAAATGTTCAATTGACACCTCTAATAAAATCCCTTATTATCTATTCTGTCCAGAAAGGTAAGTTTCTATTCACAAACTGTTAAATATGGATTAGGGAATAAATGACTAACAACACGCAGTTCAATTAGAATAGAAATACTTTATTTCTTACTTCGTCGGCAATAAGTATAACTACAACTCAACCATTTATTAAAATGACAAAGAAATGAACAATGACATTATTTACAACAAATGGAAAAAATTACATTTCACATCAAGATGACAACCAGCAAATATAAAAATGACAAAGAAATTAACTATGACATTATTTACAACAAATGAAAATATTTCACATCGAGATGATATTAATATTAAATAATGGTAATATTTACATCAATATTTACATTTTCAGTGATTTGTACCTGCATATACCATTTATTTTATTTTAATAGATACATTAATTATACAGTGTTTTCTTTATTTTTCAAGTGGCGCGTACAGGTTGGCACATCGATGGAGGAAGGTGCTAGTTGAGATGTCATCATTTCTATATTGTTCCCATGCTGTCTCTAACTTTTGGCATAATGCAGAATATCTCGTCGAATTCGCTTGTTCTAGGTCTGATGCAGTAACATTGATTTGAACCGTCCGAGCTTCTTTCTGTAGAAATGGAATCAGTCTGTACATTCCAAGATTACCACCAGTTTTTCCATTCATTCTGCGATGCCATCCTGTAATTCACAAAGAATAGTTAATTTAAACTGAGTTTCAGTTCAGTTGAAATAAAACATACAGAGAGAGAGAGAGAGAGAGAGAGAGAGAGAGAGAGAGAGAGAGAGAATTCATTCGGATGTAGGTAAAATTATTATCAACTCACCTTCTACATCATTATTGGTGCGAACAGTGTATCCATATACACTCCATGATGGTACATCAACAACAGAGTTATTAATCCATTGTCGTTCAATGTAGTCTACAAGTTGATTCAACTGTGGTGTATTTGCGCGATCTGTTAATGCATGAAAGGCTCCAGTGATGTGGGTTGCTGGCAGAAAAGGTAATGCTAGAAGTTGTCTGATATATTTAAAAATTGACTCTCTCTCTCTCTGTATGTTGTGCTTAAACCCAATTCTTGGACACGTCTATATACTGCCTGTGACCAGTGGAAAACACAGCCTTTTATTGTGATGTTTGGAAAGACTTGACGTACTGCCTGCCATGCTCCTGCAAATTAAAAAATATTATACTCATTATATATATTATAATTATAATTTATGCATCAAAAGACTGGTATCAACTGCTGTGCATTTTTTTTTTGTCAAAACACCGATTGCTGGAAAAAATCTTGTTGTATTTGATTCATTTCAACTAGCCTTCAACACGAGTGAACATTAAATTAAATCCCGCTTTATTCAATTTTATTCAAGGATTTTTACAGATTCAAGGATTGTTACGGATTAATACGGATAAATTAACTTTTGATAAAGGTAAGTTAAGAAATTAAGTTACAAAAAAATTAATTATCACAAAAAAAATTCAGTAAAAAACCCTGGACGTTTCGGCCCTATACCCAGGACGTTTCGGCCCGATTGGAGGCCGAAACGTCCAGGCCGAAACGTCCAGGGTCGAAACGTCCCAAGGCCGAAACGTCAGTAAACCCTACTAGAAACCGGAATCGACCGGAATCGACTTTAAAGACCGGAATCGACCGGAATCGACTCATTTTTTACTGATTTTTCGCAATGTTTTGTACTTTTACCAATGGCATTCTATCTAATAAGTTTCCACGTGCAAGATTTAGTAAATGTCAAAGGATTTCAACGAATGAATGAAAGAATGTTATATATCTACACCCGGTTATAATTGTTATTCATTTTAATTTTGTATCTATGTGTAAATAATAAAATAACTAAAATTGAAAAAGCGGCATCTTCTTACTTTGTCAAATGACCCAAGTTTTAATGCATGCCTCTGCGATAGAAACTTCGTGGGTCCTAAAGGGTCATACTAGAAACCGGAATCAGCAGAGAGGAGGAGAGGGGCATGCAGTTATGGGCCTTCTTTTCCGCCGTGCAGTCAATTCAGAAATTTACAAGCAAAATTGTTAGAGCTGTGCGGTTATGGAATTTTGCCTCGGTTTCGGTTCGGTTCGGTTTTTACAAAAATAGTTGAGTATTTGTTTCGGTTTCGTTTTTTGGGGGGGGGGGGGGGCGTATTGATATAAAGGCCGAAAATGAACAAATATAAGGAGTTCTGACCAGTGAATAAGCCACAGGTGTGCGTAAAGTAAAGGAGTGGTAAAGGTATAGGTGTTGGATTGATATTTTTGGGACGTTGAACCCGAACACAGTATCAGAATTCGGACACAAACTTGAGTTGACACGAGGTGAGGTGAGCTTTTCCAACCCGGAGGCCAGTGATAGTACCGGTAAGAAATTTTTTGCAAAAAAAAGAAAAATCCAAAGAATAATACATACTGGGGAATATACTGGAAGAATTGTTCCTCAATAAGACATATTTTGATTTTTTGCAAAGCTGTTGAACTCAATTTAATATAAATAGCCTATCGATTTTAACTGGGGCTGTGCGCGATATCGTCTCAAGCTCTGTTGACATGCTGGAGCTGATAAATATTTATCGTCTGCTGTCGATTGTGGTATTTTGTGTGAGGCAGGCGATTTGGGTCCGTGGGAATCGCTTGCCTCAAAATGACAAGCCTTGTACCCCAATCAGAAATTCTCCGCCGTGTTGAACAATGTTGACGCAATGGAAATAGTTTATAAAAAGGTTCAAAAGTCTTCAGAAAGTTAGAACAAAAAACACCGTCCACATACCGAATGTCGGTACTCGGAGGAAAAGTCGGTCAGTTATTTAAAAAAAAACGAAACCGACCGAATTTCGGTTGACCGCACAGCACTAAAAATTGTTCAATGCTTGGGATGACTTCATTGCTGGAGGAATGTCTGTTAGAAAGTTATTAAAGGCCTGTTCAAAACTGAATGCACCACAGTAATAGTAATCCTAATTGTCTACTTGCATATATTATGAGGCAATAATTGCAAAATCATTAGAAGAACTTAACTATTTATTCACCAAATTTCCAATATTTAAATATGGTAATTTTGCAATTATAGTTTGGAAAAGCTCCAGGTGAACTTTGTCAAGCAATAATCGCAAAATTACTAGAAGAACTTAACTATTTTTTCACCTAATTTCCAAAATTTAAAAGTGGTAAATTTGCAATTATTGTTTGGAAAAGCTCCAGTTGAACTTTGTCAAGCAATAATCGCAAATTATTAGATGAACTGATATTTGTATTTCGGTCAATAATCGCAATATTATTATTTATTCACCTAATTTCCGATATGTGTGTGTGAAATCAATTAGCTGTCTATCTGAGGAAGAATGTCGCTGAGGAAAACAGCGAAATTTAGGTTTAAGAGGATGGCAAGCGCCTATTTTAATCGTGTGTAAAATTGTATCCACGTCTGATGAGTATTTCAGTGATAAATAAAGATTATAGCCATTATTTGGATTGACAAACATGGATACAATTTTATTTATTTATTTATTTATTTATTGGTGTTTAAGGTCACATACTTATGCACAATGGCTAATCGTGACCGTGACAGTTTTACGGGTGGAGGAAGCCGGAGTACCCGGAGAGAACCACCGAGCAACGACGAGCAGCTGTCAGCTCTCCAACATCGTAACTCTGAACTCTGCACCGCAGCACAGGCAGGGTTAGAGTGGTTGAAGACATGCGCACCATCGACGTGCAGTACGCCTCAGTGCACAGCGTCATCGTACCCCCATGTAGGCAATCGGGGTGAAGCGTCTTGCCCAAGGACACAACGCGGTTGCCGCAGGTGGGATTCGAACCGAGGACCTCTCGGCTTGCAGCCTGCACCTCTACCACCTGAGCCACCGCGCCCCCGGTATGGTATGCTGGTAGACCCGCATGGTGTGACAGATATGCAAAATACCTTTAGGCTAATTCGAATATGCTTACGGCTCTGGGACAGTAGACCACGCACGTTTTGCGTAAGCCTTGTTCAATTAGGCGCCCACCCACACACACAACTCCATTTTTTTTCATACAATACTAGCCGCTCTTGGAGGTCACCCACCTACTCAGTGCCAGGTCCCACTAAGTCCTCGATGTCATTCGGAGAGTGATAAAGGGATAAGTCTATGTAAACTGAATGTTAATGTCGACTAGCGCATTCGGAGGGCATCATATTTGGGGTGCTCTGCAAATGCGCCTGCTTACTGAGATGAGCTCCATCGGTGATGCACCCCATCCCTCTCAATGGACTAGCCCTAGATAATGATAAAATGCATCACCGCCAGCGCTCAGCAAGTGCTCTTCGATATTACCGACGACAGATTCCTATAGGGGTGTTGAACGTCTTTATGTTGTACTTGTTGGGGTGAACAGCAAGTTTGACCAGGACGAGGGTTCCAGATAAAAGCGGAGAGTGCGTCGATTGCATTATGTATACACCTGTTAGAGTTATTGTTGATTACAAGTTTACTAGCTGCAGTCAGGGCAGTATGGATTGTCACAATTGAAAAAAGTGGAATAACATGTAAGAAATCTGAGTTGCGTCGTCGAGAGCGTTCCAAAGTTTCGGAAAGGTGTGTAGAGGGAGTTTATCAAGAGATTTGATGCGAGTTTTCTCTGTATGTATGAGGCCCGATTGTCTGGTTGTCCTACCAGATTGGTTGTCTACTACTCTAAATATATCATTAAATGACGCCGGCAATCTACCATTTTTCCAGTCAAAGACGAACAGCAGAGCATGTAATTTAAACAAGTCATCAAACTTAAGTATTCTATCTTTCTTGAATAGGAGGTTTGTATGGGTTTTGTATTTTCGGTTATTAATTATTCGTAGTGATCGCTTTTGCATGTTCATGACTTTCTTAGTGGCCCTGGAACTACCCCATATCTGGACTCCGTATAACAATTGACTGCGTATTAAGGCGTAGTATAGTGTTTTCATGGCCCCGCGGGGGAGAATCCTCTTGACTTTGTTAAGACTTTTGTTCGAGAGTGCTATTTTGGAACATAATCGAGATATTTGAGCCTTGTAAGTCAAATGTTCGTCAATGGTTATTACAAGAATCTTTAGAGCTTCTACAGCCTCCGTGGCCAAACCTTGATTATTATTTGGTTGTTTATTTTTAGTTCTTGACAAATATTGTTATTACTTCTTTCAGTAGGGTTCAATACAATATACGTTGTTTTTTCGCATTCAACATTAGCTGGTTAGCAGAGAACCATTCATAAGGTTTTTTAATTTCATCATTAAAATGCGCTGTTATGGGATTATTATGTGAGCTTGAACAGTGTGCGGTAAATATTGAGTGAGGTTGAGTTACTAATATCGTTGATATATAGGGGGAAGAGGATAGGTCCTAGAATTGAACCCTGGGGAACACCACAGCACTGATTGGCAAGGTCTGATTTACATTCCCCATACATAACATACTGCGACCTGTTAGACAGGTATAGCTTCTAAATCATCTGTTGAGTATGGTGTCCTGTTAGGGCCAAGTTTCGAGCGATGCGTTTGTCTTATATTTTTGGCGAAAACGTGTTTTGAATGAGAATGCACTAACAAAACAAGTAAACGCGGATTGCGACAGTACCGTCGTGCAGTTTGTCGTATTGTAGCTCTGTCGCGTTAACACATAAAAGTGTTTCCAAAGAAAAAAGAAAAATGCGACAAAGTGCACGACAACACGACGCTTCTGTCGTGTGCAATGTCGTGAGAAATATCGTAATATAGCGTGGTCGACTTGCCTTTTGGAAGCAACTTTAGGCGTAAACGCGACAAAGCTATAATGCGATAATACTGTCGTGTTGTTTGTCGTAATTTAGAGTTGTCGCGTTTTGGAAGCAATTTGAGGCTAAAACGCGACAACGCTATAATACGACAAACCACACGACAGTACTGTCGTGTTATAGCTTTGTCGCGTTTTTCTCATTGCATTCTTATTTAAATACTTCCTAAAAACGCGACAGAGCGACAAGTCTGTCGCCCTGTCGTGTTGTCGCGTTTTTACAAGTTTTTAAATGAGAATGCACTGAGAAAAATACGACAAAGCTACAACACGACAGTTTGTCGTGCAGTTTGTCGCAATTTAGCTCTGTCGCGTTTTTGTTGAAACGCTTCATTGGTCACCACCGGTCATCCTAAACACCGGAATTACCCGGAATTACCCAGAATTACCCGGAATTACCTCCAAAATACCTGTGCAGTATGATGTTTTTTGTTACATACTTTCTTTCACTAAGATATTTATATGTGGAACTGTTTAAATCGAACCTCAAAACGTGCCAAGTAATGTACCCGGTCGCCATTCTCATTTTCCCATATCATCCACAGAACTGCGAACAGATTTGTTATATCAAAATTTGTTTGTGCAACACTTTCGTTGCCTCTTTGCATTAACCAACCATACGCGTCACCCAGTCGGCTCATTGTCTTCTGTTCAATGTTTGTGTTTTTACCGTTGTAACAACATCGTTGTTGATTTTCTTTACATTTTTATTCTAGATTGCTATAAAAACAAGAGACGGGCAGGCCTGCAACCCCGGTGGATTGGGGGGGGGGGGTAAGGGAGCGGCGCCCTCCCTCCTAGAAAACACCCCCCCCCCCCCGAAAAAGTTTTAGACAATATTTGTCAATTTGCATCCCTTTGATCTATTTTTATTGACAAGTGCATTAACTCGGAGCAGTCAAATCCACCTGTGCTATACAAGTTAGTAAATGATATTCAATTGCCACTGATATATTAGTTTCGTGTATTGTAATTGGTAAATAGATGGGGGTGGGTGGTGGGGGAGTTATATCCGCTTCAAAAACTAAAAGGAGGGGATTATGTCTGAGTTGGATTGTTGGCCCCCTGAACATGGCTCACGTCCCCTCCCCCCTCCCCGAAGGCCGACCCTGGTTGCTGGCCTGAAGACGGGACCGATGTTTCCTCTACGAAAATTCAACTGATCATTTGTAGGGAAAAGTCTTTGTACACTGTATGGAAGTTTATTAAATACAGTTGTATGCAGGGAAAGATCCAGCTATATTTTGGGGACACCTTTTTTCAATCGACAGTTGTTGAATACTCAAGATAATCAGAGTTTAATGATATTTTCCCTCAGGAATTTGGGGACATCCAGGCTCCAGAATTTGTGCACCCACACCTATAACAGGTATCAAATCGCCTCTGGACCTGTCCCTGGTTGTATGTTATTTATTGTTTATAAATGTTTACGGACGCTTTTGTGCCGCTATGGCTCACCGTGAACGCTACCAAGGTGTGAAGTCAAGTTCAGCTAATCTTTTACGCCTTTGCCGGCCATTTTAGAGGACTTTCACCCCAGGCATTGGTAACAGGGTCTTATTTTACCAGTAAAACAGAACATGGTTTATTTCAGTAAACAAGTGCTGGTTCACTTCCAAGGTTCTCTTTGGGAAGTTGTGAGTTGCCGGTATTATAGCTTTGAAAGAATCAACATAAACGCGTCGCCCTTTGTTTTAATATAATCTATTTGTGTCCTGTTCCAAACATCATTTTTAACCTTAATTCAATGGATCATTTTGGGGATCTTTGTTGTATAAACTGAGATCAAAGCCAATGGAGCAGAGGTGGGGTTTTCTTGAGAAACTATTGGAAGAATGGGATGAAAACACGATAGAAAGATGGACGAGGGAGCATATGAGAGAAAAAGAGGCGACATTTTAGTTTGGGAGATTCAGAAACCCAGTATGAGGGATATGATAAAACAGTATGTGTCTGAATGCTGAGAGGTTAGGAGCACAATGGGGGGGGGGGGGGGGGGGGTGCCTGGTGGAGGGCGTGAATGAATTAGGCCTCCTCACCAGAGGACCGAGGCATAAATATGATAAAACAGTATGTGTCTGAATACTTCATGAGAGGTTCTGAGCATAATGAGGGGGGGGGGGGGCTGGTGGAGGATGTGAATGATGTAGGCCTCCTCGCCAGAGGACAGAGGCATAAATCAGCGGCTGGCCAAAGTCTCTCTGACGAAACGTTGGTGCCCAACGAAAAGTGCCATACCATTCTGCACACACCTTTGTATACACACACAGTGCGCGGTAACAACATCGTTAAAGCTGCCTAGTACCCCATCGTCCACAAAACGTTGAGCTTGAATGTCCTGCATTATTTTTAGACGGAGACGAAGGTACCAGATCTTTGTTTGGTCGGATTTGAAATTAAGTGTTGCAACAACAACAAGAATTGATCTAAAAATTATCTGCCATAAAAATTTAGTATGAATCACTGTAAAAACACACTCAACAATGAGGGAAGCTGAGAAACACTCTTGCTATTAATTGTAGCTGTGGTGAAATTGCTATAAAAACACAAAGCCAGAAGATAAGAAGCTTTGAAGTCTAAAAAGCCTGAGAGAAAGAAAGTAAAACAGATGCCTACAATTGTGTTTTTGATAGTAAACTGAATGAATGGAGTATGATACATTGTAGCTTTATTTCAAAATTTTTCATCAGTTTGCATTACCACTATGTTTTACAAAAAGGCTCCCCCCCCCCCAAAAAAAAATTCCCTAATAAGCAAAACTCTTTTGTAACAAAAATTTGTGCAAAATTAAATAAATTGAAAACCCACTAACAATATCCATATAAAAATATCCACTAAAAATTATATAAAATATAAAAAAAGTCCGAAACGTCCGGGGTCCGAAACGTCCTAGTCCGAATCGTCCATGTCCGAAACGTCCGGTCCGAAATGTCCTAGTCCGAAACGTCCGTGTCCGAAACGTCCTAGTCCGAATCGTCCATGTCCGAAACGTCCGGTCCGAAATGTCCTAGTCCGAAACGTCCGTGTCCGAAACGTCCGTCCACCTTCAATAATATGCCTATATACACTATGGCATAGTGTATACTGGCATATTATTGAAGTGCGTGAATTACAAATGCTGAACTGAAAGTTCTGGCCTCAATGCTCTCATAATAATTACCATTCATGTTTTAAGTTCCGAGACGGAAGAAAAAGTTTAAATTTAGTGAAGAAATGTTAATTTTAATGACCTGACTACAGGCTAAGAGTCCAGGCTTAAGGTTTCAGCCAATTGTCATTACTCAAAAGATAGTAGATAGCGTAGGAAAGCTGAAAATCTGTCACCAAACACTATTGTAAATCTCACTGTCCGTCCTGGTCCGTCTCCAAAAAAATGCCAGCATTGACTTCTGCATATAACAGCATATAATGTAAGAATTAGACTATTTTTGTGAACATCAAATAGAGGATTAAAATAATCTTCTTTTGCTGCATAGTATTATGTTCAGCTACTCATCTATATACTCTGGCTCAGTCAGGGTCAGTTTTCAATTCAAATATTAACTGTAACTTTTGTTTCATGTTTTCACGAGATAGCCAGACAAACCCTCTGTGAAAACCCTGGTACTATCACTGTGAGCTTGAATTAAGTAAGTGAGGTTTTATATCAAAGATGCACAGTGAGAATTTTCATTAGTTTCAGGTTACAAGAGCTATACTCAGAGAAACTGGGCATTTAGATTATTTTCCGTAAATTTTTTTACATTATTTTAGATGTTCTGCTAAACACATTGCTACTCATTGTAAAATACAAATTGTGCCGTGATGATTCAGCTATGAAAATTATGTTAACCATTCCCAAATTAAAATTCATAAATTTCCACTGATTGTTTTTAGTCAAACTGGAGTACACAATTCTTTAATGCATCTAATTTAATTTACAAAAAGAGAACAAATCCCCTAATTGTTAATAAAAATGGATCAAAGGGATGCAAATTGACAAATATTGCCTAAACTTTTTCGGGGGAGGGGTTTCTTTCTCCCTCACCTCCCCCACCATCCCCCGGGGTTGCGAGCCTGCCCGTGTCTTGTTTTTATAGCAATCTAGAATAAAAATGTAAAGAAAATCAACAACGATGTTGTTGCAACGGTCACTAACCCTACCTGACAAACAGGTGGCCTATTAGACTACTAAACAACAATATAGCCTTGTTATGTGAAAATAATTTGAAAAAAAAAACCACCAGGAAAAAAATTGCATCTCCAGGAAAAAAGGTTGTTTTGGCCCCCATCCGACTACCCACCCCACCCACCCGGCCTTGTGTCCGGAATTTTTTGGAAGACCCCCCCCCCCCCCCCGCCCCTGCTTGGGTTTTGATATCACATATACTTTCGAATACATTCGGTTAGCAAAATAGTTATCAAGTCAATCAAGTCAATAATAACAAAATATGAATGTTGTATCTTTTTATAAAGACCTGATGTCTATTTATTTTATTGTTTCCAAAAAATCACCTGGACGAATACCATATGGATGAACTATCACTGGGGTAATAGTTCACGGCAGGAGTTAATGATTTTCTTTTATCTTGCAGTACTGACCAACTTGGCATCATTGTCTCGTCACACGCATGTTTTTTATTGGCATGTTTACACTAAACTCATACATTCAAAGTATAGCATTTTTATTTTCATGACGGGGCGCGAATCATATGGATAATCCGCTGCTTCTTCAAGAATTTCCTTTTTAATTAATATCACTCAAAAATATAAGCAGTAGCAAATTCTGTAGACCACGAAGAAAGGCAGTATTCTGATATAAATTCGAGCCAACGTTGCAGTGAGTGGTAAAAACGTCCAATCGTTCACTGTTGAGCAAGCAGAGAAAAGTGCAAATTTTTCCACCTTCATTTAAAGAATAGCTCATCAATATCTAAATTTATCTGATCAAACCGCACCACCTGCATTATATCCACGGGCCAAATACTTAATCCCAATTGTCCACATAGGGGCGCGTTGGCAATATTTGCTAATGCGTATAATTTGCACGTCGATGTTTTCAAACACTGCTTACTGCTCGTTTCAAATTAGTAAGCTGGAAACAAGGCAGTTGCTCGCCCTTGTGCAATGGTTCTCTCCTGGTATTTCGGCTTCCCCCATCCGTGAAACTGTCTCTCGCGATATGACCTTGACAATTGAAAGTTTTATTAAACTCCAACAAACAAACAAACAAAATCCGACCAAAAAAGATCTGGTACCATCGTCCACGTGTAAAAATATTGCAGGACATTCAAGCACAACGTTTTGTAGACGGTGGGGTACTAGGCGGCTTCAATGATGTCGTTACCGCGCACTGCGTGTGTATACAAAGGTGTGTGTAGAATGGTATGGGACTTTTTGTTGGGCACCAGCGTTTCGTCAGAGAGGCTTGCGTAGTAATAATATGCCTAGTACTTTGGCCAGCCGCTGATTTATGCCTCGGTCCTCTGGTGAGGAGGCCTAACTCATTCACGCCCTCCACCAGGCCCCCCCCCCCCCCCATTGTGCTCCTAACCTCTCAGCATTCAGACACATACTGTTTTATCATATCCCTCATACTGGATTTCTGCATCTCCCAAACTAAAATGTCGCCTCTTTTTCTCTCATGTGCTCCCTCGTCCATCTATCTATCGTGGTTTCATCCCCTTCTTCCAATAGTTTCTCAAGGAAACCCCACCTCTGCTCCATTGGCTTTGATATTTCAGTTTAAGCAACAAAGATCCCCCAAATAAACCTTTGAATTAAGGATGAAAATGATGTTTGAAACAGGACACAAATAGATTATATTAAAACAAAGGGCGACGCGTTTATGTTGATTCTTTCAAAGCTATAATACCGGCAACTCACAACTTCCCAAAGAGAACCTTGGAAGTGAACCAGCACTTGGTTACTGAAATAAACCATGTTCTGTTTTACTGGTAAAATAAGACCCTGTTACCAATGCCTGGGGTGGAAGTCCTCTAAAATGGCCGACACAGGCGTACAAGATTAGCTGAACTTGACTTCACACCTTGGTTGAGTTCACGGTGAGCCATAGCGGCACAAAAGCGACCTTAAACATTTAATAAATAACATACAACCAGGGACAGGTCCAGAAGCGATTTAATACCTGTTACAGGTGTGGGTGCACAAATTCTGGAGCCTGGATGTCCCCAAATTCCTGAGGGAAAATATTATTAAACTCTGATTATCTTGAGTATTCATCAACTGTCAATTGAAAAAAAGGTGTCCCCAAAATATAGCTGGATCTTTCCCTGCATACAACTGTATTTAATAAACTTCCATACAGTATACAAAGACTTTTCCCCACAAATGATCAGTTGAATGTTCGGAGAGGAAACATCGGTCCTGTCTTCAGGACTGCAACCAGGATCTGCCTTCGGGGTGGGGTGGGGTGGGGGGGGGGGGCGTGAGCCATGTACAGGGGCCAAGAATCCAACTCAGACATAATCCCCTCCTTTTAATTTTTGAGGCGGATATTACTCCGTCACCACCCCACCCCACCCCACCCCCATCTATTTACCAATTACAATACATAAAACTAATATATCAGTGGCAACTGAATATCATTTACTAATATGTATAGCACAGGTGGGATTTGACTGCTCTGAGTTAATGCACTTGTTAATAAAAATGGATCAAAGGGATGCAAATTGACAAATATTGCCTAAACTTTTTCGGGGGAGGGGTTTCTTTCTCCCTCACCTCCCCCCACCATCCCCCGGGGTTGCGGGCCTGCCCGTGTCTTGTTTTTATAGCAATCTAGAATAAAAATGTAAAGAAAATCAACAACGATGTTGTTGCAACGGTCAAAAAACAAACATTGAACAGAAGACAATGAGCCGACTGGGTGATGCGTATGGTTGGTTAATGCAGAGATGCAACGAAAGTGTTGCACAAAAAAATTTTGATATAACAAATCTGTTCGCAGTTCTGTGGATGAGATGAGAAATTGAGAATGGCGACCGGGTACATTACTTGGCACGTTTTGAGGTTCGATTTAAACAGTTCCACATATAAATATCTTAGTGAAAGCAAGTTTGTAACAAAAAAAAAAATCATACTGCACAGGTATTTTGGAGGTAATTCCGGGTAATTCTGGGTAATTCCGGTGTTTAGGAGGACCGGAGCTGACCAATGAAGCGTTTCAACAAAAACGCGACAGAGCTAAATTGCGACAAACTGCACGACAAACTGTCGTGTTGTAGCTTTGTCGCGTTTTTCTCAGTGCATTCTCATTTAAAAACTTGTCAAAAACGCGACAACACGCGTTTTTAGGAAGTATTTAAATGAGAATGCACTGAGAAAAACGCGACAAAGGTATAACACGACAGTACTGTCATGTGGTTTGTCGTATTATAGCGTTGTCGCCTCAAATTGCTTCCAAAACGCGACAACTCTAAATTACGACAAACTACACGGCAGTATTGTCACATTATAGCTCTGTCGCGTTTACGCCTAAAGTTGCTTCCAAAAGGCAAGTCGACAGCTCTATATTACGATATTTCCCACGACATTGCACACGACAGAAGCGTCGTGTTGTCGTGCACTTTGTCGCATTTTTCCTTTTCTTTGGAAACACGTTTAGGCGTAAACGCGACAGAGCTACAATACGACAAACTGCATGACGGTACTGTCGCAATCCACGTTTACTTGTTTTGTCAGTGCATTCTCATTTAAAACAGTCCCTAAAACTGCCTAAAACGCGACAAACGACAACGCGACAGTACTGTTGCGCTGTAGCTTTGTCGCGTTTTCGCCAAAAATACAAGAGAAACGCGACGCTCGATACTTGGCCCTAACAGGACACCATAGCTGAGACCACGTATGCCATACTTTTCCTGTTTGCCTAATAGTATTTCATGATTTATTGTGTCAAATGCTTTAGATAGATCCAAGAATAAGGCTAAGGTACTGTTCTTTTCCTGTTTATTATTTTCTATTCTGATGCTTTTTAGAAGCTGTAGAACTGGGTGGATTGTACTATATTGCTTTCGGAATCCGTATTGGTGAGGATATAAAATATCAAACCTGTTTAGGAAGTTTATAAGACTCACCTCCATGAGCTTTTCCATTATTTTTGAGAAAACAGGAAGTATACTAATCGGTCTGTAATTAGTAAAACTACGCCCGTCACCTGTTTTAAAAATAGGTATCACCTTCGTAATTTTCATCCCTCCCGGTACTATGCCAGTGATGAATGAATTGTTAATAACATGTGCGAGAGGATGGACTACATCATTGACTGTTTGTTTCAGTTGACGTGTGGTTATATCGTTACAATCTTTCGACAACTTTGGCTTCATTTTATTTATCACATGACGTACTTCTATTGGATTAGTAGGGGTGATATAAAAATTATTTGGAAAGTCACTATTCATATACTAGTAGTGCAAGTAAAACTTCGGAATATTTTCGGATATCATTTTTCCGATGTTCACGAAGAAATTATTGAATTCTTTTGCTATGTCGCTAGCTCCGTTTATATCTTTATCGTCGTGAACGAAAAACGAGGGTAATTTGGATTCGTGTTTTCGTTTATTGATGGCTTCGATTAAAATTTGCCAAGTTTTTCGCGTGTTAGTTTTATTTTCGTTTAGGAGATCCCTGTAATAGATTGCTTTGCATTATTTTTTTTACCTTACTGAAAATCCTACAGTAGTTTTTATAGTTTTGAATATTCTGTTCAGTGGGCGCTTTCAGTTTTGCGTGATAGAATTTTTGTTTATTGTTTGAAGATATGACAAGACCCCTAGTCATCCAAGGTTGTTTTTTGACGAATTATTTGTTCTGTCGGACACGTTTGAAGGGGAATGCTTTTTCGTATGCTCCAAGGTAAATGGCCAGGAAGATGTCATAAGATGTATTAGGACAATTTGCGTACAATACTTGGGAGAAATCACTTTGGGATAGCAGCATTTTAAATTCCGCAATCAGTATCAGAGATTTTCAGACAAAACCAGGGGGGAATTCACACCAGGAAAATGCAGAATAAGTTGTTCTATAGAGATTATTACCATTATGTGGATGTACAAAATATGTATCCGAGTCGAGTTCCGGGTTCTAAGGGCAGATCACGACGAGACGAAGACGAGTCGTGATCTTTCCTTAGAACCCAGAGAGAGACTCGGATCCATATTTTGTACATCCACATAATGGTAATAATCATTTTATCTTACAATATATTGCGGATAAGTCAAGAATGTAGACGAATATATAACAAACTATTTATTTGTACGGATGAACAAAAAGAAAAAAAATGGAACTCACGCGAAAGGAATGTGCTTGTATCCGATCCCCTGATACAAACATCTGTATCAGGGGGTCGGATTCACGACAGTTGCAGAGTTAATACAGACAAAATACATGTTTATTGTAAGATAAATCATTCTATCACAGTGCCACAAATGCTGCTGTCAATGAGATCAACATTGGCATTCTTGTGCGAACACAAATCATATCTACAGTAATGTTGACTTATTCCAAGCACAGCTTAACCTTAACCCTTTACCCAACGCAGACGATATCAAAATTTATTATTTTAAATGTCATTTTTTCAAATTTTTCAAAATATTTCAACAAAACCATATCATGTGACCCCTCGTTGGAACGAGCTCGTTCCATTGAGGGGGTCACATGATATGGTTTTGTTGAAATTTTTGGAAAAATAATATTTTTTCAACTACTAAATTTGCATATTACGCGGGCGGATGCGGCCGATTCGTTGGGTAACGCAGACGATATCAATTTTTTTATTTTAAATATCAGTTTTTCAAATTTTTCAAAAAATTTCAACAAAACCATATCATGTGACCCCTCGTTGGAACGAGCTCGATGAGCTCGTTCCAACGAGGGGTCACATGATATGGTTTTGTTGAAATTTTTTGAAAAATAATATTTTTTCAACTGCTGAATTTGCATATTACGCGGGCGGATGCAGCCGATTCGTTGGGTAAAGGGCTAAAAGGCCTATTTCATGCTTTTGCAATCTCAGAGCATGTGCCCTTAGCATGCCATCATTATTTACAGACAGCCAAGACTTGACAAGACATACTATACAGATTGTAGTCAAGTCGGAATTCATGCCAATTGCCTTAAGGATTAACCGAATGAAAATAAAATCAGTTACTTCTTTCAGGAAAATGAACTCTTCAACTGTTGTCAAGCCTCAACAAGGCCTTATAAATAGTGAATGTAGGACAATATAAAAATATAGATGGATTTTGGTATTCAATGATTGGTTCAGTTCAGTTTTCCCATGATATCAGGATCGGTTCGGTTCGGGTTTTCTGTATATTGCCTATCTCTAACTGTGGTAAATGGTTGGGTGTTTGGAAGTTAACAGGGTTATTTAGTTAAAACATATCCAATTAAGTGGACTCCACTGTACAAGCATTTTCCAGTAGAGTCCTGATCGTGCATTCCTCCATCATTACAACAGGTAAACAAATTCATATCAATGTCAATTAGAGGATTCCCCCAGCCTATAATAACTATATAGTTTCAACAATAACTATACAGTTTCAAAACCAAATGCATGTTTTTAGCATGCAATTATACATTTCAAAACAGAATGATGTCATTACTACTGGTGAACTTCTCAGAGAAAAACATTTCAATTCCACTCTGAATAATACATCATCTGTTTCAGTGATGATTACATTTTTAATAGTATTTTCAAATCTGAGGGTTTGTTTTGACATACTGTCAACACTAATTTATAAGCTTTGTCAGATGTCATTGGTAAAATTCATTTGTTAAAATTTATCGCATACTTCCTGTGAGCAATCTTCAGATAATCCATTTCAAATTTAAACTTTCATATAAGAGCGAGAAGTTTTACAAAATATGTACTTAACCCTTTACCTAACATGAAAAGCAGACGACACTTCCAAAAATAATTCTTGAATAACTAATTTTTTTCATTTTTTGTCTCAAAAACATAGATTATGACCCCTCGTTGGAACGAGCTCGTTCCAACGAGGGGTCATAACCTATGTTTTTGAGACAAAAAATGAAAAAAATAATGAAAATTAATTGGCGATTTTTGAGAATAGCGCTGGCCGGTTTTGGTCGTTACGTTGGGTAAAGGGTTAATACTAATATTAAAAAAAATCAACTTTTTTGGTCTATGATATCCAGTAGGTGTGGGATGATTACTTGTCAAAGTAATTAGTAACAATTACAGCATTACAACTAGGGCTATAATTGTGAAAAGAGACACATCATCAAAAACAAACAAAGTTTCATTAAAATCCCCTGAAAAACGTTGGGAGTGTTAGGTAGACAAATGCATGTGATAGTAATAATTAGAAAAAAACTTGATGAAATCGAAGACTCCTGTTCCTTTTGCACATCTCCATTTCAAATAAACACATCACAAGTTTCAAAAAAATACAATGAAAAATCTAGCAGCAGTTGAAAAATTCTAGCAGCAGTAGAAAAACTTGTGATAGTAATCTAGCCATTTCACAATGGTCATAACTGAGAATTTGCTATATCAAACATTCTTTAAACATATGCATCAACACTTCATACTAATATTTCACAATCTGTTTCATAACAAGAGGCCCCACAGGGCCAGAAGCGCTCATCTTGAACAGAACACAATATAAACAGAGTCCAAGAATGAGTCTACATTAAGCAATCCATCTCCATAGGATACACTGTCAATCCTTGAGTCCCTCAGGAGTGACAAAAATAATCTGGGCATTGTTTTTCTTCAGTTGATCATAATGTAAAATGTAGAGCTCCCCTATGAAGATCTATGTGGATTAATCTTAGTTACACACCTCTAGAGGGTACCAAATACAAAGTTTCAATTCTTCAGCAACATGGCCAATTCCGGCTCCCATAAGAAGCCCAAATATTAACCCAGGTTCTCGATTTGAACACAGTTGAATCTGACTTCCCTAGAGATGTTGTGTACCAAATATGAAAGCATTCTGACTGTTGGATCTGAAAAAGAGAAATTTTAAAGAAATTTCTTCATTCTTCATATTGCACTAAGTTAAAAATTGGGCTACCATAGCAAGCCCAAATATTAACCTATGGATCCGATTTGAACAAACTTGAATCTGACCCCACCTAGAGATGTTGTATACCAAATATGAAAGCATTCTGACTAGTGGACCTGAAGAAGAAGATTTTTGAAGACATTCCCTCATATTCTATTAAGTTAAATTTCAGGTTCCCATGTGGAGCCCAAATATTAACCCAGGCACTCGAATTGAACAAATTTGAATTCGACCCCCCTAGAGATGTTGTATACCAAATATGAAAGCATTCTGACTGGTGGATCTAAAGAAGAAGATTTTTAAAGAAATTTCCTCATTTCGCACTAAGTAAAGATTTGAGCTACCATAGCAAGCCCAAATATATATCTAGGGATCTCATTTGAATAAACTTGAATCTGACTCCCCTAGAGATGTTGTTTACGAAATATGAAAGCATTCTGACTGGTGGATCTAAAGAAGAAGATTTTTAAAGAAATTTCCTCATTTCGCACTAAGTAAAAATTTGGGCTACACAGCGAGCCCAAATATATATCTAGGGATCTCATTTGAATAAACTTGAATCTGGCTCCCCTAGAGATGTTGCATACCAAATATGATAGCATTCTGACTGCGGGATCTGAAGAAGAAGATTTTAAAAAATTATCCTCCAGATTGAACAAAGTTAAAATTTGGGCAACTGTAGGAAGCCCAAATATTAACCTAGGGACTTGGTTTGAACAATCTTGAATCTGACCCTTATAGCAATGATGTATACCAAACATTAAAAGATTCTAACTGTTGGTTCTGAAGAAGAAGATTTTTAAAGAATATTCCCCATATTACCCTATGTTAAAAATTTGGGCTCCTGTATTGATCCCAAATATGAACCAATGGGCTTTATTTTAACAAACCTGTATCTGACCCCCTATGAATGCTGTATACCAAATATTAAAAGATTCTGATGATTGGTTCTGGAGAAAAGATTTTTTAAAATTTTTGCAAATATGCTGACTCAGCATTTTTTTGATGCCCATTACCGAACACCCTAACATAACCGATGGCATTTCTTTTTACCATTCAATTCTACTGGTCCTAAGGATACTTCATACCAAATAACAGCTCTCTGTACCATGTGGTTTGGGAAATATGGGCGTTTGAAAATATTTCTATTTTTAGCTCCCAGGGCTCCCATGGGGATGCGGGATTTTTCTTTTTTGCATGAGTCAAGTACTTATGACCCAATAATACCACATACCAAATTTGGTTCAAACCGAACCATCAGTTCAGAAAAATAGAAATTTTGGGCGGGGCCAAAAATCTTACCCCTCCCATTGCAAAGCCAAATATTGCTTCACGAACTTCGTTTGAACAAACTTGATTCTACACCTCAAAAGGAAGCTACATAGCAAATATCAAGTCATTGTACACACTGGTTCATAAGAAGAAGATTTTAAAAATATTTTGGAGCATTTTTTCCCACTCCCTCCCTATGGGGCTGGGCATGTTGGGTTGAACAAAAATTCAATGCCCCATTTGGGACCATCACACACACAAACTTTCACTTGAATTGGCCCAGTGGCTTTGGAGAAGACCAAAACATGGTGTTGAAAGACAACGGCCGAACGGACGACAGGGCGGAGAGTGATGAGATTAGCTCAGCTTGACTTTGTCAAGATGAGCTAAAAATGCAATGAAAATATATGAGAAGTAAAGCACAGGCGTGAGGCTTTAGTTAACCCTTTACCCAACGTAACGGCCAAAACCGGAGAGCGCTATTCTCAAAAATCGCCAATTAATTTTCATTATGTTTTCATTTTTTGTCTCAAAAACATAGGTTATGACCCCTCGTTGGAACGAGCTCGTCGAGCTCGTTCCAACGAGGGGTCATAACCTATGTTTTTGAGACAAAAAATGAAAAAAATAGTTATTTAAGAATTATTTTTGGAAGTGTCGTCTGCTTTCCATGTTAGGTAAAGGGTTAAAGACTGAACATGTACTGAAACTGTGGCAGAAGTTATTACTGTCGATAAAAGCAGAGACAACATAAGCATATTATTGAGGCAGTATAATCGCTCTTAGAAAGATATTATTAATTGGTGTTTAAGGTCACATATTTTAGTCAATCGTTTATACCCATGCTTCCCATTTTAGAGGACTTCCACCCCAAGCAATGATGATTGGGCCCAATTTTACCAGTTAAACAGAGCTTGTTTAGCATGGTAAACAAGCATTGCTTCATTTCCTGGAGTTGAAACCTGGGAACACAATCCTTTAGAAGCGTGGATGGAGATTGCAAACATGTAACATAAAGTGAATGGAGAGTGCATACATAAAATATAATGAAATCAAAACCAAATCAAGTACAACAAATGCACATCGCATCCGATATTTCATGCTTTCAAATTTCTTTTTTGACAGGTGATAATCTGGTGTTGTGGGCAGGAAAGCAGAAAATTCTGACTGGATTGTGATCAAATATTCTCTGTCCACTTTTGTGATGATAATACCGCAGGCAATAGTGCTTCTGTAATTTTTTCTGGATGAAGGAATCAACAACATCCCAAGGATTCTTTTGGGTATCTACAGGGGTCGTTTATGGGACCCTTTCCTAATGACATTTGGACATGAAACCAAATGTACATTACATTGAAAGTGCTTGCCTAACAAAGTCTCTTAATTCAAAGGCAAATGACACATTCTTCTTTAATAGTATAAGGACAGTTTAATAGAGACCACAGAGACAGAGGTGAACAGGATTCCACGTGACTGCTTATTATAAAACTTACTTGTAATATACATGCAGTTGTTTAGGTATCTATTTTAATGTCCTGTGCTCAATTTCAAATGTAAAATTTCTTAGTCTTTGTATGTTCTTTCCCCTCTAAAACAAATTCCCAATTGGAGCCCCCAAGACACAAATTTTCCCAATGACATGGGAACCAGACCCTTTCCCAAAGAGGGCAGAAGAATATCTGTATCCTGCAGAAATTCTGCAAGATATGAGATTACCCCTTTTCCCAAAGCACATGATTATTCCAGGCTATATAGACTTCTGATTATGAATACAGACATTAGCTAACATCTAAAAGCCTAATGTCGACTCTGCTCACCTTCGATGCTGTACAATGAACAAGAAAATTAATATAACCCGAGGAGGCAAATCACGACTAAAAACAACAGCTATGCCACAAGTCTTGATACCTTTTTCAATGTTCAATAAATTTTCTCTTACATGTATTTCTCAGACTTGAAAGTGTTGTAACTTTGAAGAATCCTTCAGTCAAGCGTTTCTTTTATCTGTCAGAGCAAAGACATTAAAAGAACAAGATATGAGGGAGCAATGAAAGGGGAGAAAACTCGTGCTGCACTGGAGGGGAAGGCACAACCAGCTGTTCCCAAGCTTGAAACTGCCGGAGCAAAAAATAAGTGAAGAAAGCAGCAGTTAAATGGAAGGCACAGCCGGCTGTTCCCCCAGCAGTAAACTGCAGGAGCGATGGAGGGGGGCGATATAATCCAAGCCATAGTGCCCTGACTAGGCAGCAAACTATGACCTTATTCATCAGAAAAAAATAAGTGAAAAGAAAAAGACATGAGCTAGGCAGCCAATCATGACCATAACAGGATGTGCTCATCTAGATATGAACCTGAACCTGAATATAAAATTTGGGGATGATAGGAATAGAACTACCTGAGGTGAGCAAATTGTGGACAGACTAATAGAGGTCCACACATCGGCATGGCAAAAGCTTACCTTGACTTGATAAAGTTAAGCTGAATATCAAGGACTTTCAGGCTAATACACAAATTTCAAGGTTTTCAATGAACACAATGAAACCTCAGCTGATGACCCTGTATTGAAACAGACTTGTCATGCTCGTCCCAGTAAACGGTCATGAAAAGTCACGAAAAATGCTCAGTAAGTATGAATTGAAAACTAACGAAATATGAATTGAAATTCTTTTAACACGTTCTCAGCAGATTTCGACCCAAGTGTTAGCTAATGGATCAATGAAAGAAATTAGAGGATATGTTTGTTCATTAATGTTTGAGGTCACATTCTGCATCAATGGCTATATTATTACCACAACATAAGTATAGAGTCGAATTCAGTCAACTGTTCTGATATAAATATGCTGTCTGCTTTAGATGTCTAACATCACAGGCATTGCAAACTGAAAATTATTGTAGAAATAAAGCACAACTTCTCTACCACAGAAAACAAGCATTGCTCAACTTTCACGTGGAAACTTTAGGATTAAGCTGATGCTGATTGATCAAATCTCTCTTCAAATTTATTTATTTATTGGTGTTTAAGGTCACATACTTAAGCACAATGGCTAATCATGACCGTGACAGTTTTATGGGTGGAGGAGGCCAGAGTACACGGAGAGAACCACCGAGCAACGACGAGCAGCTGCCACTCCCCAACATTGTAACTCCACACTGCAGCACAGGCAGGGTTAGATTGATTGAAGACATGCGCACCATTGACGTGCAGTACGCCTTAGTACACGGCGTCATCCTGCCCCCATGTGGACAATCGGGGTTAAATGCCTTGCCCAAGGACACAACGCGGGAGTCCGAATCGATCACTCCGACAGTCACCCATCCGAGGACTAACCGGGATCGACGTTGCTTAACTTTGGTGATCTGACGAGAACCGGTTACCACAACACCACTGTGCCCCCCCCCCCCCCCCACCCCCTCTTCATATTAGAACGGTTAGGTAAAGTGGCGAGGTTGTCTACAAAAACTTTTGGCAAAGTCACAATTTATTTTCTTTAAATGTTTAACCCTTAAGTCCTCAGATCAATTTTCATTAATAACTACAGTGTATTCAAATACACAGCTGCAGATGACTCAACTGGTAGAGTGTTAAATTATTTTTGGTCATCAAAATTTGTTTACGTGTCTTTGCGTGGTTGCAATTTATGGGAGAGTACCAAAAGGCACCAAAGCAAATCCTAACGGACAAAATTATTTAACTTCAGGGTAATATGAAGCACATCCACAGAATATGATGCCTTGAAGTTGCAGCACCTGTACTTCAGAATAAAACCCAAATATGGGCTTCCAGCACTCTACCAGTTGACAGTGTTTCAACATAATTGTTGGCTGCATGCACAGGCAGCCAACAATGCTGTAAAAGCACAGACAATTTAAGATAAATGCATTCTACTAGTAAAGTTCTTAACCCTTTACCTAACATGAAAAGCAGACGACACTTGCAAAAAAAATTCTTGAATAACTATTTTTTTTCATTTTTGGTCTCAAAAACATAGGTTATGACCCCTCGTTGGAACGAGCTCGTTCCAACGAGGGGTCATAACCTATGTTTTTGAGACAAAAAATGAAAATATTTTGAAAATTAATTGGCGATTTTTGAGAATAGCGCTGGCCGGTTTTGGCCGTTACGTTGGGTAAAGGGTTAAAGAAGAATACACTTGGGACAACTTTTTCAGAGCAATATAAAAGGGGATGTTTGTGGTTGTATGGGGACTTAAGGATTAAGGTTACTTTCAGCATCCAAGGCTAAATCATGACCACAACACAAGTATAAAATGAAACTCAGCCGATCGTTTAAACCTGTGCTGCCAACATTAGAGAACTTCTATCCAAGGCATTGGTTACCAGGTCCTATATTACAAGCAAAGCAGAAGAGGCAAGGGCTGCTACACTTCCCTGGGTCCTCACGGGGCTGGGAGAGGGATAGCAAAGTGACAAGCCAATTAAAACCAGAGGCTCAAGTGAGCCTAAAATGCTCACCTGGCTCAAGTTGTCAAAAGAGAAGCGTGTATCAGTAAGTGATCAGCAGCAAGAAAAATTTTTTGATTTGCTTTGACACAACCAAAGGCAACTTTTTGGCCATTCATTTCTGCTGGTCCTAGGAAAGCTTTCTAGCAAGCTCTGTCTCTTACTTAGGACCCACTTATACTATATGCCAGATTTGGTTGAAATTGGCCCACCGGTTCTTGAAATAGAAATTTTGCGCAGAGCCCAAAATGGATATGCCCCCGTAGAGAGCCCAAATATTGACCTACAAACTTTCCTTGAACAAACTTTAATCTTCAACACCAAAGGATATTCCATACCAAATATCAAGGCATTCCCTCTAGTGGTTCATGAGAAGATTTTTAAAGATTTTGAAGCTTTTGGGGCATTAACCAGAGCCTGAATACTGCAGCTGCTTCGTTTGAACAAAATAGAAAGGGCATACTCCATAGCCTGTGCAATATATGTTTGAATTTGGCCTAGTGCTTGTGAAGAAGTCAAGTTTGCAAAAGTTAACGGTCGACGGACGCCAAGTGATGGCAATAGCTCCCACTGACTTGCAATCAGGTGAGCTAAAAACATCTTAATGCTTTATTTGACCTGACAAGGAAGATGGCACTTGCAAAAAAAAAAAATTCTTGCATATCTGAATATTTCCATTTTTTTACTCAAAAACAAGTTAATTCCAATGAGAGGTCAAAATCTGTTTTTGAGTCAAATACTGAAAAATTGAAATGGTGATTTTTGCGGTAAGCACAGATTGGACAAAACTGTTACATGAGGTGAAGGATTAACTACGTCTAAATAATGATCAATTGAACAAGATTAGATAGCAACTTACCTTTAAATCTCGATGTACAATGCCATGTATATGGCAATAATTAACGCTCTCTAATATTTGCTGCATGCTGTGACTGAAATGACGAAACATACAAACATGAAGAAACAACATATCAAACAATCAAGCGCTTAGTGCCTGCCGAATGTTAGTTATTACAAAATAATGGATTGCATTACAACATTTCTCATGATTCACAACCCATTCATTGATTAATAAATCAGTTTTAATCATTTACCCACATTTTTTTAATTCCTAAAAATGAACATTTGCTGCCAATCAAAAATTTCATATTTCCTTCCAGAATGAAAAACACTGCCTATTCATAAAATGCTCTTACTGATCATGGTAGAAAAGCTGAGGGGCTGCAAATCATCTCAGCTTATGCAAAAAAAATTGTATTACCCATTTTGGCTAATGTATTTTGATTTGGATAACCCATTTGGAGGGTGGAGCAAAGCTACTGGGCCAACTATGGTTTGACCCTATGAGAGATATTTTGAAATTTGACACGAAGATGCAATCTCCTGAGGAGATTGCATCTTTGGCTGTCAAATTTATAAATTTCCTCAAGTCATTCAATCAGCTAACTATACGAAAGCATAAGCAAAATATGTTATTATTCAGACCAGTTACTCTGATTGTTTATTGTTTTTTATTGGGGTTTAATGACACTGTCAACAGCCAGGGTCATGGCAGTTTTATAGGTGGAAGAAGCTGGATTACCTAGTGAGAACAGCTGAGCAGTGGCGAGCAACTGTGGAACTTACCAACTTACAAGCCAAGTTAGCAGCGGTTGAAGGGGAATGCACCAAATATGGGAAGTGCACAGAGCCACCGGACCCTCAAGTGCCTTGCCCAAGCGCACAGCATAGATGACGTGAATCAATTAGTCAAAAGCGAGTGAAATGTTATCAACTTCCATTATTTTACCAGCAAGAAGTTGTTTGAGTTGAACAGAAAAGTGGCTTGATAAAACTCCGGGTTGGGAACTTACTTCAAATTATTGAAGACTGAAGCAATCTTGTATCTGCAGGAAGAATGTAAGGCATATCAAGGGAGTTAGCCATAAATATACAGATCAATGAGTCTGCTTTTCCATGGAATTTGAAATGACTGAACTACATCGATTTCTTCAAAGTTTTCAGTGACAAATGCCGCAGATAATGATGTGTTTAATTCTTATTAATTCTCACGTAGACAAACCTGCTGAAGCATGAAAGGAAAATAAGTCTAGCAAATGATCAATTGTATAAGTTTGGAGGAATGAAACGATCGTTCCTCTAATTCTGTGAACCTTATAGCCAGAATCAAATTTTCTGGAAGCACAGAATAAAATCTTCAAAATTAATTAAACAAGACCTTGCGGACTGTTATAACATGAAGACCTGAACAGGCTTAAATCTTAAGAAACAAATAATTTTAAAATTTTACATGAACAAACTTAAATGAAAGTGTCAATGACACTGTAGCTCAACTTGTCAAGACAAAGACATGTACATGTATAGTATGTGACACAGCAATGACAAACATCTAGGTAATGACCTGATAACAAAGGTACAAATAAAGTATTGTAACGGACTGTACATAAATACTGACCGTTGCCTGTAACAAATGTATAGGTAAAGAATTGTAAAGGTGGGTGACAGTCAGATGCTAAACTAGAAAAAAATCTTTGAGTCCCAGAGTGGGTCTGACTGAATCCCAAAATATTTGTTCTCATAGCACAGTGATAACAAAGGCACTCCCACAACACACTCATTCCTGTCCCAAGGTGAAAACAAAGGGACCCAAGAAGTTTCGTGAAGATCAGTTCACAAATATGAGCTGTGTAGAAGTTGTGACAAAAAACTGATTGGACCTAATTTCGGTACAAAATGGCCACTGGCAGCCATCTTGAATTTTGGACAGCACCCAGAAACACTCGTTCTCGTCCCAAGGTGATAACAAAGGTACCCAAGAAGTTTTGTGAAGATCGGTTCATAAATACAGCCTCTAGCCCGAGCCGTATTGACATGTGCACTTACAGCGTATAAGTAACACTGAATAAATCAAAGTTCATCTAATTTGCATAATTTCTGCACGAGAAAAAAACCCGTACTATATGTGATGTATTCCATGTTACTAAACATTCATACAAAAATTTATTCAAATCAGAACTTTCATACAGAAGTTCTGTACAAAAGACTGATTGCACTAAGTTTGGTACAAAATGGCTGCTGGTGGCCATCTTGAATTTCGGACCACACCCAAAAACACTCTTTCTCATCCCACGGTGATAACAAAGGTAACCAAGAAGTTTCGTAAAGATCGGTTCATAAATACGGCCTCTAGCCTGAGCCGTAGAGAAGTTGTGTACAAAAAACTGATTAGACCTAATTTCGGTACAAAATGGCCACTGGCAGCCATCTTGAATTTTGGACCGCACCCAGAAACACTCGTTCTCGTCCCAAGGTGATAACAAAGGTACCCAAGACGTTTCGTGAAGATCGGTTCATAAGTACAGACTCTAGACCGAGCCGTATTGACATGTGTACTTACTGTGTGTAAGTAGCACTGAAAAAATCAAAGTTCATCTAATTTGCATAATTTCTGCACGAGAAAAAAATCCGTATTATATGTGATGTATCCCATGGTACTAAACATTCACACAAAAAATTATTCAAATCAGCGCTTTCATATAGAAGTTCTGTGCAAAAATCTGATTGCACCAAATTTTGTACAAAATGGCTGCCATCGGCCATCTTGAATTTCGGACCGGACCCAAAAACACTCGTTCTCGTCCCACGGTGATAACAAATGTACTCAAGGAGTTTCGTAAAGATCGGTTCATAAATACGGCCTCTAGCCCGAGCCGTATTGGCATTTGCACTTACAGTGCTGAAAGTAACACCAAAAAACATCAAAGTTAGTCTAATTTGCATAATTTACGCACGAGAAAAAACCCCGTATTATATGTGATGTTGTATCCCATGGTACTAAACATTCATACAAAAAATTATTCAAATCAGAGCTTTCATATGGAAGTTCTGTACAAAAAACAGATTTCTGCATCGTCGGTACAAAATGGCAGCTGGCAGCCATCTTGAATTTTGGACCGCACCCAAAAACACTCGTTCTCGTCCCACGGTCATAACAAAGGTACCCAGGAAATTTCGTAAAGATCGGTTCATAAATACGGCCTCTAGCCCGAGCCGTATCCAATTGTTGACGGACAGACGGACAGGCGGACAGACGGACAGACGGACGACGGGCCATGGCATAAGTTCAAATTTGGCTTCGCCAAAGTTGAGCTAAAGATGAAATGAATTAGTTATTCAAGAATTTTTTTTTTGGCAAATGTCGTCTGTTTCTCATGTTAGGTAAAGGTTTAATTGCAACCACCTTAGAATTGTGTGTGATGAATGTTGTATTAGATAGTGAATGTGTACTCTAAAATCAGCTGGGTTAAAAATTAACCCAAATCAGCAGGGCTGAGTGAATATGAACCAAACTGGGTTCATATTCACTCAAGCCAGTTGATTTGGATTAATTTTTAAACCAACTGATGTTAGAGTGTGTGTTTGTTTACATTATCCAGCGCTTTTGATATGACCCGACCGTCGGACCGTTGAGACGTTCGTTCGACCGTTTGGTTTCTGGATGATATCGTGAGTTTGCGATCAAATATGTCAAAATACGGACCACGGTCTCTGTTGAAGTTATTCTCCAATGAAAAATGATAATTTTATGTTATGATTCTTGGAATTTAAAGTGAAGTTTACTGAAAACATTTTTTTGTAATTCTAAAAGTTTGTAGTGACAAATAGACACGTGGGCAGGATATCAAAGTTGGGGGGGGGGGGGGGGGGCAAGAGTAATATATTGGGGGGGGGGGGGCATACAGAATATGATTCGCTGCATCATACGATCTCTGCAGCAGAAAAATGTGGGCGAGCGCATGAGGGGTGGGGGGGGGGGGTGTTCCCCTCTCGTTGGAGGGGATTCGGGGGGGGGGAGGGCCTTTCCTCAGGAAAATTTTTGAACTTCGAGATAAAAAAAACCCACAATTTTCTTGTCTCTGAGTCCGTGTGTGTCCATAATTTATAGGTTGTGAAAGGCATCAATAATAAGGCTACAATGTGGACTAACAAGTTGTGAAATGCACCTTTTACTTGATTCTGAGTCCGTTTATTTCCATAATTTATAAGTTGTGAAAGGCATCAATAATTAGGCTACCTTGTGGCCTAATTGTTGATGCTTTTCACAACTTATAAACTATAGAAATAAATGAACTCAAAATCATGTAGAGGCAAAAAAGTGCTAGATAAAAAAATATCTTGCCAGAAGTTCCAGTTATGGGTGAACATGGGGGGGGGGGGGTGAAATTGGGGCACGGACCCCATAAGACCTGCGCCCTACACATCCCCCTTTCCAGCTACGCCACTGGTGACAAAATGCCGCTCATGTCATGTAATTTGTATCAGATTCTAGGTCGTGTTTACAATCAGATCGCAACGAGCCCGTTTGGGCGAGTTGTGATCCAATTGAAAACAGACCGAAAATCTGACAAAAAATAGGAACATGCATTTGATCATGATAATACATTTATCTATCAATCCCGTTACATAAAGCCTGTTTCCCTCATTTTTCAGTTTAAATAGGGTTGAAATCCAAAGTGGGTTAAAATTTTGAATTACATATTTCAATGCGTAATAACAATGCATATATACTACTCAAAGTTTGTTAAGCACCAAATATTTGACACATCATTGTGAAATTTGCTTGTGACATTATTGAGATGGTACCCAGTGTTTACATTAGCTCTCTTGACAGGCAGACTTTTCGTGACAGTCATGGAAAGTATGTACCCCTTGATTTTCATAATATTTTCGTGCACTGTCAACATGTTTACATTAGAATTGACTGCAATTTTTATAATCTTTATTGGAGTATGAACGTGTGGGAATGGGTACAAATTGAATCCCGTTCATACTCCAATAAAGATTATAAAAATTGCATACAATTCTTATAATTACATTCCGTAACTGTTTAAACTACTTTTTACCAAACAACAAAGCAGAAAGACGAGAAGCGCTAAAAGTTAAAAACCCGCCCAAACACCGCCAAATTACATTCTGTCAACTGCGCTCTACCGTAAATGCGGGTCAAAGTTCGATTAAATGTATTCATTGGAAAATGAATTACATTTGGTCATGACTTTTTCACCCAGCTGACCAAAGGGAATGGAGTATTTGAACCTAAAACGTATAACTACATTAACAATGTAATTATTGCGTAATAACAATGTATATATACTACTCAAAGTTTGCTAAGCAGTAAGCACCAAATATTTGACACATCATTGTGAAATTTGCTGGTGACATTATTGAGATAGTACCCAGTGTTTACATTAGCTCTCTTGACAGACAGACTTTTCGTGACAGTCATGGAAAGCACGTACCTCTTGATTTTTATAATGGTTTCGTGTACTATGTACATGTACATGACATGTGTAGGGTATTCATTCTTCATTTCAACACAAACCCTTTTGATTTAATGATTGAATATGGCGAATGCAAATGTAAGAAGACATTTGTCTGAAGCAGAAATGTGGCGGGCTGTTGGGATGATGGAGCAAGGGGCTACGCATCGTCGGTTTGGCGAGGCCCTTGGTGTTCACCATCCGCTCATCACCAGAGCCTGAGCAAGATTTCAGCAGTATGGCACACCAGTAAGACGGCATGGTGGTGGCAGAGACAGGGTAAAAATCTACAGCTGAAGATCGGTTTTTGATCATTCAAGCCCGTAGGAACCGCTTTGCAACAGCAACCCAGCTTCGCAGTGACCTTCAGAATGCATCCGGAGTGAATGTTTCGATGCAGACTATCCGGGCAAGGTTGCACGAAGGTGGTCTCTGATCGAGTAGACCATGTATTCGCATTCCGCTGTCCCAGAACCACTACCAGACATGATATGAATGGGCCATGGGCCATGTTGGATGTACCAGAGAAGATTGGCGATCTGTCCTTTTAACAGATAAGTCAAGGTACTGCCTCGACTACACAGATAGGCGTCCAGCAGAGCGATTCCATGCAGACAACGTTGCTGAACATGACCGCTATGGTGGAGAGTCAATAACAGTCTGGGGCAGCATCAGCTGGGATGGACGTACAGAGCTCTGTTTCCTTGGCCGTGGTACTTTGACTGCACAGCGTTATATTGATGAGATCCAGGATGTCCACGTTAAATTGTGTGAAGGTGCAGTGGGTGATAGATTCATTCTGATGGACGATAATACCCATCCTCATGTTGCCTATGCTGTCCGGGAGTACCGACAAGGGGGGGGGGGGGGGGGGGGGGGGAGGATTGAGCGTATGGACTGGCCAGCAAGATCTCCTAACCTCAATCCAATCGAACATGTCTGGAATGAGTTGCAGCTTGCAATTTCAGCCCGTCCAGTCGTTAAGCCAAGAAGTGTCCAGGAGTTTGGTAGCATGATGGTCCAAGAATGGAACAACATCCCACAAAGGGCCATCAGGAACCTGATTGGGGCATGAGAAGGCGTTGTCAAGCAGTATTTAAAAGTAATGAGTCTCATACTCGTTTGGTTTGTACCAGAGAAGATAATGTGATCGCCAGAAATGAATAAATATGGACCCGAGATTAGTAATTGATAAAGGTATACGGTTAATATTTGAACCTGCCCTCCATAGACAGTGGGACCTCGAATTATTTATAATAAATCGGGTAACTGTTGCTGGTAAACCACATTCCACTGTGCACTATCTTGTCCGACTAAATGTTTTTCAGACTTTTCTGCGACTTCTCCCAGTTATCATGAACAACCCAACAACACCCAACGGTCGTGTAATACACCACTGTAAAGCTTATTCATTCCCCTTTCCATTGATAGTGGGTATTGTTGGATACGTTGTGTGAATCAAATTTGAGGGAAGTATAATGAAGATGAGTTCTATCGTTTTCGAAAAGTGAGTTGTGCACCTTGTTAATATTTATATACCATTACAGGGGCACGTCAGCATAGATTCAAAAATGGTATCAAATATCATTTTTCTTTCGATTTCCCAACTTGTGTCGATTACCTGTGATTTGTGCCATTATTTCTAGTATTCAAACTGCCCCTGCTAAGTGCAGGGCCCAGTTCTGGCTGTTTAAAACGGTTAAGGGAAACGGTTTGCACCGTGTTGTCTGTACTTGGTCATCCCTCGGTTGAAATCTAACCACACTAGAAAGAATAAGATCTGGGCTGGCATACTCTCAGGTAAATGGTCAATGGTCAGATATCTTGTCCAAAACGGAAAGAAGCGTGTTATTTATCGATCTGACATTTTTTTTAAATATATGCTAAACCACCCTGACCTGTATTGTCATGAAAATCGATTTTTTATAAAGTTATCTCTCTTGAAGTTACTAAACGAATGAAGAAGGTCCAATTAAGAAGCAAGTATCTTCAGAAAACAAACACCTGTGACATGAGTATAAAATAAAATCGAGTTTCCTTTTGTTACTTCTAATAATGGATAACAACATACAGCTCCCGGAGATGTCTGTTGTTGTCGTTTCTTAAAAGTTACAAAGGGAAACTTGGAATTTCATGGGTAGCTAATTAAAAGAAATTACTTTACAGATAATCTGTTAAGAATCCATTAGTATCACACATACCAGCACTAAGTAAGTTTCCATTTTGCATTTTCTACAGTAATCTGCAAGTTTTTTTCATTTGCTCGTGGAAAAAATTAGCAAATATTAACTCCTAGGCTTCCTTATTAATGAAAAGGAGAGTGTCTGTCACGACGCACACACGGTTGATATAATGAACAAAGACATAGAACATCAAAAGATGATGAAAACGTAGTTTTCTTATTTTTAAATGGGTTTCACAAAGAATAATAGTTGTAGTAGAAGTGGAGTAGTGGACCTAGTAAGGGATTTCATGGTCGTCTAGTAACCTAGTTACGTCATGTTTGGCTGTTATGGTAGTTCGCCGCTGCGAACTTGCGCGACCATCTTGTGGCGTCATCTTCATTGTGATACGCAGTCTTAGTGTACATGCAGGGCTACTGTTTAAATTATTCAACCCAGGGGATTAGTGAAATAATGGGTACCCACTTTCGGAAACAATTCTTCGATGTTTATACGTCCGTGCAAACGGGGCGTATCATAGAATGTCGATGTCCCTCCCACCCCCCGCCCCCCGTTCACTTCTTGGTTTCTAGACTATAACTTGTGTTATAATCTCAATATCTTATCCATATTTGGTATGTGAGCTTATCCCAAATGCAGATCTAGTTCGAATTTGACGTCCGTCTGACATTCCGTTCAGAGTTATGCCCTTTATTGTCTTGACTTTCCATGCTTTTTGGTATCCGGATAAGTTTAGCTACACTCGACATAGCCAATCCATTTTGGCACACAACCTTATTCAAGTAAAAGGCAGATCAAATTCGATTTTAACGCCCGTGCAGCATTCTATTATGACATTATTGGCATTTATTTTCTTAAAGTGTCTATGAGTTCGACCATGTTTAATATTTTCTGGATAATAACTCCAGCTATACTCAACAGAGCCAATCCATTTTAAGCATACAACCTCAAGAAAACAGGCAGAGAGTTTATCTTTCTATTGTGGAGTTATTGCACTTCAGTTTTTAGAATTTCCATGATTTTACATCGTTATTTTGGGTTTTCTGATAACACCAGCTGTATTCAATATAGGCAATCCATTTTAGCATACGAATTTACTCAAATAACAAGAGCAATGCAAGGCGTGGTATACGCTCCAGAGCGGTGTCATAAAAGGGAAGGGAAGTCTCCCAGGGGAGCTTCCTCTGGACACCAATAATGCATAACCAAAAACGAAATTAATTCGAGTCAGTTCTCATTATGTATTGATCGGAAACCAAATTCAAGATGGACGCCATAATGAAGTGGCCACTGGCAGCCTTCTTGGTTCAGCTGATTGGACCAAAATCGAAAGGAAGCTCCCTCTAGACACCAACAATGCATTATTAAAAAATAAAATGATTCGAGTCAGCATTTATTAGTTATTGAACGGAAACCGAATTCAATATGGCTGCCCTGGCGGCCATATTGAACTGATTAGCTGGACCAAAATCGAAAGGAAGCATTGTCTGTCATCCATAAGTAACCCCTAAAATAATGATTTGATCAAATAACCAGTTCTTTAGTTTTTTGACGGAAACCAAAAGTTAACTGATGGATGACGGACGCCGGACGGCTATGGTGAAAAAATAATGCTCCCCGAGAGAATCTCTCGGGGATCTCTCAGGGGCCTAACAAGCCGACCAAGTTCAAAGTTTGACAGTCGTGCGATATAGTGGAGTTATTGCCCTTTATTTTCGTACAATTTCCCGATTTCAGTTTTCCAGACAATAACACCAGCCATACTCAACAAGGTCAATCCATGTTTGGCACAAATCTTTCTCAAGTAAAATGATGCATCCATATTCGGTATGTGGCATCATTCAGGGAAAATGTAGATCATCATGTTCAAATTTGACGTCGATCAAACATTCCAAGGTGGGGGTATTGTCTTTCGTTTTCAGAGAATGTTCGGAAATTTAGGTTGTTGGGTGATTACTTCATATATAAACCGCAAGCCTACTAGTACATGAAATTCAAAGAATGTGCTTTTTCAAGAAAAATTCGGGTTGATGTGGGGTGGAAGAAGGGGGTACTAGTTTTAAGAGAACCTGCCACACTGTGCCACATGGAAATTTATTGCTGGAGACAAGACAGAAAATAAATGGCAATAACTCCATAATAGACTGCTGCATGGGCGTTACAATCGAACTTGATCGACCTTTTACATGAATTAGGTTGTGTGCCAAACATGGGTTGGCTATTTCGAGTGTAGTCCAAACTTGGACCCACAGTCCGTAATATAATTTGTGGCGTTGGTACGGCCTGTAGGTCCAACGCTCTCGATACCTGTGCTGTACTATACGACCTGCAAACGATTTACTTGCAGGTCTATCTCGCCTCGTGGGAACAATATGGCATATCCAGAAGCTTTTTGTTATTATGTGACCGAAAGAAGGATAAATGTAAAAAACAAAAACCTCTATGTCGGAAGCGCTTGGTCACCGTATTGTTCAGAAACGAAAGATTCATATCATCGAAGTGGTTCGAGAAAATGAAGTTGGCAGCCATGTTTTGTATTTTTAAACATAATGACGTCATTCCTTCCTAGGTTTCAACCAGGGATTCCCTGATTGCAACCAATCGCTTAAGGAAGGAATGACGTCATTATGTTTAAAAATACAAAACATGGCTGCCAACTTCATTTTCTCGAACCACTTCGATGATATGAATCTTTCGTTTCTGAACAATACGGTGACCAAGCGCTTCCGACATAGAGGTTTTTGTTTTTTACAATTATCCTTCTTTCGGTCACATAATAACAAAAAGCTTCTGGATATGCCATACTGTTCCCACGAGGCGAGATAGACCTGCAAGTAAATCGTTTGCAGGTCGTATAGTACAGCACAGGTATCGAGAGCGTTGGACCTCCAGGCCGTATCAACACCAAAAATTATATTACGGACTGTAGGTCCAAGTTTGGACTATTTCGAGTGTAGCTAGACCTATCCGGACATCAAAAAGCATGGAAAGTCAAGACAATAAAGGGCAATAACTCTGAACGAAATGTCAGACGGACGTCAAATTCGAACTAGATCTCCATTCGGGAGGTCACATACCAAATATGGATTAGATATGGAAATTATAACAGAAGTTATAGTAAAAAAAACAAGAAGAGAACGGGGTGGGGGGGGGGGGGGGAGACGGAGGCGGACAACGCCATTCTATGATACGCCCCGTTTACACGGACGAAAAAAAACACCGCAGAATTGTTTCCAAAAATGGGTGTCAGTCTTGGACTACAGGACCCGTGAAAACTCGTTCATCCTCACATGTCTCCAACTTAATATTTTGTTTCAAAACTAGACAGAAAACCAACTATTTCAATTGCATTGAAGAAGATCGGCGCAATGCAAGACTTACTGCAGTCCAAGTATATTATTTCATTTGCTGAAACACTGCGGATGTTTTAGGTGTTGTGCAGATTAAACCGCCCACGGGCATGGTGTACACTGTCCAGTGGAGCTGAAACGGTTAAAGGGTTTTCTTGATCGATTAATCACATATATAAACCTTGATTAACCGATTAACCACTTGTCCTTAGAGGTAGCTGAATAATTGCCGTATACCGTTGATGATTTATAGCATTAACCCTTGTCACAACGTAAAGGACAAAATCGGTCAGTTGTACATATAACAAGGGGCCCCAAGTGGCCTTAATCGCTCACCTGCCAAAGTGGTTCAAAGAAGTATTTGGGGTCACATTCAGTTAGACATGGTTCATCAACATTGCAAAGGAATGAAGTCATGAAAGGCAAATTTTATGGAAAAACACTGAGGAATGGATTTGAACAAACCTGAACCTAACATAAACCCCCAGCTGTCCCCTCACCCCACCCATAGAAAGCCCCCATATTAAGCCCGGGACTCAAATTGAACAAACTTGAATCTCACCCACTTATGGATGCTGCATACCAAATATCAAAAGATTCTGATTGGAAGATCTGAAGAAGAAGATTTTTAAAGAATATTCCTCATATTGCACTAATCTGAATATTTGGGTTCCCATAGAGAGCCCAAATATGGACCCAGTAATTTGATTTCAACAAATAGGTGAATGAATCTTCCAAAGATGTTATATGTGAAATATAAAAGCTTTTGGGTCATGCAGTGGTATGGGAGAAGAAGATTCTTTAATGTTTTTCCCGTTAATCACAGTGTTAAAAAATGATGACTCCGTCCAGGAAAAGTACCCTATGAAAAAAAACTATGACAATTTTTTCTTTGACCATTCCTTTCTGCTGTTCCTTTCTCCTGTTCCTAAGGAAGCTCCACACACAATAAAAATTCTCAGTGCCGTGTAGTTTAGAAGATATGGGCGTTTTAATTTTTTTCTATTTTTAGCTCCTGCAGTTCCATTGGGGTGACGGGGAAAATGTTTTTGGCATAAATTAGGTACTTATGACCCAATAAGCCCTCATATCAGATTTGGTTCAAATTGGCCTCTCAGTTTGGAAAATAGAAATTTTGGTACAATTCGGGCTCCTACAGGAAGCCCAAATAAGAACCCTGAGACTTGGCTTTAACAAACTTATATCTCACCTCTCTAAGGATACTATCTACCAAATATCAAAAGATTCTGACTGGTGGATCTGAAAAATGTTTTTTTTAAAAGAATATTCCTCATACCGAACTAAGTTATAATTTGGGCTCGCAAAAGGATCCCAAATATGAACCGAAGGACTTGGTTTGAACAAACTTGAATCTCACCTCCCTAAGAATACTGTATACCAAATATCAAAAAATTCTGACCGATGGATGCGAAGAAGAAGATTTTAAAGGAATTTACCTCATATTGAGCTAAGTTATAATTCGGGCTCCCATGGGGAGCCCAAATATGAACTCAGGGACTTGGCTTGAACAAACTTGAATCCCCCCCCCCCCCCCCCCACAAGGTTGCCGCATACCAAATATCAAACGATTCTGATTTGCGGATCCCGAAAAGATTTTTAAAGAATATTCCTCATATTGCACTAAGTTGAACATTTGGGCTCCCATAGGGAACACGAATATGGACCAAACTTCTCTTGAACAAACTTGAGTCTACACCTCAAATGGAAGCTGCATACCAAATATCAAGTCTCTGCTATGGCTGGTTCATGAGAAGATTTTTAAAAATTTTGTACATTTTGGCTCCACCTCCTCCTCAAGATGAGCAGAAACCCAATTTGAAGAAAAACCTAAATGCCCCTATATGATCACTACTCGTGTGAATTTTCATTGAACTGCAGCCAGTGGCTTAGGAGAAAATGACCCAAACACCACCTTAACGACGTACGACGGACGACAGACGACGGACAAAAAGTGATCAGAAAATCTCACCCTGACTTTCAGTCAGGTTACCTAAAAAATAACTAATGGCCGGTGCAGTGAAAAAAACACCACCATCTGATAGAACGTAACTTGCTAACGGTTAAAGATGAATGTTCTTTAAAGCCCCGTACAGACGAGCAAATTTAATTTGTCAAAGAAAATGTGGCAAATAAAATTTGGTCGTGTGTACGGGAAAATTTGTCACATTTTCTTTGAACACATTTCTCTGTTCAATATTTGGACGTCCCAGATGTTGAACAAAGAAATGTGCCATATTTCTGCGCACGGAGAAACTGCGCATGCATAGAAATACGTAAACAAGTATTGCATCATCCACCACGCTATAATAATTCGAAGTCAGAGAAGACTTTAGCGAATAGTACCGCGATTTTCAAAAAATGTGGTGGTATGACAATGCTGTATATTTATTTTTGGAAGAGTTGCAAAGTGAGGTGAGTCTATGGAATATAAAAAGTGAACTTTATAGAGTTAAAAATCTCTCCCTTCACATCATGGGCGCAGATCTCTATCGGAGAGTAAGGGAGGGGGCGGAAGAGGGGAAGACGACGGGATTCCTTTGTCCAAGAACGCGCAGGGCCGTTGGGGACATCATGCGTTATGCCCCCCCCCCCCCCTATATTTTCCACGACAGCAGATATTTGAGTAATAATTTCTATTGCCACCTTATGTACAAATCACTACCGTCAGCAAATAAAATGTGCCGTTGCATACACATGAGAAGCGAAAAATGTGACAAATTCTATTTGCCACATTGTCTCTGACAAATTAAATTTGCTCGTCTGTACTGGGCTTTATTTCCAGGCCTTTGCTGACAGACACAATAGCAATAGATGTATTGGTCCCAGGTGACGAAGAAATATTCATCAAGGACTAATACTATAAAACTTTTACAAATGTATTTTACAGAATTGCTTTTCCAACAAGTGAATATAAATGACGAAAATGATTCATTAGAATTGGCAAAAGTATGGCAATTTGCCAACATCTTTGAAAACGCTAATCTTCATTTCAATTGGTTATTTCCATAAGGAGAAAATACAATTCGGAAAAATACATTTCGTCGCCTGAGTGCTAGAATGTTCTATGTCCCATATGGGACATAGAACATTCTAGCCCCCAGGCGACGATTTGTAGAAGTTTTATAGCATTGACCCTTGGATTAACCAGAGAAAATACAAAAACCAAATTTCTTGACACTCCAGGGGTTTGTTCCCTTCCCCCGATAACGATTTGCTTCATGTATGCTGGAGTAAAAAGTAAGGCGTCAATGGATTCCGAAGATTGACGATGACAAAAGTATTTTGCAAAGCTACAAACTTGTATATAGTTTAAACGAGGAACGATTTTATTGTGTGAAGACCAAAACAGTGCACTGTAGACCAGAGTGATTGGGCCATTGGGGACAATGCATTCACGTCGATTAACAACAATGTCATAATCCGTTTCAGTTGAGCGTAAAACAACTGATTTCCGAGTGCGCATATATTCGAGCTCGTCGACAAATGTCCAAAGAAGAAAGCTGGACTTTAAGACACCAATTCGGACACCCTCCCCGCCACCCCGCCCCCAGAGTTGTGCTAACCTAATTCTCAAAGTAGTTACTTGGCGTTGTTCTCAATCAGCGTATAGAGCAGGAAGAAGTGTTTGATATAAGGCTAATGAAAATTAATCTTTTGATTCTCAGGCAGTGGTGCATTTGTTTTTTCGGCCTGCGTTCATCATATTTATTTCGGAAGCAAAATTCGAAATGTATAAAACTATCATAGGGTGTGAGTTTAGCGGTATCGCGATATGCGATGCAACATGTCGTATACATTGACACATTATTGTTATTCTCTTCGCAAAATGTGACACGATTCTCATATGTATGTACAAAATAAATATTTATTTAACTGGTTGAGCGCTAGATTATTTTTGGTGGTCTGGATTTGTTCATCAAAAATTGCTGTATTACAAATTATTTGAGAGTACCAACAGGCACTCTCCAATAATTTGTAATAGAACAAATTTGTATAAAGAAACTGTTATTTACGTTTGAATTAATATGAAATATGGGCAAGGAAAATGTTGACTTTAATACTGGTACCCTCATTTTGTTGAAAGGCCTGATTGTGGCTTCTAACACTCAACCAATTAAAAAAACTGCTTATTATTTTTTATCGCTATTATAGTTGTTCTATACTGATTTTTTGTTGAATGATCACTGTTACAAAAAAAACCCCAAAACTATCAGTGAAATCAACATGGAAGCTCTAGTATTTAATTTTAGGCTCTCACAACTGGATTTTAGGCATCGGCGACCATTCCAACGGGAATAAACAATAAAAATAAAAACCGCCCTCCCTCATTCATTTAGAAAATGCCTGAGAATCAATTATTTAATTTAGTTTGGCCTAACTGATGTACATCGCAATCGCTCTGTAACAAAATTCAGACATTCGGGGGCAAAAATCACATAAAATCATTAAAAGTATTTAAAATGACTTTATTTTCCATTTCTTTTTCTTACAACTGCATCTAATTCTTGTGACAAAAAAGAAGAAAAAAAGGTGACAACATTTAACCTTTTCAAATAGCTGGTTACAGATATAAACAAGAAAAAAGGAAAAATTCAAATTCTGCAGCAGGTGCGTAGTCGAGGAAGGGGTGATTGGCACGAACCCACCTCCCACAAACTGGGAGTTCCACTTGAGCGTCCGGAGAGGTCCCCCTTCGATAGCGCCCTTGCGGGGCCTCCCTTCCGTTCGTCCGGAAGGACACTCTCCCATTTGCGATTTGAAAATTTTGATAAAATGGAGCGACCTCTGTACCACGATATATCGTACTCTCAGTGACTTTGCCACATACAGTAAGATGTATCAGGGTAAGTTATTTTAAACCCCCGCGGGAACCCCGGGAAGTTTGGCAGTGCTTGTTTACTGTGGTAAACAAGCACAGTTTTACTGGTAAAATAGGATCCGGTCACCAATGCTTGGGGTCCAAGTCCTCTAAAATAGGCAGCATGGGGCATAAATGATTGACTGACAGTGACTTTATCTCCATGTTGTGGTCACGATTAGCCATTATTCAGAAGTGTGTGACCATAAACACCAATAAATAAATAAATAAATAAATAAGTTATTTTAAAACATAGGGTAAATGTTCTCCATTGCATGTAGTTTCTGTGAAACGCCCTGGCAATGCTCTTCCCAGATTCATCACCCAATTTTCTTCAATGATTTATTCTTGATGTATAGCTAATTCGTTTTGGGAGCTTTCAAAATTCAAAATTTTTCCTCTATGAGGCCCTCCTGACCCCACCTTTGGGAGGGAGATCCAAGCTCGGCCATCGAGGCTTGCATGCCTTCGAAATGTCATGACGGCTCAGCTTGTGATAGTAACATTAGTAAGTGTCCTTTGCTGTGAAGTGCTTCCGACGCCACTGTAACTTATCGCAGTTTAATTTCTGTCAAAATCATATATTAACAGAATTACATGTATTTATATCTGGCAAAAAAAATGTCTATCGGCTTTATCGATCTATTTTGTACATAATTTGTAACATGTTTTATGCTTGCCTGTGAATTATCGCAATTATCTAAAGATATTTCTCGATATCTATCGACTCGATAGATATCGAGAAATATTTCTCAGTAGCTTACTAAATGACGTCACGCTTCGGCGGATGACGTCGCCTTGAGGGAACGATCAGTTGATTTTTGTTATTGTTTTGAAACGAAAGCATTTGGGTCGAATTGGGCTAAATATTGTGCAATAAAATGTCTCGTAGCATACAATAAAAGAGAAAATCTAGTGTTGAGAATTATCCCATGAGTGTGGACTTGAAAGTTTTATTTTTCGCGAGCGCTTGTGTGAGTGAAAAATAATACTTTCAGGTCCACACGATGAATTTTTTCAGTAGCTTCCTAAATGACGTTACGATTCGGCGCCTGACGTCACTTTGAACGTCGCCTTGGAGGAGCTATCAGCAGCTTTTTGTTATTGTCTTGAAACTGTTTGTAGTCAAATTGGGCTGAAGCCTGAATATTGCGCCTTAAAATGTCACGCAGCATATAATAAAAAGAAAATCTACGCTGTTTTGGTGAATATCGGGAATTCGTGTAGACCTGAAAGTATTATTTTTCACTCGCGCAAGCGCTCGTGAACAATAAAACTTCCAGGTCCACACTCATGAGATAATTCCCGATATTCACTGAAACTGCGTAGATATCCAATATTTATTTATTTATTTATTTATTTATTTATTTATTTATTTATTTATTTGGATGTAACGATACTTTAATAGCCAAGGTCATATCGTGTCGATGACAGTTTTACGTGTGGAGGGAAAGCCGAAGTACCCGGAGAGAACCACCGAGCAACGACGAGCAGCTGCCAGCACCCAAATATCGTAACTCTGCACTGCAGCACAGGCAGGGTTATATTGATTGAAGTCATTCGCCCCATCGACGTGCAGTACGCCTTAGTACACGGCGTCATCGTGCCCCCATGTGGACAATCGGGGTGAAGTGGCCTTGCCGAAGGACACAACTCGTGAGTCCAAATCGATCGCTCAGATGGCCACCCTTCCAAGGAGTAACCGGACTCGGCGTTGAGATATCCTCTATATATTGTGTAGAAGTGCTTATATTATGGATCCCAAAATCCACATAATATTTTACCAGTTGCTACCACAGAGTTCCATTTCATACTCATTTTTCAAAATGTTATCCTTCCGGGCAAACCATGGCCATCCCAGCGAAACCGGTGATCGTCAATCGCCACTTAGCGCATCTCCCCAACAAAAATCCTGGCACTGCATCTGCTGGTGATATTGTCGCGGCCTTATTTAATGACACTAAGACGTTTTAAAAAAAATAAAGTTACATAAAATAGAACAAACATTCTCTCTGATAACCTTTCCTTTTACAAAAACATCTAAAAATATAAGTTAAGAAGTCTGAAATTAAGAAGCTTTAAAAATATAATGCCACAAATTCTTGGAAGACATGATTTTCGTCTTTATGTACAAATTATTTAAAAGCGAATTACAATAGTAAACAAAATAATGGTTGCGACAAAACTCTTCTGAAAGCAAATCCACAATTATATAGCAGAATACATTATGAATAAATACTTTTTTTCGGCGAATACAAGAATTATCTCGAACGTGTACAAGGAACTCAAACTTTTCACGCGCGGCTCTTTGAGCCGCTCTTGAAAATTTGAGTTTCCTTGTGCACACAAGTGACATAATGTAAATATTCACCCAAAGGCCGTATAGTTTTCATTTTAGTATATGCTGTACACAAAAACTCCCTTTAAACCAGGGGAGGGGGGGGGGGGTCACCAAAAATTTGCAAGACGTGACGTGGGGGTGGGTGAGTCTCTTGAGGGTGCCAAAAATGTGCATTTCCAACTTGTGCAGTTTTTTAAATTTTTTCAAAATATATCAATATATCAGCTAATATATACCATCCTTTTGTGTTTCAAACCTTAAAGATGATGTTGCACATCACACTCTTAACATAAATACAACATCAGGAGGCTTTATATGCGAGAATATTGGGCTTAATCTGGGAAAATGTCACACGTTAGTAGGGAGTGGGTGTCTTGTTCGAAGTGTGGAAAATGTGCAGACAATATTTTGGGAACAATTCAAATGAAAATTTGTTCCCGTATATGTTTACCTGCCCTGGCCAAGCCTGATAATGAACAGCTTGTCATTTGTAGACTGGGGCCCACAGCAGCCCACAGAGGTTTAAATTGGTGGTACCGGTTTAAGAACATTATGAAAACCCTAAAGACAGCTGTGCCTACTAAGTTTATAAGTTTATTTTGGATTTTAATGGGAGAGTGGGGGATGGGTGTCTGAGAAAGGTAGTAGAAAATTTGCACGCAGTGGGTGGGTGGGTGTAAAAAGGAGCCGAATAAAAAATAGGACGTCACGTCTTGCAAATTTTTAGTGCCCCCCCCCCCCCCACCCCTGTTTAAACCGAAACTCTGCAGGCAGAAACATGAATTAAATCATTACATGACACCACATTTAAGATAAGAAGGAACTATTCTAAAACGGTCTTCTTCCTGTAGAACTGTGTAATATTAACAAAACAAGATTTCAATCTTAACTACCACCCCCACCCCTCACCCCCCCCCCGCCCCCAGAACTAGTAACCTTAAAGAACCGGGGAGTCACTTTTTAAGGGAATTTCGAGGTACGCCGTGAATCGTTAGAAAACGCCCCTCTATAGAGAAGGTAAAGGCCAGGTGTACGGGATATTTTGGGACAGAACCAATTTATAACACGTAACCTTTCTGGATTTTCAGAATCCGGCTTCCCAAGGGCATTCAGCGACCCTGGGTCATTCAAAGATTCAGATTGCACTCATGCCCCTCCAATTCAAAATTGCTGGATACGCCTATGTAGATGCCCTTCCCAAAATATTTAAAGCGACTTCGGTTTATGCTTATATGTATTCAGAAGTTTTGTTACCCTACTGTGTTTATTTCCGTACACTTTCGGACAACTTCGTTTATCTCTCCGCAATGTTTTGTCTTCTGAAAAATCATCAAGGTTTTTCAGTTTTATATCCAGGCAATTTAGCGTTACTTCTGAATTCTCATGGTCCTACACTTTGCATACAGTGCTTTTACATGCCCTTTCCTTAGTTTCAGATTGCATCACTTCATGATCACCTTCCAGGCGATAACTCTCATTCATTCATTTTTCTGCTTATCCATCTATGAACCGAGTCCAAGGAAAGGTGGAAAGATAGCCGTTTCGTTCGATTGTCTGACTTTATTTGGGACGGAATAGAAAGAAAAAGGTCTGTTGATAGTGCGTAGTGGATGACAAGTGTGACACATAGTTTCGATTTTTGAATCCGCGTCCACGTATACCAAGAGAAGTATCACGTGAGAAAACAATTCTTGCAATAAAGTCTTTGAAAGCTCTCTGGGAAATGATACCCTTAAAATGAAGATTGCGTCTTTGAACTAATCTGTCGAATGATACAGCACTGATGTTTATGTCTTGTACAACATGCTTTTCTGTCGAAATCTTATACGAGCGTATTATGAAGAGTTGAAGATACAAAAAATGCGTACAGTTGCACTGTTGGTCACAGAGAACTATATTAAGGCGTTTGTAGTGATTGCCAAATCGCCCGCCTTTCATATGGCTAGTTAAACTGGCAGAGTGCTAAACGCCCATTTTGGGCGTAATTGAGATGCTGCTAAAATTAATGAAAGGCTTCATGTTCAGTTAACGTGCATCATCTTCTGTAAGTGAAAATATTTTGTTCATAACAGTTTGTCGTGTTACAATTTACTGGAAAGCGCCTTTCATAATGATTTGCCTTGCTACATTTTATTGGCGAGTGCCTTTCGGCACTCTCCAAAACATTATGGCAAGGAAATTCATGTGATCAAATTCCGATCACCAAAGTTTGTCAAGCACTCTACCGGTTAAATGTGTGTGCCTCAATGTGCTCTAATCCAATCCATGTTCTTTATTGTCAATGGCAGGTTTTGCAGTATCTGTGTCATATGGTGGACTTCTATTCCTTTCCCCGTATGGTTCATACGAGTCAAACAGTCCGTTAATTATGTCGCAGATAACTATGTCGGATGAATTCTTATTGGCTATTCTCAGAACGAAAACTCCATCTTCTCTTAGGTAATTGTGGACAAATTTACGACATTTTTCCTTGTCCTCTTGAGTTTTCAAAGCCCCGCTTATCTTCAAATTTTTCTTGACAAACTCGACGCCGCTTGTTGGGTTCAATGTGCGGTTACACCAGACTAAGAGATTACCAACACTAAAAGCTGCAACAATTACCATCCAGAACCAGACAATGAGGAAGATCTTTTCGTTAAAGAGATTAATCGGGAGCACACACTGAACAGAAAAGCGTTGAATATTCTGCAACTGGCGAATTTCAAAATCACAGAGAGTAACTCTGGGGAATATTGGAACTTCCTTTATTTCGCCTTCCTTGATCAGGTACTCCAACATTTCGAAACCATACAGGTTAAACTCGAAAGACATTAGAGCATTCACGACGTAGAAAACCACTATGGCGTTGATGACGTACACAATTTTGATAAACAGATAAAGGGAGGTAAGATAGTTTCCAGTACGTTTTGCGAAAAAGAAACAACCAGCTTTCGATAGCAACTGTTTAACTTTGTCCACACGCTTCACACGGTATGGGCGATATGTATCCAACCATAATTTCATGAAGCCGATTAAATTATTCACCGTGTCTTTCTTGGATTCTGGATCTACCCACTGTGTATCGGACGCCATCTTGACTATCTTATCTATATCGATTCCCACGTAGTCGTTCAGGCTGTTCCAGAGAAGGTTTGGGAGTTTGTAAAGAAATGCTACAAACAACAAGATAATTGGAACCCACTGATAGTAGGTGATTTCCTGGTCCTCCCTTGTGTTATGCGCCACGGGTATGACGTCACTCATCGGAACGTAGTAGGTGTTTTTTATCCAGCAGATGTTTTTTGTGTAGTCATCGTAAGCGCCCGTGAACTGTGCCGGAGTCCAACATCGGATCGTGTCGCCTACAAACTGTCTGGTGAGCGTGAGAATAGCCATGACGACCAGGAGAAATACTGTCCAGAGGTGGTTCATGCGATCAACTTTATCATCATTATAGTAGCGCTGAATTGTCTTCCCGCTAAGAGCGGCGATGATCCTGAAAAAGAGGAAAATTACTATTGAAATAGTTTCTTTCAAAAGAACTAGAAGGGACTAAAAAGCTGCACTGGATATGCCGAGAACGCCATGATGTGTGAATGTGTTCGTCAATACGGGACGAGTTCCAGCGCGGAAGCGGATAAAACGGGAAGCGATGGCATGAGTGCCCCATTGATGAACGCATTCACATATCGTGGTTTTCTGTGTTTATTACACGCCTCTCTGACTGAGAATCCATTAATTTAAAACTTCAGTCGTATTGGTGGAATTTGACAGTTCTGACGTCTGTTTCAAACAAAAATAAAACGCGAGTATGATTGGGAAACACGTGTGACAGATCGATAAGTAAACAGAAAAATATAAATGAAAATTGTGTCCAAATAGGTTATTTATTCGTTTTTTTAAGAAATTAGTTAATTCAAAGTCTGAACTTGAGAGTTGTCAAGTCACTCCCCATTTATAGAAAGATTTTGATTTCGTTAATTTTGGCGGATTTGAACAAAAACATTTTCCGGTTGGCATTCGATGTAGCAGCTTTCGTCGCAGCTTCCGAATTGATCTTGGTCAGAATGTGACGTTTCAATTAGCCGATTATGAAAATGGGCGGAATTTAGTGCTTTTGATGTATCCATGAACTCAGGTTAAACGAAAGTGTCAATGACACTGTAGCTCAACTTGTTTAAGACATGTACATGTATAGTATGTGACACGGAAATAACAAACATCTAGGTAATGACCTGATAACAAAGGTACATGTAAAGTATTGTAACGGTCTGTATATAAATGCTGACCGTGGCCTGTAACAAATGTATAGGTAAAGTATTGTAAAGGTGGGCGACAGTTATAAACTAGAAAAGAAATCTTTGAGTCCCAGGGTGGGTCTGACCGAACCCAAAAATATTTGTTCTCATGGCAGAGTGATAACAAAAGCACCCCAAAACACTCGTTCCTGTCACAAGGAGATAACAAAGGTACCCCAAGAAGTGTCGTGAAGATCAGTTCATAAATACAGACTCTAACCCGAGCTGTATTGACATGTGCACTTACTGTGTATGAGTTGCACTGAACAAATCGAAGTTCATCTAATTTGCATGATTTATGCACGAGAAAAACCTGTATTATATGTGATGTATTCCATGTTACTAAACATTCCTACGAAAATTTATTCAAATCAGAACTTTCATACAGAAGTTCTGTACAAAAAACTGAATGCACTAATTTTGGTACAAAAAGGCTGCTGGCGGCCATCTTGAATTTTGGACCGCACCCCAAAACACTTGTTCTCGTCCCACGGTGAAAACAAAGGTACCCAAGAAGTTTCGTTAAGATCGGTTCATAAATACGGCCTCTAGCCTGAGCCGTATAGAAGTTGTGTACAAAAAACTGATTGGACCTAATTTCGGTACAAAATGGCCACTGGCAGCCATCTTGAATTTTGGACCGCACCCAGAAACACCCGTTCTCATCCCAAGGTGATAACAAAGGTACCCAATAAGTTTCGTGAAGATCGGTTCACGAATACAGACTCTAGCCCGAGCCGTATTGACATGTGCACTTACTGTGTATAAGTTGCACTGAATAAATCAAAGTTCATCTAATTTGCATAATTTTTGCACGAGAAAAAAACTTGTATTATATGTGATGTATCCCATGTTACTAAACATTCATACAGAAATTCATTCAAATCAGAACTTTCATACAAAGGTTCTGTACAAAAAACTGATTGCACTAATTTTGGTACAAAATGGCCACCGGTAGCCATCTTGAATTTCGGACTGCACCCAAAAAACACTCGTTCTCGTCCCAAGGCAATAACAAAGGTACCCAAGAAGTTTCGTAAAGATCGGTTCATAAATACGGCCTCTAACCCGAGCTGTATTTGCATTTGCAGTTACGGTGCTGAAAGTAACATTAAATAAACCAAAGTTAGTCTAATTGGCATAATTTATGCACGAGATAAAAGCCGTATTATATGTGATGTATCCCATGGTACTAAACATTCACACATAAAATTATTCAAATCAGCGCTTTCATATGGAAGTTCTGCGCAAAAATCTGATTGCACCTAATTTTGTACAAAATGGCCACCAGCGGCCATCTTGAATTTCAGACCGGACACCAAAACACTCCTTCTCCTCCCACGGTAATAACAAAGGTACCCAAGAAGTTTCGTAAAGATCGGTTCTCAAATACGGCCTCGAGCCCGAACCGTATTGGCATTTGCAGTTACAGTGCTGAAAGTAACACTAAATAAATCAAAGTTAGACTAATTTGCATAATTTACGCACGAGAAAAAAACCCGTATTATATGTGATGCATCCCATGGTACTAAACATTCATACAAAAAAGTATTCAAATCGGAGCTTTCATATGGACGTTCTGCGCAAAAATCTGATTGCACCTAATTTGGGTACAAAATGCCTGCCAGCGGTCGTCTTAAGTTGAGCTAAAAATAGTCCGTCAACGGAAATCCGCATTGACCACGTGTTCCATACGAATTTGTAAATATGCAACTGTAGGAAAACTAATTGACGTTTGATAAAGTGTCCAGAGTTAGTTAAGAAGGAGAAGTACAATTATTTATTTATTTATTGGTGTTTAAGGTCATATACTTATGCACAATGGCTAATCATGACCGTGACAGTTTTACGGGTGGAGGAAGCTGGAGTACCCGTAGAGAACCACCGAGCAACGACGGGCTGCTGCCAGCCCCCCCCCCCCCAACATCGTAACTCCGCACTGTAGCAGAGACAGGGTTAGATTGGATGAAGACATACGTACCATCGACGCGCAGTTCGCCTTAGTACACGGCGTCATCGTGCCCCCATGTGGGCAATCAGGATTAAGTGTTTTGCCCAAGGACAGAACGCGGGAGTCCGAAATGATCGCTTAGACGGCTACCCATCCAATGATTAACCGGGCTCGACGTTGCTTAAACATCGGTGATCTGACGAGAACCGGTTACCGCAAAGCCACCGCGCCCCCAGTAGAAGTACATGAGCAAAAATTAAGCACCCCCAATTGACTAAGTCCCGCTTTCGAGATAATTAACCCCTTACCTAACGAATCGACCTCGTAATATATAAACTGAGCAGTTGAAAGTGTCTTTTTATCAAAAAAATGCCAACAAAACCATTATTATGTGGCCGCCTCGTTGGAACGAGCTCGTGGAACTGACAGTTTTTTTTAAACTAGAGGGGATATCAGTACCAACAGGTGGCCAATGTAAAGGGATGGCAGGAGTAAAAAAAAAGTTCAAAACATGCATACAAAAGTTCAAAATTAAAGTAAATAAGCAGCTAAAGGGTTAAATAATATAATAATAGCCCCTAAGAAGCATGCTAACATAAAATAGGAACCATGGCAATATGCTACAAGGTAAGTCTCCACTTTGAAGAAAAGAAAGACAAACCTTAAAACCTGTACATAAAAGTAAAAAAAGGTATCACATAAATTTTGCTTCAGTGGGTTAAAAATGAGAAAAATACCCTGATAATGTCACAGTAACCACCATGGCAATATGCCAGTAAGGTGAAACTCTACCTGAAAAATATCCACTTGAAAGAAAAGAAAGAAAAACCTCAAAACCTGCACATAAAAGTCAAAAAAGTATAATTTGTTTCAAAGGGTTAAAGTTTAGAAAAATACCCTGAAAATGTTACAGTAACCACCATGGCAATATCAAAACCTGCACACAAAAGTCCAAAACCTGCACACAAAAGTCCAAAATTAAAGTAAATAAGCAGCTAAAGGGTTAAATAATATAATACTAGCCCCAAGAAGCATCCTAACATAAAGTAGGAACCATGGCAATATGCTACAAGGTAAGTCGCCACTTGGAAGAAAAGAAAGACAAATCTCAAAACCTGCACATAAAAGTAAAAAAAGGTATCACATTTGTTCGAAGGGGTTAAAATTGAGAAAAATACCCTGAAATGTTAAGGTAAGCATCATAGCAATATGCCAGTAAGGTAAAACTCCACTTGAAGACAAAATTTCAAAACCTGTACACAAATGTCAAAAACCTGCACAGAAAAGTCAAAAACCTGCACAGAAAAGTCCAAAAATTAAAGTAAATAAGTGGGGAAAGAGTTCAATAATATAATACTGGCTCTAAGAAGCATCCTAACATAAAACTGGAACCATGGCAATATACTGTAAGGTAAATTACTCCTTGGAAGAAAAGAAAGACACATATCAAAACCAGCACACAAAAGTCAAAAACCTGTACACAAAAGTCCCAAATTCAAGTAACTTAGCATGGAAAGGGTTGAATAAAATATTACTATCCATGAAAAGCATGCTGAAATAAAAAAAAAATCCCCCACCAAAAAACAACAACAAAAAATCAACACCTGCACACAAAAGTTCAAAATGTATGAATCCGGACGCCGACACCGACATGAGGGCTATGCCACAGGCTCACACAACTATCGTTGTTGAGCCAAAAATTGAAAAAAATAATATTTAAAATAATTAATTTTGATATAGTGTACGTTGAGTAAAGGGTTAACCCGCCACCTAGTACGAAACAGTAAATGACACCTTTATTAAGAACCAAAAATTAAATTTTGGGGTTCAAAAACAAAGTGCATTACCCCCAGAGGGCTGAGTTTAAAGAACCAGAGCTTTCTGGTCGTGGGTTCTAACTAATAGTAATAGGGGCACAGCCATATCCAGCTGCTTAACCCTTTACCCAACGTAACGGCCAAAATCGGCAAGCGTTATTCTCAAAAATCGCCAATTAATTTTCATTATTTTTTCATTTTTTTTCTCTCAAAAACATAGGTTATGACCCCTCATTGGAACGAGCTAGAGGTGCTCGTTCCAATGAGGGGTCATAACCTATGTTTTTGAGGATTAAATTATTTCAGGAACCCCCGGCTACCCCCTCCCTAAATTTGATCATTTTGTTATGTGCGCATAGACTGCCAACTTTTTTCCAAATCGCCAAATACTGGGAATAAACGTTTGGATGGGTGAACATAACCAACATGACCCAGTCAGTCCTCTGTTTTGACGGAGACACCTTAAACAAGTGGCTTGGGAGAGAGTTGTTATCTTTTCCAGTTGTCATCACGTTTATCGACAATTCTTCTCACACAAGGATGCGAAATGAGTTATAAAACCCCTTGAATTATTACATGTCTCAAGTGGTTCGAAGAGCACACCTTTTCACACGCCGCCTCCCAGTATAATGTGGTATGAGTTTAACCGTAGTATATTCGTGGTCAAAAGCAAACGCAGTTATAATTTCAACACAACGAAGTTCGCTGTCAGTGGGCATCAATTCCGAGGGGATGTGGGGTTACCAGGACACCGGAATCACGAGGGCGCAGCTTCCTTCTCTGCTTTCTGGCCACTGGGGCGAGGGGGCAGACAATGCCCTTCCCAGGTTCATCACTCAATTTTTTCAACGATTTATTCTTGAAGTGAAGCTATACACCAAATCCGTTTTGTGAGTGTTCAAAATTCAATGATGGGAGGGGGTCACCTGACTCACCTCCTCTCAAACTCCCCTATCTCAGGACTTCGAGCTTCGAGACATGCAGGCTTCAGCAAGTCATGGCGGGGCTGCTAGTGCAAGTAAATTCCCCTTTCTCGGGGCGTGACCCCATGCCCTGAAGTGTTTCCGGCGCACTTGCATGAGACCCTGTGGAGCTTTGAAGATTCGATTCACTGTCAACATCTATGGTCTAATTCGAGATCGACATCGAATTGGATTCCCATTCGTAAAATTTCAAATCGGGTAACTTAGGCCCAAGGATTCGCTCACGTTAAAGATACTAAATTCTAAGCCTTAGTGCATTACACTATCGTGCTCCCACATGGGCAATCCAGTTGAAGTATCTTTTCTAAAGGCACTACGCAGATGATTTGGGGCCATTTATTATCCCCCATACACCCTGGAAAACAAGCTACTAGGTAGCATTGGCGTAGCGGGGGATGGGTGAGGAACTGATGGACTTGTCTTCCTTAATATATTCGCCGCCCAATCAGAAACACAAAAACATTGGTCCAATGCAAGCCTGAAAATAAGCAGACTGTCAATTCTGCAAAATGAGGTCTCCAGAGGGTGAATTTGGTGATGCACAGCAGCAGGGTAGCATCACAAAATTTACCCTCTGTGAACCTCAGTCTGAATTAAGCCAAAACAGAAAGATAAATCTAGAGGATAAATTGGTCCACTGTATGGGATAGCATCAGCAAATTCATCCTGTGGGGACCTCATTTTGGAAATGACAGGTTACTTATATTCAGGCTTGGTCCAATGCAACTTTCACATAACATATAGAGACCTAAAGTGATCTCCAATATAGGCCTTTATACGCTATACATGCCTTAGATTCGTTCTTAGAGCACTGAATTTTTCAAAACTATCTTGGGGTGGGTGGCCTAGGACCCCCCCCCCCCCGGTCGTTACACCCTCGTCCCACTTCCTCTGAGGAGGGTGTAACGATCGGAGGGTCCTAGTTAAAAGTAAGGAAGGCACAGACCCCTTCCTCACCCCCACAACCGCCGTCCAAATGTCATGTTTAAACCCCTCCGCTCCCACCACAAAAGTGGCTAGGGCACCCGGTATTGTAGAATCCTGGCTACGTATCTGCTTGGCAGTTTTGGAACAATACCACGGGACACGAATTTGAGTCGCCATTATAATAGAGCTCAAGGGTCTATTGATAAATGAACGAATATCAAGGATACATAATAAAGGTTCAGACTGTTTGTCAGTGGATCAAGCAATCAAATAATCGGAACCCACAACCAAATGAAATGATCGTTCGCCCGATCATTGCAATGCAGGCATCATGACCATCGGGGGAGGGGGGGGGGGCGAAAGATTTTATGCTGCAGGGTATCCCGAAGACAGAAATCTTGAGTTGGAGAAAAGTATGGAGGCGTTGTCCCTCTCGCGCTGGCGTGAGGGGGTGGGGGATGGGGCGGTGTATTTTTCTCCAACTTTCTCTGGGGAGTACCGGTCGGGCAGCCTCCGGAGAAATTTATGAAAAATAAACCTCCCTATTGGGAAAGAAATTTACGCTGAAACCTCAACTTTTCACCAAGTGTGGTAGGCCGTCTACAATTTCATGAGTTGAAATCCCAAGTAGATTATAGAAATCAATATATATTTTTTTTTTTTGGGGGGGGGGGGATTTCTTCCTACGCTACTGACAGAGGCGGCGGAACCAGGGAACACGTGCCCCTCCAGTTTTTTCCACAGACATGTTGCGTGGTTACACAATGAGTTTAAATGGGCGCATGCAAAGGTGTCAATATACAGGCATTCCTGTAATATATTATTTGCAAATCCAAACATTTGGCCAATGAATTTCACCTTCGGTCGCTTCAGTCAGTTTCATCTACTTCGATCATCTTCCAACCCGAAGGCTAGCCTTCGGGTTGGAAGATGAGTGAAGCAGAAGAAATGAACAGGACCGTGACCACACCGCGGCATGCTCATCCAAACGAGACACTATAGCGTCACGGTACATTTAACGATATACGACTGTAACTTTTCCTCCCATTGGGCTGAACCATGGTAGCCCTGAAAATTTGTTCCCCTCCACTTTTATCGAGCTTCCGCCGCCCCTGGCCACTGATACAATGCTATTATCAAAGCATAAATGGCCATCATGTTGCGTAGACTGCTTTTTCAGTGATGGAACAAGACCAAATATTTTCCGACAAAAAGTAGCTAAGTTAAGTAAAGAAAGGTATAATAAGGCAAGGTAAGTCCCCTGAAGTTTTGGGGGTAATATCTCAAAATGGGTGTTCAATGTGTAATTTCTTTGAGTGTGTCTCCAGCTGGCAGCGCTGCACCACTGTTATTTAATCAGAAAACCAATCTGACACGGCCTAAAATTTTCCGACACAACATTTGATTGGAGTCGCATAACCTTGGGGCCAGTGTAGCTACGCGCCTGTTGTATAACATGGGCAGACCTGTCAAATGAATTGGCAATGGGGATGCCAGAAAATTAACAGGTCTAGGACACCCGAAGGACATTATTCCACGCTGTCGTGGCTAATTTCGATTCACGTTGTTTGTCTCACGTCCTCATAGATAGTGGAATTAAATAAACACAAAAGCCCGTTCAAGAGGACGTCTGTACTGTTCAGCTATCACTTTTAATTTATAAGTAATTTTCTTCACTTCACTCTGTAATACCACTTAAGTCGCGATAATAGATTTCAAGTGCCGCATGTATTTGCAATTTAATCATTCTCTAACCCCAGGCAAACCGATCACGTGTTACCACACTAACTTGTAATGAAGTGGAAATACGGGACTCCTTAAGGGCAGGAGCTTGAATTATTCACGTGAATGTTTCGGTTAATATCATGTCATTACCCTTGTATCACCCCCCCCCCCCCCCACACACACACACACACACACACACACACACACACACACACACCACACTCACACTCACAACTCTTTTACCACCACCACTGTCGCCACTCTAGTCCAAACTTAGACCCAAAGATCGTAATAAAGAAGGTCATGTGCCACACCAAAAAATTATATTACAACATTAGAGTTTAATCTGTTGCTACTACTATATATTTATAGGCGTTTATGCCACTTTGAATAGCTTCAGGTAAATGTACACTCAACAGGAAAATGTCTTAAGTTTGTGAAATGATGGGAACGTCGAAGAAACAAATTTGCTAATATTTCGAAATTTAAATTTTAATATGAAATTCCCATATCCTTAATGTTTTGCTAACGTTAGTGGCAGCTTTAGGAAATAGAAGGGGGCAAACTTTCCTGTAAATCTCTTCCAATTACGAAACCTGGCTTTATTTTCTACCAGAATGAAAGAAGGGAGATAACTTTATGGAAAATCGATTTTCATTACGAAAAAATTAGGGATGACTGGTTTTGTCCACGAGGTAGCTTGGGAACCAGCGGGAGGAGTTACGCAGCTGATACATCAGCTGATTTTTTTCTTGGACCCGCAAGTACCATTTGGTCATTCAATAAACATATGGTATCCTCCTTCTAGGAGCGTTGTTAAGGGGTTGAGATGGGGACAGCCCCTCCCTCAAATCTTTTTCCAGTCGGGGCATTTTCGTCGGATAGGAAAAGTCTAAGCTGTGATTGTCGATTCCCTTTTGCTAGTATCTTTAAAGAAAACAAAAACAAAACGTTGTGCCACACACTCAGTGAGCCATACAAATAGAGGTCTGTAGACCCGATTTGGCCTGCCATGACCGACTTGGAGTACTGGTTATTTATTTATTTATTGGTGTTTAAGGTCACATACTTATGCACAATGGCTAATCATGACCTTGACAGTTTTACGGGTGGAGGAAGCCGGAGTACCCGGAAAGAACCACCGAGCAACGACGAGTAGCTGCCAGCTTCCCAGCATCATAACTCCGCGCTACAGCACAGGCAGGGTTAGATTGGTTGAAGACATGCGCTCCATCGACGTGTAGTACGCCTTAATACACGGCGTCATCGTGCCCCCATGTGGACAATCGGGGTTAGGTGCCTTGCCCAAGGACACAACGCGGAAGTCCGAATCGATTGCTCAGACGGTCACCCATCTGAGTACAAACCGGGCTCGACCTTGCTTAACTTCGGTGATTTGAGTACTGGTACGATACGTATTAATTAACCCTTTACCTAACCTGAAAAGAGGACGACACTTGCAAAACAAATTCTTGAGTAACTAATTTTTTTTTCATTTTTTGTCTCAAAAACATTGGTTATGGTCACCTCATTGGAAAGAGCTCGACGAGCTCGTTCCAATGAGGGGTCATAACCTATGTTTTTGAGACAAAATAAATGAAAAAATAATGAAAATTAATTGACAAATTTTGTGAACAGCGCTGGCTGGTTTTGACCGTTACGTTGGGTAAAGGGTTAAACAGAAAGTTGCTTCACTTCTAGTATATGTATATTTTATTTAGTAATAAATTTCCATGAAGTCTTGATTTTGTATCTGTAACCCAGGGGTGTAGCAAGGCTATAATATTCTAGTGGACGACCAGTACAGTCGCCGTAGAGTGCTGGTAACCCACGCGTGGGCAGTGATGTACATGCATCCTTTTACCAGGTAATAAAAATCATCATCATCAAAATGTTAATTAATGAAACACCGGGCTGTGTCCGATGCTTCATTAATTAAATTTTTGATGATTATTGCTATAATTATTGTTTGGAATCCAATTTTATTGCGTGCGTGAAAATATTGCCCACCGTGGATAGTGACCAGTCCACGGTGGCTGTACTGTATGCGTCACAAAGCGACACGCGAGGTACATCGCTTGGAGTTGATCGCGAGAGAGGATGGCCGGGGGAGGCCCCGTCCCCAGGAAAGCTCCCTACCCCGGAAAAAAATGTTTCAAAATCTATGCTTAACAACAGCACCGTCTAGCGGGGCAACATACGCCCGTGGTGATCACCATGTGTGCAAAGTTTGAACAATATAGCATGTAAAATGTTGAAGGAGTAGGCGACACAATATTGCAATGTTTTAAGAACTAAACGGGGCATAACTCTGGAAATACAAAACAGAGTTACCTGCTCTTGTAACATGCACAACGGTAATTGGTGATCAACATGTGTGCAAAGTTTGAACAATATAGCATGTAAAATGTTGAAGGAGAAGGTGACACAATATTGTAATGTTTTAAGTACTGAAAGGGGCATAACTCTGTAAATACAAAATGGAGTCACCTGCTCTTGTCACATGCACAACCGCAACTGGTGATCACCATGTGTGCAAAGTTTGAACAATATTGCATGTAAAATGTTGAAGGAGTAGCCGACACAATATTGCAATGTTTTAAGAACTAAAAGGGGCATAACTCTTGAAATACAAAACAGAGTTACCTGCTCTTGTCACATGTACAACGGCAATTACTGATCAACATGTGTGCAAAGTTTGAACAATGTAGCATGTAAAATGTTGAAGGAGTAGGCGACACAATTGTGTAATGTTTCAAGTATTAAAAGGGGGCATAAATCTGGAAATACAAAACAAGAGTTACCTGCTCTTGTAACATGCACAACGGTAATTGGTGATCAACAGGTGTGCAAAGTTTGAACAATATAGCATGTAAAATGTTGAAGGAGAAGGCGACTCAATACTGTAATGTTTTAAGTACTAAAAGGGACATAACTCTGGAAATACAAAATGGAGTTATCTGCCCTTGTCACATGCACAACGGCAATTGGTGATCATCTTGTGTGCAAAGTTTGAACAATATAGCATGTAAAATGTTGAAGAAGAAGGCGACTCAATACTGTAATGTTTAAGTACAAAAAGGGGCATAACTCTGAAAATACAAAATGGAGGTACCTGCTCTTGTCACATGCACAACGGCAATTGGTGATCAACATGTGTGCAAAATTTGAACAATAGAGCATGTAAAATGTTGATGGAGTAGGCGACACAATACTGTAATGTTTTAAGTACTAAAGGGAGCATAACTCTGGAAATACAAAATGGAGTTACCTGCACTTGTCACATGCACAACGGCAATTATTGATCAACATGTGTGCAAAGTTTGAACAATGTAGCATATAAAGTTTTGGAGGAGTAAGCGGACATACATACAGACAGACAGACAGACAGACAACGCCATAACATAATACTCCCGTTTTTTTTCAAAACGGGCGTATAGAAATACAATCTGGTGGCTTTCCCGGAAGTTACTAACAGGATGTCTCTACTCTACAAACCCAGCAGCTATGGAATAATGTCACACAAACCACGACGATCTGTAAATACGGAAATTAAATTTCATGATATTTTGGGTTGGCTAATAACGATTCTTGTGCAGAGAACGTTCGTTTTGTAGTGATATATTCGAAAAAGAAACTTATGGGAGCTGAACGTGCTGAAGGAAGAACGTTTAGATCGGACGAAAAATTAACAATATCTTTGGCAAATTGAAGGGGAGTGACCCCTTAATTCCTCCCCACCCCGATTTCTAAGTCACTGCTATAATCACGGTTGACTAATATTTCAACTACATCATCAGGCATGTCTTCCTGATTTGTCCCGACTGTGATGATGCAGCTGGAAGATAAGTCAGTCGGAAAAATCAGGTTTATCCCACCCCCCTCCTCCCCTCCTCGCCCCACCTGTCATCTTCGCGGCGCTCATGACTCCTCGAGGTCGATGGCGTACCAGATGCCTTGCACGTACATGGAAGTGAATAACATTTTCTATACTGTTGACAGAGCAAGTCCTATTCATATTTAATGATGTACACTTCTCCCTTGGGGCAGATCCATGTACATGTAGAACTGAGTGTCAATTCGTTTACTCTGAACGCGCGATTTGTCAAGTTGTAAAGAAGTCATCCAAATATAAATGTCAAAATGTTTACTTCACGAAGTTGATCGATCCGAATGTCGAGAAGGAACTCTAAGCGAACGCTACCCCAAGGTAACTTCGAGATAACAATAAGTTATAACTACATGTAGTTTACAAATATTCAGGTCTTTCTCTCCTGTCTTTTCATTTACTCGTTCTTTCTTTATGCATTTCCTTGTTCAATAAATTTTCATTTTGATCTCCCATGCACTGCTCACCATCAATCATCTACATGTAGTTAATAACCCTTTACCTAACGAATTGCCCGTATCTGTCCGCATAATATGCAAATTGAGCAGTTTAAAAAATTAAATTTTAAAAATATTTCAACAAAACCATATCATGTGACCCCTCATTGGAACGAGCTCATTGAGCTCGTTCCAATGAGGGGTCACATGATATGGTTTTGTTAAAATCTTTAGAAAAATTTAAAAAAAATGATATTTAAAATAATAAATTTTGATATCGTCTGCGTTGGGTAAAGGGTTAAAACTGAAGCACACAGCAAACAAGTTTTCCAGGCCAACTTCGTACGTAGACTCTCTAAAGTGACTTTTCGAATACCAGGATTAATAAATAATGGGTGCAACTCGTGCAATACCTTCAAATTGAGGTCGTAAACAAATTTGGTGGTCCAAGCTCCAAATATCGAGGTGAAAATTGGATTAAGTTTGTTTGTTTACTGGAGTTTAACGATACTTTCAATAGCCATGGTTATATTTTTTCGGACAGTTTTTTACGAGTGGATGAAGCCGAATTGCCTGGAAAGCAACTGTCAGACTCTCCTACTTGCTAACCCAGCACAATCAGGGTAAACAACAGTGTTATGCAAGTCCCACACCGATGTGCAGTTCGCGTTAATATACAGTGCCAGTGTGCCTCAAGTGGGCAGTTGGATAGTGCCTAGCCAATGCGAGGACATAGCGTTGGCGCCGCAGGCTCAGGGTTGAACCGTCGACTTTTCGCTTTCAAGTCCAATGGTCTAACCAAATAGTCACCACACTCCCACTGGACAAAGTTAAAAAAAAATTAATATTGTGGAAAGTTAATCGTCAAGTTTGACCTGCATGTATTGCTTTCCAACTGAGTTAAGGGTTATCTGCTTCATAGTGATCTTGATTGGACATACGGAGACTGCCTTCGACTCTATCGGCAAAACGATACACGGGTCATATGAAAAAGGCTCGCTGTACGCGTGTTTTTTGTCACAGTAATCCACAACATGCTGCCAAAGGAAATTATAGAATGTCATCCAAGATGGCAGGTTTATACAACATTTGGGGGGGGGGGGGGGGGGGGCTCAGTTGGTAGAGGTGCAGGCTGCAAACCGAGAGGTCCTCGGTTCGAATCCCACCTGCGGCAACCGCGTTGTGTCCTTGGGCAAGACACTTCACCCCGATTGCCTACATAGGGGCACGATGACGCTGTGTACTGAGGCATACTGCACGTCGATGGTGCTCATGTCTTCAACCAATCTAACCCTGCCTGTGCTGCGGTGCAGAGTTCAGAGTTACGATGTTGGAGAGCTGACAGCTGCTCGTCGTTGCTCGGTGGTTCTCTCCGGGTACTCCGGCTTCCTCCACCCGTAAAACTGTCACGGTCACGATTAGCCATTGTGCATAAGTATGTGACCTTAAACACCAATAAATAAATAAATAAAAAAATAATAACAACATTTGGGGGTCGTTCATTATACATGTAGGTTGTTATCGATCGGCTTTTGTAATTCGCAATACGAAAATCGAATCTAACAAACCTTCAAATACACCCAGTTCCCTCCCCTGTAGTAGGGCTTTGGGTTCCAAAGAAAACCACGTGGCTCCACGGAAACCAAGATGTTGGACTCATCATGCAGAATGGACGACGAAAACACGTGCCCCCCCCCCCCCCCCCCCCCCCCCACACACACACCTTACAGCACCCGCAGCACATGCGTACCAGTAACAAAATGACTGCTCACGTGCGTTAGTGTGCCGAACGACATGGCGTCATAGCTCATGACGTATACGGAACGTCCGAGACTCATCCAAAAAGGGAGAACCCTGCCTGACATTCTACACTCGAGACGCACACACAAACACACACCGTCATCAGCACTCACTTTTTCGCAGTTTGCGATACGAAACACAAAATATAGAGATACCAGTGGCACATTAGTAAAAAGCCCGAAAAGTCTGAAAAATGATCTGCATTGAATAAGTTATGCAGATTTAAAGCCAATTACATTGTTTTGCCACAAGCCAAGTGCTTTAAAAATAGAAAAATAATATTAATATAAACAAAATACTCAAGGATAGTTAGCTGCTTTGAAAATAAAAACAAACTTAAATTAATATTTTTTGAAGATGGCGATACCAAAAAGCTTGGAATCTGGAAAAAACTGACTAAAAACGAATTCATTTTTTGAAAACTAAATAATTGATATCCACTTTCTGACAAAGATGTCGATTTTCAAAAGTGAATAAGAAAGGTATTGGGTGGGTTAAAGTTGCAACATAGTTTATTCACGACAAATAGCTTTGGCTCAGGTTTAAACACATTTCTGCTGCAATATACATGTATGGCAAATTTATGAGGCCACGTGAGCACTTACAGGTACAGTACCCCTCCCCACCCCAGCAACAACACAACAACAGCATAACTATTTTTTTCAACAGCTCAATCAGTAAAATGACTACGCTGGCGGACGATGAGTTGGGTAAACGTGGTCAAGGGATAATCAAGTACCAAAGAGGGAACAGAAAAGGGGAAGTTAAAAAGAAATATTTAAAATTAGAGTTGAAGGATGTTATTATCGATTAAACAAAACATTCTGAAAATAAATTTCTGCTGGATGCAATGTTGAAATTACGTAATGAACTGGAAATTTTTTTTTCAACGCGTGATTGTTCGTATTGTTCTGTAATACTATTGGTATGATAAAACAGTAAATGTTAGAATGCTATTAAGAGTGTAGACCCGCATATGCTATTTATTTATTTATTGGTGTTTACGGTCACATACTTATACACAATGGCTAATCGTGACAGTTTTACGGGTGGAGGAAGTCGGAGTACCCGGAGAGAACTACCGAGCATCGACGAGCAACTGTCAGCTCCTCAACATTCTAACTCTGTTCAAGCTACACCACTCAAGCAGGGTTACAGCGGTTGAAGACATGTGCACCTTCGACGTGAAGTACGCCTTAGTACACGGCGTCATCGTGTCCCCATGTAGGCAACCAGTCATGGTTAGCCATTCTGCATTAAGTATGTGGCCTTAAACACCAATAAATAAATAATAACTTCGGCGTTTGAAGTCAAGAAAAGATGCACATTTTTGATTCCATATTTAACAAATCATTAAGAAACATGTGTCCCCCACATACATACACCATTGTTTGGTTTCCTTGTATAACCGTGCCCCCCCCCCCCCACCCCCACCCCCACACTCCACCCCAAGTTCGGAAAACCTACCTATAAGCACCCCAAACACAAACAGCCCCACAAATAGTCAAACATCCACCCAATCCACCTACACCCCACACAACAAATAAACTCATACAGCAAAAAAAGTTTATTTGAAAATTGATTTCAAATTTCAATTTTATCTTGAATCTAATTTTAAAATAACATAACAAACTTTTTTGGAGTTTGAACATTTATATTTGGTAAATTGGTAAAAATCCGTAATTTTGTATTAATTGTTCGAACCGAAAAAGCTATAAAACGAAATCACATTCCGTCAAGACGCCATATTGAAAGGGACGAGATAAAAAAGTTTTATCAAAAAGTTAAACGCTTGAATAAACACGTTTTGAAGAGAATTTTAAAATATCAATTTATTGAAAAGTTACTACTCACAACTCCAGCGCGTCTCCCATTATTCAGATTTTCCTCTCAAATTATCCGAAAATATTCTTTTTCCAACTGGAAAAGTCCGAAAAATCGGGATGTTAATTATCCCGATAGTATCTTTTTGTATTGGCCTATGTGCATATACCAAACTTCGTCAACACAGTTTGTTATTCAGATGAAAGTTTTCCAGGTATATCCAGGTCAGACATGACATCACGAAGGTGTGCTATCCAAGTCATAACTTTTTGTTGTGTGTGGGTACAGTGATAGACAAAATGAATCGCAAGGAAACACGAACACCAGCGTTCTTTTTGTCATTGACTGACAAAAAAGAACGCTGATATTGGAAAGATGAAAGTTCTTTCGCTGTTTTGGAAAACTTTTATCAACTATAAGTCTGAATGGAACGATATACAGCTTAAATCGTCCCATATATAAACTTGTTTTGAAAACTCCCATACTGTTCTCAGGTACAGTTTCTCTCATTTGTACAAATTACTTCAACCGTAACTGCAGTTCAATTGAAAGAAATTTAACTGAATATTTTTTCAAAGCTTGAGTGATTTGAAATGGGTCCGGGTCTTTTGTTGTAAAGAATGAATCGAACGGGTATGAATTGTTATGTTGTTCCAAAGATAGATGTGCGCCCGGCTACGTTTCTTATTCATTTATTTTTTGGCACCTTCAACAGCCAGGGTTATATCCAGTAATGACTTCGAAAATTAAGAAATAATGGGACGACCCGCGTCAAGATCCAAGATACTTCAAGATGCAGCGACGGGGCTATTGGAGGAATGTGCCAACACTATCGGAATTATCCGAGTAAAAACATTATGCTATTAATATGTTTTTTGATTGGTGTTTAAGGTCATATACTTATGCACAATGGCTAATCATGACCGTGACGGTTTTACGGGTGGAGGAAGCCGGAGTACCCGGAGAGAACCACCTAGCAACGACGAGCAGCTGCCAGCTCCCCAACATCGTAACTCCGCACTGCAGCACAGGCAGGGTTAGATTGGTTGAAGACATGCGCACCATCGACGTGCAGTACGCCTTAGTACACGGCGTCATCGTGCCCCCATGTGGACAATGGGGGCTAAGTGCCTTGCCCAAAGACACAGCGCGGAAATCGCTCAGACGGTCACCCTTCCGAGGACTAACCGGGCTCAACGTTGCTTAACGTCGGTGATCTGACGAGAACCTATTAATTTGTTACATGTCGGCCAAAGTCGTCAGAGGCAAAACTCACAGATATACAATACCCCCCCCCCCTCCCCAAAGAGGGCATTACCGTGTAAGTGTCCGATCGTGTTCACGCTACATAATGTTTCCAAAAGAAAACTGCACAGTTGACGAATCGCGTAGAAGGTATCACGGCACCTGTTTGAATTTACCAGAATTCCGAAGTCATCTGTCAGTCAAGTTGTCTGCATCACGAGACAGAACACGTGTTTTAGTTTTACAGATATGGTGCCTTTCTTCGACAAAAACGTGGACAGTGTTGGCATTTTCTTGCATGAAGCCCCGTCGCAGCTCTGTTCTTGGTTATCAGAAGTGTATTTGGCCACGGGTTATTCTCATGAAATATTTTTTTATTATCAGTTTTGGTTAGAATGAATTAGCAGACTTTCAGACACCGTTTATGCCTTGTATCAACTGTGTGGGTTGAACGCATAGATTTTTTGTGTTCTTCATAATAAATAAATAAATAAATAAATAAATAAATAAATAAATAAATAAATAAATAAATAAGCGTCCCATGTGTGGCGTCTTGGAGTTTTTATACCATGATTACCTATTCTACTATATATACTAGAGGCTCTAAATAGCCTATAATCGCTCACCTGGAACTACATATAAAAATGTGATTTCCCTTAGGCTTTCCATGATAACCATGAGTTGAAACTGTGGCCATGTTTGCAACATTATATCAATATTAATTAATGTCCCAGTTCTCAACCATTGAAGTTCCATGTTTTCAAACCCATGGGAACAAAATGGGGATCGTTTTTAGAGACTATCCCTGTCAGGTTTGGTTCACGTCGGTTCGGTAGTTCCAGAGAAGAATATGATTTCCCATAGGATTTCTATAGTAACTGTAAGCAGTAATGGCGGCCATGTTTGTAACCAGATCAACATTAAATGGGGATCTTTTGTACACGAGGTCCCAGTCATCATTTTTGAAGTTTCAAAACATTTCGCCTGGCGGTTTCAGAGAAGAAGATTTTTGAAAATCCACCAACAAGAATCAAAGAGTGCCTCTGGGAGCGATGTTTTTCATTCCACAGGACCAAAGTAGGATCATTTCTAGAGGATCTCCCATAGACCATTCCTGCCAAGTTTGGTTCACACCGGCTCAGCGGTTATAGTGAAGATGAAAATGTGAAAAGTTTACGATGTGAAAAGTGACGTGAAAAGCTCACCTGGCCTTTTAGGCCAGGTCAGCTAAAAAAACCTATGACATAAATTTTACCTTTACACACCAACCGTGGTGAACACGTGTGTCTGTGGTGAATAAGCCAACAATGGGATTTCAGTAGTTAGCATTTACCCCAACAGTGGAACTACATCAAAGTTGACCTCGACCTGAATGCAAACTTGTGTAAATTTATCGCTCGTCGAGTTTACCTCATAAGATACCAAAACTTAACAAACATGTGTTGTCTCATGTTAATAAAGCATCCATAACTCGAAATAGGTAGTTTCTGTCCCGCCAATCTGCAAACAAACCACCGGGAATGGCAGGAAGTCAGCCAATCTAGCCATTTCATTCCCCGCAGCAGTACATGTAATTCATTTTATATTGGTAGATATATTAGTATATATTGTTCTCTGTGAAACTATTATGCATTCAATGTATTTGTATATAAATATATGCTTGTGCTGCAAATAAAGTAGTATGTTATGATATTATTAAAAGAAAAAGGCCCCTTGATTTTCGCGTTTCTTTTTCCATTTCGTTTCGGCGATAAAATATAGCAGAAGTAGCGCCAACGATGCTCGTGTAAACAAAAAACAGATTCGCACGTGTGCACGCACGTCTGCTGCTAAGTACATGTACATGTACATGTATGACTTGCAGGTCCAAAGCCCTGGTAAATGGTGATGGGAATTGTATGTACCAGTATAGGCGACAAAATAACAGACAAATTTAAATTTGTATTTACACCGAGAACAGACTACTTACCGAGAACAAATGAAACTAGACGCACTCAGTGTTAATTAACAATCTTGTTCTCGGCGAGTAGTCTCTTCTCGGTGTCAATTAACAGTCACAATCTTGTTCTCGGTAAGTAGCCTCTTCTCGGTCTGGCGGCGAATCCGAAAAATTTGATAAATAATCCCCATCTCCACAGACTGAGTCGGTCCAAAAGCTTTAAATTTGCTTTTTCTTATTTTATATACAACATAGGGCACCTATATGCTAAGAATTCATATTTATTTTTGCCTTTCTTTATTATTTTAATTTGTTCTCGATTGTTCTCGGTTAGTAGTCCCACCGCTTCAAAAAAGTTATTAAAATCGAAGACATACATTGAATCCATTTTCGGAAAATAGACCCTACTTGCACTCCGCATTCCATTAAATCTGGCATTAATCTCGAAAACCTGTCTGTGTTCAACAACACTGCTCAGATTCAAAGATGATTTACACACACAGATCTTCAAGAGTGATGCTGGATTAAAGCTGACTTCCCAAGAAATGGCCCCAGTGAGTTAACCAAAGGACTGATCGAAGAGTCAGGGAACTTAGAAGTGTGAAGTTACCACTACAAACAAGAGAATGAAAGAGATGCCAAAGGCGGCCCCCGAAAAGAATGAACCGAAGAAGTCTGATGTTCAACAAGGCACAAACAAGAATGAAGTTTCCACTCAAACTATCAAACAGCCTGAAGACAAGAGAACAAGAGAATGAAAGAGACGCCAAAAGGCAGCTCCCATCAAGAACGAACCGAAGAAGAATGAAGTTCAACAAGATCAAAATAAGAATGACTTTTCTACTCCGAAGCAGCCCGAATACAAGAGAACAAAAAAGATGTCCAAAACAGCCCAATCGAAGAGTGATGTTGCTGCCCAAACGAAAGATGCCAACTGACCACCAGCAAGCAAAGCAACCAGCAAAGCCAGGCTACCGGCGTTCAATGACAGAACGTGTTTTATCAATGAGTCAAACAATGGGAAGAAGGTCCGTCAGAGAACTACAAAGATCTATTCGTCGAAGAAGATGCATTGAGCAATTGAAATGTAAAAGTGATTGTGTGCCGTGAACGGAATAAAATGAATGAAATGTTACACGTTTTTATGTTGCTTTTTATCAACTACTCCACAGAAGTACTCGGATGTGGCGTGAAGTACCCGGGTGTAGAGCCAGCCTGTGGTTTCTACAAGTATCCTCCGATAGTCCCTCAAATCAACACAGTCTTCAGTCCCCAAATACCAAGATGAGTCGTAGAGTTGAATGTGGAGTCACCCGATCGAGCAATTACTCTATAACTCATTTGCTCCATGAGATTCCTCTCGCAAGAGCAGTTGCTCATAGAGCAAATACCCTCAGGACACTTTTGCTCACTCGATGAAATCATCAACCCCGTTTCTAGCAGGGTTCGTACACCCATCAGAAATAAAAATTCCAGGACTTTCAAGGACATTTTCCAAGCATATTCCAGGACCTTTTGATAAAATAATGCCGACCCTATTTCATACTTGCGTACCTGTTTATAACATAATAATACCTGATGAATGATTAACCCTTTACCCAAATTAACGGCAAAAACCGGTCAACGATATTCACAAAAGTCACCAATTCATTTTCATTTTTTGTCTCAAAAACATAGGTTATGACCCCTCTTTGGAACGAGCTTGTCGAGCTCGTTCCAAAGAGAGGTCATACCCTATGTTTTTGAGACAAAAAATTAAAAAAAAAGTTATTCAAGAACTTTGTTTGCAAGTGTCGTCTGCTTTTCGTGTTTGGTAAAGGGTTAAGGAGGCACGCTCTGTTTTTTTATAAAAAAATACAGACTTTATGCACTGTCAATCTATGCAATTACACAAGTTATTACAGCAATTTTCTTTCATAACACGCTAGATTACTGACATTACATATTTTTCAAGCACTTTCCAAGACTTTACTACTGGAGATATGATTTTCAAGCACTTTCTAGGCCCTGGAATTTCGAGTTTTTAAATAAGTCAAGCACTTTCAAGCACCTTCGAGGACCTGTACGAACCCTGTTCTAGGTACCCCGCTTATAGAATCCCCTTTAGAATCCCCTTTTCTGAAATGAGTTGTAGAGTAGTATGTAGAGTCACTCATTTCAACAATTGCTCTATATCTCATTTGCTTGATGAGATTTGAGCCGCAAGAGCATTTGCCAATGGAGCAACTGCTCGATAGCTCATTTGCTCGATGGGATTCGAGTTGTTCGAGAAAAGACTTTTCAGTAACTGCTGGATAGCTTATTAGGGGAACTTGGAACAGGTATGGACAAGATGTTCCAGCAAGCAGTGGTGGAATGGTCGTGATGTGAACTGGGACCCATAGCGGCATTAATGTACTAAGAACCATAGTAGTGCCACAAGTCAATAGTAATGGTATAAAGCTGTAAGGGTGGTAGAACACCATACTAAAGGTGACTACAATAGTAGAGCATAATCAAAGGACAGATAGTTCAAGACAAGTCGGAAGCCGATGGTAAATCTACCAGGAACTGTATTGGAGCTTGGTATCCAACTAAGAGAATGTCTTGTTGCAAACGACTGTGGTTATGGAATCCCTTTTTACCGAAATGAGTCGAAGAGCAGTATGTTGAGATAGCTCATTTGCTCGATAAGATTCGAGTCGTTCGAGCAAGCAGTAGTAGAAGACAACTTTGATAGTGATATGAATTGGGGCCCATAGCGGCATTAATGTACTAAGAACCATAGTAGTAATACCACTTAGTAAGAATAGTGGTAACCAATAGTAATGGTTCAAGGCAGCAATGATAGAAGACTGTAGTATTGGGCGAATACAGTGGCAGCTGATCAAAGGACAGATGATTGCTAATATGGATAAGTGGTGTCCTTTAACCCTTTACCCAACGAATACGATTTCAAAATTTATTATTTTGCATATCATTTTTAAAAATCTTTTCAAAAAATTTCAACAAAACCATATCATGTGACCCCTCTTTGGAATGAGCTCGACGAGCTCATTCCAAAGAGGGGTCACATGATATGGTTTCGTTGAAATTTTTCGAAAAATAATATTTTTCAGCTGCTGAATTTGCATATTATGTGGGCGGATGCGATTCGTTGGGTAAAGGGTTAAGCTATGAAGGTGACGGGGCCAGGAACTGATAGGGTTAGAAGCCATAACTATCTTTCAGGTGAATATCCATGAGTATTCTCCAAAGGGTATCCTCAAAAGTAATACTCAAATAGTACAATATCATGTCACAGGTATCCTCAAATACCGAGATGAGTGGTAGAGCAGTATGTGGAGTCACTCGTTCAAGAAATTGCTCGATAGCTCGATGGGATTTGGGTCCTTCGAGCAATGCCTGGGACAGTTACTGCTCGATTGACCCTTTGACACGGATCAAATATTTTCGCGCGTCGAAGGCGCGCAGGGACGATTTGGGGCAAGCCCCTTTCAACCCTCTTTAACTGTAGATGATTTTGATTCCTTGGAAATGGCAAAGGAGGAATGGAGAAGGAAGCAGCTTATCCTCTTCTATGTTTTTTGCGTGACTTCTTCTTTGGAGGTGGTTGTGATGGAGATGAGTTTGTAGAATCTTGTGGTGGTTGTGATGGAGATGACTTTGTCGGATCTTGTTGCTAGTTTCTTTTGTTAAGGAGTTCTCTAGCCATCCTGGAGACTTCATCCGAGCGCTTATCACCATTTTTGCACTTTGCCTGGAGCTGATTACAATGCACCCTCAGTTCACTTGCTTCTGCCATTAGTGCGGCCAGTGTTGGTTGGTTGGCAGAGTCTCCCTTGCCCGGGCTGTCCGGAAGCGAAGGAAGGGGGGGGGGTGAGGGGCGGTAGGTGGCGAAAAAAGCAACTTCCAGTTCCTCCTCAATCTCCACAGGGCGTTCCACATCCGACAGAATCGGCTGGGGGCGGTAGTTGATTGGGTGCTCCTGTGGGACTGGGAGGGGAACTGGCGGCTGCCTCCGGAACCTTCATCACCTCACTCCTCTCCTTCTTCTTTTCCAGGAAAGCCTCCAAGCGTCGGGCGCCCCTATGCTTGGTTGATGGGCTCTTTTCCTGTTCTTCGGTTTCTCTTCTTTTTCAGGGCCACCTCCAGACCCCCTCAGGTGAGGACCAGTGTGAGAGGTGTTCCTCTCACAAAAGGTACTACCTCTCCCCGAGGAGGGTGGTGTATCTTTCTCTTCAATGGTGAAGTCCAAAGTCAGATGGACGCTCTTACCCGTTTCCTGGATAGTCCAGGAGATGGGACAAGAGACGCCCAGAGCTTAAATGGCTTTTTGCAATCTGGCTGGTATTTCCATAGTCAAGTTGTTCACGCTCGGATGTCAAGAAGTGTGAAAATGATGTGGCTCTTTGACTTGTTCTTAGGAACCCTTGTATTTGAGAACGATGTGACAGTGGGTGGGGTTTAGATGAATGAGATGATGTGATTAGTTAGTTGTAGTGAAGTGAACTAATTGGACGATCTGGATAAATGAAACATGGTGTTCGAAACAATAACAAGAGTACCCGGAATTGGGTGAGAGCTAGCCGGGACAGAGGAAAAAAGCTAAATATAGTAACCATAAGCAAAACTGTTCCAACAGATAGGCTGTACTGGGTATACTCAAGAACAAACGAATAGGGTTGGACAGACAGAAACTATAGCATAGCTTGTTGATACCATAGATAGAAGCAGGGGATTCTGAAAAAATCTGAACTAGTAAAACCTGTCGGTCCTATTTGGGTATTTGATTTACTCTCATTGAATCGAAAACACCCTCCAAACATACCCCTATCCTATTAGAGGGATTTGGGCCACATAGCAATCACATGCCACCATAGAGACAAAGACGGCGGCCTCCATTATACAAAATGGATGATGGAAACATGTATCACCCTAACAACATGCACTGTGCATGCGCAATAAGACCATGTATCACTATTCGGATGGCATCACAATATGGCCACTCATGTGGGTTACCATGACAACCCAACATGATGTCATTGCAGCACGTGCATATGACGTCACCTGAGATCTCCCAATGAGATCCCCCAAATGGGTCCAGAAACATGCGAGACATAATACTAATTTGCATTGTGGGATTTCCATATGCTGCTGGGGCAGATTAAGTATGAAAATACCATAATGCAAATGGAATGGCAGAATGCTGAAAAGGTCTATCATTTTGGAAACAATTATTATGTCAAGTTCAGGGGGTTTAGGGAAGGTAACCCCCCTCCCATTAAGAAGTGAAGTGGGAGGAAGGTGTAATGACCAAAACACGGAATCTCATTTCACGAAGTCTTATAGTAATTCCCGTTTTGGATAAATGGTCCACACCAGTCCCCAAATCACCACTGCCTTCAGTCCCCAAATACTGAGATTAGTCAAAGAGTCATTACGTGGAGTCACTCGTTCAAGCATTTCCTCCATAGCGTATTTGCTCAATAAAATTCAAATTGTTCGCGCAAGCAGACTGCATTTGACCGCAAGTAGTAATAGAAGACAAGTCCGATAGTGATATGAACTGGAACCCCTAGCAGTAGTGTACTTTTGTACGTCTTATGACGTATGAAATCAAACAGTGCCTTGAATATGACGTACGAAATCAAACAGCACCTTGATATTTTGTGGTCATATGTTTTGTTATTATTTTTCGATTTTTTAAAGTTTTAACCTCAATTCCTATTTTCTCCCGAATAGTGCTCTGTGACAACCGTTGAGCCAAAAGTTATCGCAGCTTAAAATACTGATATAATCCTGCTGTCAAGACTTCTTAACTGGTTGAGTGCTAGAAGCCACTATCAGGGCTTTCAAAAAATGAGGATATCAGAGCAAAAGCCAACACTTCCCTTGCTTATGTTTCATATTCAGTCAAACACAAATATTTTGTTTATATAAATTTGTTTTATTACAAATTATTGGAGAATGCCTATGGGCACTCTCCAATAATTTGTAATAAAACAAGTTTTGAATAACAAATTCAGACCACCAAAAATAATCTAACCCTCAAACAGATAATCACAAATGTGAAAATATCTTGTTATAGTTGTACTTTCCGACATTTGACATCGCATTTTGAGAAACGTTGAAGAAACTGAATTCCCAGTGACATTTGAACATCGGAATAATTAAAGTCTCAAAGGGTTAACATAAAAACAATGTACCACCTGCTGTCAAGTTTTACCTTACTTGAGTCCACCGTTTGCCATTTTGTTGTTTAGTCTTTATTTTTATTGTCTTGGGGATGACAGGAAGACAGTCATAAGGCTATGTCATTCCCCACAGCATACATTTGTACATCTACCTCTGTTTTTTGTAACTTTGTTTCTTTCCTAAATGTATCCCCCAAAAGGTATACAAAAGTCCCCACTGGTCCCCAAATCCCCAGTGTCTCCAGTCCTCAAATACCGAGAAGAGGATATGACGGATGCTAGATTATACCTCATTGAGGGATTTCCTTATGGCCTCATTCTACAGAAGAGGGATTCTGCAACCATAGACAATAGAGGGAATTCCAAAGTGGAGTACATCCAACATGGCAGTTCAATACTCAGATGAGGATTTATGAGCAATGGTAGATTATATCTCATTGAGGAATTTTCTCATGCCCCTCATAGCCTCATATGATAGACAATGAGTGCCGAAGGCCAGTCTTTTGTTAGTTAGGGGTACTGAAATTGGGGGTGCCACCCAACGTGGCAGTTCAGTTTCCAGCTGAGGATATAAGCAATGATAGATACTACCTCACTGAGGTATCTTCTCATAGTCCTTATGGTCCCATACAATGAAAATGGGGTTCTGAAGGTTAGTAGTTGGGGTGGATGGAGAGGGGTGCCACAGAACATGGTCCTCCAATACCCAGATAGGATATGATTTACACGCCTGTTCTGTGAAATCCCCATCTACAGCAACACTAAACCATGCGGAAAATGAAAATCTGTTCTGCACATATGTGCGGAATCGAAATCGTTGACAGACTATTTTTAAATAGAAGTGAAATTTCACTGGAATTTTCTACAAATCGTGCAATGCAATTAAAATTTAAATCGCTAACGATAGCTGAAAATCGTCCCCTGATTTCCAATGTGTTCTATGTGCCAGTAGGCACATAGAACACATTGGAACTCAGGGGATGGAATAGTAACACAGGTTCCCCTCGCAAATTTGGTTGGTGATAAAATGTGTTCTTTTTGTTGAGAGTTGTCAAATGAATTGCTGAGTGTCCTTCTAATAATTGTTTTTATTGACGTGAAGTCATGTAATAAACACAGAATGACACACGCATGTGAATGGGTTAATCGATATGGCGTTGTGCCATATCAATTAACCCATTCACACATGTGTGTTGTTCTGTGTATTTACCAATCAACTTAAGGCCGTAACCAAGGGGTCCATTAGCTTAAACCTTAAAGGTATCATTTATGATTTTTTAACAAAATTTTATGTTCTGTCACCCAAGAAGAGTTTGAAGGAATGGTCAATTGAATTAGTTAGTACATTCATTTCTGGTCCCTCACGCCAAAGCAAATATTTATTTAATAGTTTAAATACCTAGTTGCATTATGGGAAAATTTTGCAGCTTCAAGTTTTGATATTTTAACATCAGCATTTAGAAGGTTAATTGCTATTCACAAAATCCAGAGGTAATTTTTGCTTTTCACAATTGTTTCCCAAAGTATATGCACTGTCTTCATGCACATCCTTTTAAATCCTCTATTTCACATACGTGTCTTTCAAAATGCAAACAAATCCGACCTTAATTCCAAAACATTGAGATTTTCCAAGTTCCTCGGAGTTTAGAAGTGGAGAAACTTAAACCGACAATTAAAACGGCAAAAATGACGTTAAATGAAAAAAAAAGAAGCATTTTTATTTTATTGTCATTTGATATGTTTTTATTTTGAGAGCTAAAAAATACAAAATTTTAGAACAAATAGGACACAATTTAATATCTTCTTTCTTTTCTTCTCTTCTTTTCTGATGTTAACGCTAACAGGTTTTTCTAGTGCACTGTCATTAGCAATGTTCTTGGGGCAAAAAATGTAAATTTTCAGTTATTCAAGAATTTTTCACTGTATGAATTTATGATAAACACCTGCCATCAGCTGTTGCCATGCAAATCTGTTTTTCCTGCCAATATTTTATCCTTTCTCTTTTTACCCCACCTTACTGCAAGTCTGAAAAAAATAAAAAAGTACATTAAGAATATACTGCAAGAAGGATTGAGGTTGGTAGAAAAGGGAAAAGAATCAATGGGGGATTCGAGCCATTTACTACACCAATTGAATCGAGCAATTCCGTAAGACTTGTGCCTAGTTTATAACACTGTGGGCTTTCCCAACCCACAACATGGAATGCCGAATCGCAGATTTCACCTCTCACTCAACCCCAAGATCTCAGTCAGGCCACCAGTCTAATTCTTTTGGAATGTGACGCTGTTATGGGTTGTTTGCTTAACCACATTTCACGGAAATATGCACTCAGACTACCGTTGCTGTAATGTGATATCTTTTTACTCACAAAGATATAACGATAGTCTTGGAGGCACCAGTTATAGATATTCCAATCAATAGGTATTTACTTTGTCTTGAAAACACCAAGATATTAACTGGTTGAGTGCTAGAAACAACTTTATCCAGGCTTTAAAAAAAATGAGGGTACCAGAGCAAAAACCAACATTTTCCTTGCTCATGTTTCATATTCAGTCCAATGCAAATAATATTTTGTTTATATAAATTTGTTTGATTACAAGTTATTGGAAAGAGCCTGTGGGCACTCTCCAATAACTTGTAATAAAACAAATTTCGATTTTCATATTCAGACCACCAAAAACAAGAGTAACACAAAGCATGAGCCACTGCCTCCGACCCATAGTCATGTTTGAAGTAGCCTTAAAGGTATTGTGGGACATAACGATTTTCAAAAATTTTCTTAGTTGAAAAAGTGAAAGGGGCCATAACTCTGGGAACAATTATTGTATGGAACCTGTTCCTTGTGCATATCCATTCCCCCATGCAGATCTAACAGCATACAAAAGGGATCAAAATCTGACCAATAGCCTTGAAATTACAATGCAAAACATTTGTATGGACAGATGGACAGACAGACGGATGGCTTCATTAGATACCCCCGAATCCTCCTTCAAAAGTCGGGGGCATTATAATCTAGACCTCAACAAGTTAACACGATTAGTGAAACTATGTGGTGTAATCATAAAACTGGTGAGTCTTCATTTCCAAAGTTATGAAACATCTGGTTAACTCAAGTCACGCTTGCACAACATTTCTGGTGTTGATTAAAAAAAAAAATGAAGATGCAATCGTCTGGAAAAGTTGGTCAGAAAAGCCAACCGTAGACTCCTTTTTCAACCAAATGAAATATTCAGGATGAGTGTATCTAAACATAGGTGATAGGCTATTTAACCCTTCACCCAACGTAACGGTCAAAACCGGCCAGCGCTATTCACAAAAATCGCCAATTAATTTTCATTATTTTTTCATAATTTTTAGACAAAAAATGAAAAAAAATGAGTAATTCAAGAATTTGTTTGGCAAGTGACGACTGCTTTTCATGTTAGGTAAAGGGTTAATGGCCAGACTGTTTCCAGGCAATAACAGAATTCGCCACCAGTGTGGGTGGAACTGGAAATTATGGAATAGCATTTTCACAAAGTTTTTACTCTAGCAATCTGTGAGCACTTAAGGGTGTTTGTATGTGTTTATTGGCGTTAATAACTGCAGTGCATATAATACATAAGATAGCTTAACAATTTGAATGGGAGTTTCTCCAGTCGAAGCGAATTAGTCTGAGTTGACAGTTATTCTTAACACCTGGATGTTTCTCATGCAACAAACGAGTAACAACAGAGCAGCTCTTATTTATTACCATATTTACTCTATGTATTGGACAGCAAAAAATAATTATTTTCACAGGTGTCCCAATTCTTAGAAAATGGGGAAAGAACACAGCCTAGTCTTGATTTGATGCTGAATAAAGTTGTGTGTGATTCGTTTTCCATCACTATATACGAAAATCGCCGTCCAATTTTTTTTTATATTTTTATTTTTTGCTTCTAAAACATAGCTTATGATATCTCATTGGAACGAGCACATTGCGCTCGTTCCAATGAGGGATCATAAGCTATGTTTTGGAAGCAAACAATGAAAATTTTTAGTTACTCAAGAATTTTTTTTATGAGTGTCGTCTGCTACTAGCGACAGGCCAACTGGAAACAAATCTCCTGAATGTCCCAAACTTTGGAGCATAAAAAAATATAGTTTTCTGGAAAAAATGAGTGTCCCAGATCATAGAGTGTCCCAATACATAGAGTAAATACGGTATTTATTATTATATATTATGTTGGTTGAGTTGTGGAGGCTCATATCAGTGCTTTATTCTGGAGTGCAGTGAATGTAACTTGAAGGCTTTACATTCTATCAATGTGCTTCATATTATATTTTGACATGTAGTTATTTAATTTGTATGAATTTGCCTTGTTACAATTTATTGGAGAGTGCATGTAGGCGTGAGATCGCACGCTAGTTATTTCTATTTATTTTGGTGAAAATTATGTGAAGACAGAAACCAGATGACTGGCGTAGTATGAACTCAGAAGGAAAATAAATTGCCACACTCTTTTTCTATTGGTTACCGCCATGTCATGTAGCATAACCTAATAATGGCAAGGTCTATAAGGTCTTTTTTCCCAGGCCTGATTATCTCATAGGCCTTGTAAGATGTATATTGTTATTCAGGAAAAAGAAAAAAAATCACTTACTTTCTTCCAATAGTAGGCATGTACTGATAAATATACATAAACAATAGCTCTGGCTGCAATGAAATCCAGACTTCATCCAGTTTGTTGGCAACAGAAAGTGCTATCAGCTCCGCACATCGACTGGTAGAGAGTCTATTCTCTTCGGCTTTTGAAACTACACCCAGAGACTGAAATGGATTAAATGGCAAACTCAGAATAGTTTATTGTTTAGTAGAGATTAATGTCACTTTCAGCACCTATGGGCTATGAGTATGTCGGACCTTACACATTTAAAAAGTCAGTTTTATGTTGCCCACTGTAGAGAGCTCTAAACCCGGGTGTTGTGCACAGTGTCCCATCATACAAATAATGCATGATTTTATTACCAAAGAAAAAATAATTGCTTCACTCCATGGTGTTTCTAGACTAAGAAGCAGTGCTTAGTGTGTCATTTATAGTATTAACAGTGCATGAGTAAGAATAAATCTAGCTCGGCAACAGCACATTTGTGGTTTTTACACAATAAAATAATTCCTTCTTTCAATAATGAGATGACCACCCATTATCGTTTGTATTGTAAGATAAATTGGCCATTACTGCCTGGGGGGCGTGATCGATTGGCCCTCGCCCCTTTCTCATCATGGAAATAACATTTTTTAACCAGATTGCTTTGTGTATTCAACGTTACTTGACACAATACAGACACTGAGAAATGTACATCATACGTGGAATCCAACCTACGCGTATTCAGCTGATTTTATTTATTTATTGGGGTTTAACAACACTTTTGACAGCCAGGGTCACTTCGTGTCGGAATTCAGCTGATTGATCCTGTAAGAATGCAGCTGTGAAAACAGATGACCCCAAGACTTTAAATGTTCTTAATTCTATCTTGCTGGGGGTGGGAGTGGTTGCTCCGTAGGTAAAGGTGCAAGCTGCAAGCCGAGAGGTCCTTGGCTCGAATCCCACCTGCGGTAACCGCATTGTATCCTTGGGAAAGACATTCACCCTCATTGCTCACGTGGAGGCACAGTGGCATTGTATACTAAGGCAATGGTGCTCGTGTCTGCAATCAATGCTAACCCTGCTTGTGTGGAGTTAGTATGTTCGTGAGCTGACAGTTGCTCGCCGTTGCTAGGTCGTTCTCTCCGGCTTCCTGCACCCTTAAAACTTTTGTGGTCAAGATAAGCCATTGAGCAGAAATATGTGACCTTAAACACCAATAAATAAATAAATATTCTTTCTTGCCAATTGGTTTTGTCTTCTAACATCGTGTCTGGACTGAAATGTACAGTACTTGGAGTGTATTATCATTTAAACACCCATAGAGTGGAGATTCCACCCAAGCAATGATTGCAATTTTTTGGCAAAACATAACAAGCACAAGCAAAGTTCCAGCCAATGGACCATCAGGTTAAACCCGGAGGTCCATTGGCTGAAACACTGCTTGTGTTTTTTGTCCATATGTACAAAATTTGAAAGTGATACTTTGGGTGACAACTCCACTCTGTGGGTGATTTAGTTGCAATCCACTCCCCACATACTGTAAGTACAAAAAAATTTGACAAGACCAGCTGACAGGACTCAACATTTCTGACAAAAATTGGTCATGGAGGCACCTCTCTGATCTTCACCAATGGTTCGATTTCCAGAATGGTATAGGCGCTTGTGCTGTGGAGCTATGGAGCTATGGAGCTATGGTGGTGCCAGGATATCCCTGAGAAGAGAACTTCTGCTCCCCAACAGGGGGTGGGGAGGGGCGGGGGTCCAGGGTATCCCTAGACAAGCTCAGAATAATATCGGAAAATGTTCAGGTTTCTGATCTTGACAGGTATATATAAAATTGATATGGGTGGAGAAAATCATCAGTATTCCGCTTGACTCGAGTACAGAAGACTGAGTCTTTTAGTCACCCGGTTTTCAACAAAATGTCCACATTAGAGGAAAATACATCCTCACTGAACACAGAGGCCAACGACATAAAATTTCAGAAAGAAATTTGGGGGTGTGAAGTTTGTTCCTAGTATCCCTGAGGGAACACCTCAATGCTGCACATCTTTACCTTCGGTTGGAAATTTTATGTTTCGTCACACCATCATGCGAATCATTAGACTGCTGATACGTTGTTATTTAAGTATTGCATACTGTTGGAAACAGCCCTTTCCAGCAGTATGTGACAATACAGTTCTTCTGTGATATTATGCTGCCATTCTCTGTGTACAGTATCAAATATAGGTCAGACATTATTCGGTAAATACCCACAAATGGCATAAGTTTGCCTTAACCCTTTACTAACATGAAAAGCAGACGACACTTGCAAAAAAAATCTTGAACAACTAATTTTTTTCATTTTTTGTCTCAAAAACATAGGTTATGACCCCTCATTGGAACGAGCTCGTCGAGCTCGTTCCAATGAGGGGTCATGACCTATGTTTTTAAGACAAAAAATGAAAAAATAAGGAAAATTCACTGACGATTTTTGAGAATAGCGCTGACCGGTTTTGGCCGTTACGTTGGGTAAAGGGTTAAAATACTTCATTTCTACAAGAAGCAAATCAAAGATAATTCTTTCACATAGGTGGGGTAACGACGTGCAAGTCGTTTGCTGCGTGCATAAGTTACAACATCATTCATACATTTATCATTTAACTGAACCACTTTTTGCACTTGCAATAATTTCTGTCGGATGTTGTGTTTCCTAGGAAGTACTCTGGTTTGGAGGAGTTGCAGGGCTTTGAGGGATAACGTCCAAAACCACATCCTGCACCAAGGAAAGGTCACCCTCCTTCAGCTCTTTTCCAAAGATGAGTTGGCTGCATATTGACCTGTCCCCTGGCAATCAAGAGTCCTCTGACTGCCCACCCCTCCCCATCCCTTGTGGGTAGTGTGCCGGGCTAGACGTGGACCATTCAGGGGTGCAAGGTATGGCCCTTCTGAAATCCCTATTTGCCTCCTTCTCTTCCTTTTTCCTCTTCTTCCTCTCTAAAAGACCCGATGTCTGGTCCCTTCCTTTTCTTGTTTGTGCCTTGTTTACGGCTTTTGGTGGTTGAATCAATGTCCAGCAAGTCTGATTCACTTGGAGGGTGACCAGTGCAGGAGGGGATCCTCCCATGAGTGGTACTACACCTCTCCAATGACTATTGTTCTGTTATTCTCTCAAAATCTACTGATAGGTGAATGTTGCCTTTGCACACTTGAATACTCCAAATAGTGGCAAAAGCAGCCTTCAGGTCTACCAGTGTTTTGGGATCTCAGTAGGTAATTACACATGAGCAGCTGATGTTTGCACCTTGGAATAAATTGTACGAATGATGATGATGGTGATGATGAATCATGATGATGATGAATGAAATCATGTTACCAAAGAGTCGCGCAACCTGTTAGGCTGACAACATATTACAGTCTAAAAGATCGAGTGGTCTCATTGGTGCATCAAAATACTACTAGGGCGAACTAATGCGCGGATAAATAGAACTGTTTCAGAATAAAAACGAAACAACAGTGTCTGATTTTTACCGAATTCAAAAGTAAAACTGACGATGCAGCAACGGTAAAAAAGAAAGATATCGGCAACAACTGGCAATGTTTATGCAGTGAATATTGATGGGATTGACTCTACTACAGTTTTCCCAGCTATTTGTTCGATCGGCGAACTTGCAGTACAGTAGTCAATATGATACTTATGAAACAAGTCTAGAATTTAGACTTGTTTCCTAAATATTGTATTGAAGAAAAACTCATTTCATATCCACTATTTAAGTTGATACATGTATTTATACTGGTAGATTGCTCTATACTTTTAATATCTTCTCTTTTCTTTTCAATGTTTCATTATATTATTTAGAGCACATGTATACTGGGCTAATAGTTGCTCCAGATAATGCGGTACTGAATTCTCAGGTCGATTCAAATAACTTCGAAAACAGTGAAAAATGGAACCGTATATATGCTGTATCCACTAATATGTGGAATTCGTTATTTACCTGGGATTCACCATATTCAATGTTATCAATATTCATGTTGTTTTATGCCACCTTCAAACTCAAAAATACTTTTCAAAACCATTTTTGTTATGATACATCTACTCTCGATTATATTATTTCCCCCCAATTTGCGATATGTCTGTAGCTTATATTTAAGCATTATGCTTTGTTTATTTTGTGTGGAGGTAGTTTTCCAAATTTCTTTTTGAATGAAGATCTAAGCCCCCAAAGTGTAGCCCTTCCCCCTCCCACTGTCTAATAAGCTTGAAAGTCTTTAAAAATTGTTTTGAAAACCACCACTGACAATACCTGGAGATGGTGGTGGGGTAGTTCCTCTCAAAATCACATCGGCACAGGCATTTTGTCCTAATTTGAGTTTCATACAGGGACGATTCGTCCAAAAAAACTGATCTTTTGGGGGAGGGGTGTTTGTGTGTGGGAGGGGTGCCCTTTCAAGTGTTTTGGAAGGAAGATATTAACCTCCATAGCCTGGAACCCTGGCCAAAAAACTTGAAATTATTTGAAACTAATTTCTTGTGACTCACCAGTCACAATGCTTTGATGTAGTATTCACCTTCTTTTAGTGAGAGAGATTCAACTTTGGTCACAGAATGTTTCTTGTTTATGTTCTAATATGAAGAGATTGCATGATATATGCACAAAATAAGAGAGTTTCATGGGCATTTTCTTGCACGCTTCTGCTTTCACAAAACATTCTCTTGTTGCTATTGTATTGTTTTCGCAGTCTGCCTCTCTGTAGTATGAAAGCCTATAAGCACCTTGCTAAAAATATTTTAGCGATATATTATTACGTTATAACGAGAAAATTATTGCATTATAACAATATAATTATTGCATTATGACAAGATAATTTTTGCGTTATAGCGAGATATTATAGCATTATAACAAGATAGTATTGTGTAATAAAAGCTCATAATAACATATCGTTATAATGCAATATCTTGTTATAACACAATAATATCTCGTTATAACACAATAAGATCTCGTAATAATGCAATAATATCTCATAAAAACACATATATAACATCTCATTATTACGCATTAATATCTCGTAATAGCACAATATCTCGTTATATCACAATGATATCTCGTTATAACGCAATATTTATTTCTTTATCACACAACTAGAACTCGTAATAACACAATATCTCGTACATTGTAATAAACATTGTAATAACACAATAATAGCTCATTATAACATAATAATAACGCAACAATATCTTGTTGTAACAGTTAGTTATAAGACAATATCTCGTAATAATGCAATAATCATATCGCTATGAGGCAACGTTTTCTCGAAGTAAAGCAATAATGTGTCCCAAATATATTTTCAGCCGTGAGCTGATGGGCTTCCATAGTAGGTGTTAACCCTTTACCCAATGCAGACGTTATCAAAATTTATTATTTTAAATATCATTTTTTGAAATTTTTCAAAAGATTTCAACAAAACCATATCATGTGACCCCTCGTTGGAACGAGCTCGTTCCAACGAGGGGTCACATGATATGGTTTTGTTGAAATCTTTTGAAAAATATTTTTTCAACTGCTGAATTTGCATATTACGAGGGAGGATGTGGCCGATTCATTGGGTAAAGGGTTAATTGCTTGAATAAATCTAAAACTACCTGCCCGGGAGTATCCGTGAATGCTTCAACTAAACTGTTGGAAAATACTGGTCCTGCACATACCATAGTTATGAGTATATTATTATAATACTCCTCCTGTCTTAGGCTCTCAAACCAACCCTGAAATAGATGAATAGAAACTCCTCAATAGCACGGCCTTTATCTGCGTGATAACCCTTTACCAAACACACATTATATCAAAATGTATTACTTTTTTAAAAAAAAGTTTCAAACAATTTCAATAAAACCGTATCATGTGAAACATCACTGGAATGGGCTCAACGAGCTCATTCCAATGAGAGGTCACACATTTTTTTTTTTTTAAATGTTTTGAAAAATAATATTTTTACAACTGCTCAATTTGTAAATTAAGTGAGTGGATGCGATCAATTCATTAGATAAAAGGTTAAGTTAAACTGCATTTGAAGGATATATCACCATTGTCTATCACAAAAAAATATTATTTCTAGCAAAACTTGACTCGTAACTTGAACCCAGTTAGTGCAGTGCAGCGAGAGAATCTGAGGGGCAAGAAGTTCTGTTTCCCAATGCTCTCCTAATTGCTAAACCACTACTATTCCTTCTCTGTTTCCCCACAGGAACCCAGGAAGTGAAGCAGTGCTTGTTTACTGTGGTAAACAAGCTCTGCTTTAGTGATAAAATAGGATACAATGCCTGGAGTGGAAGTCCTCTAAAATGGGCAACATGGGTATAAACGATTGGCTGGACTTAACTTTATACCCATACTGTGGTCACGCTAAGTCATTGTGCAGAAACATGTGCCCTTAAACACAAATAAATAAAAAAAAACAATCTCCCCCTTATCTAAAATCCAGTTACCTGATCACACAAATTTCTTGAGGATCACTTGCACAGGACCTTTCACTGACCATTCCTGCCTCGTTTGGTTCACACCGGCTCTGCGGTTCCAGAGAAGATGAAAATGTGAAAGTTTACGGATGATGGACGAGAAGTGATGGCAATAGCTCACCTGGCCCTTTGACCTATGGATTGCTTTTTGCTTTTCTTACAAATTGATATATTCCGGTCAACTGAATTTAAAAAATATCATAAACATTAATTTTCTGTGAATATGAAATGTTACTCAATCGATGGGGAGTGCGGTGGCTCAGTGGTAGACTGTTGGACTTCTATGCTAGAGGTCCCGAGTTCCATCCCCGTCCGGGATGACCTGTGTTGTGTCCTTGGGCGAGGCACTTTATCCTGGTTGCCTACATGGGGGCACAATGACGCTGTGTACTAAGGCATACTGCACGTTGATGGTGCACATGTCTTCAACCGTTATAACCCTGCTTGAGCGGAGATTGAACAGAGTTAGAATGTTGAGGAGCTGACAGTCGCTCGTCGATGCTCGGTGGTTCTCTCCTTGCACTCCACCCATAAAACTGTCACGGTCAGGCGTAGCCATTGTGCATAAGTATGTGACCTTAAACACCAATAAATAAATACTCAATCGATGTTACATTTGACCAAATTTTTGATGACATAACCATACCATTAGGACTAAAGGCTTACCACAGCTGTATTGTTATGATTATGCGGTGTAGTTCAGCCTATTTTGTAAATAGATGTTTTTAAGGCAAATTCAATACTTAAGGATTAGAATATCTATTACCAGAGTATGAATATCCGAAAGAATATATTTGTGAGTGAAGCCAGACATCGCTTTTCATCAATGGTGATCTGCACACAAACTCCACGAAAAGGGAACAAATAGACCATAACAGCGTTGAATTTCTGCAGAAATTAGACTCATTGTTCGGGTGTTTGAGTCTCAACCTGTCCAATAATAAAGAAGCTTATTACCCCCTTAAACCTTTACAGAACATAACGGCCATATCTGTCCATATCCGGTTAGCGATACTCTCAAAAGTTCGTCATTCAAATTTTATTAATTTTGTTTCAATACTTGCCCCCAGAACATCCTCCTTGGAACGATCCAAAAAATGGCCCCAAAAAAGTAACCTGGAAATACATGGAGGCATTTCGATGCTATTTTTGTAACACCTTCTTCACTCATTAGGCAAGAATGGTATCAACAGGGGGAGAGGGGGTGCATGGACCCATCAGGCAGACAATAGTTCAGCCTGATGGGAGAATTTGAATTTTCAAATTAAAAGAATGCTATTTCCTCCTTGCATCTGAATGATCAGTGGCAGACTAGACTTCTGGTATATCAAAATGTTCTCTATGTGAATTGGCAGTCCACACAGAGAGCATTTCAATACACCAACATTCTTTGCAATCAGATCCATTTCGTCTGTTGGGCATCTTCATGAAATTTCAAGCGGCAACTTGTGTTGGGCTGTATCAATTTTGGGGACCCCAGGTGCCTCTCAGTACAGGGGCCCACCAGGTATTGTCCACCTGGGCCAAATGGTCAGTCCACTCCTGGAATGATCTCGTGTCAATCACAGACTATAACTATGGTTTTGACACACAAAAAAATGAAAGACTAATGCTCATTTGAAATTTGTTTGGAGTCGCGTCTGCTACTAGACAATGGTAAAATATTATTGATTATTAAGATTATTTCTTGCTTGCATAGAATATGCATAGAATATCAAAGTTACAAAGATTTCCAGGTGGACAGAACATCCACATCCACACAATGTATTGTGTCATGCCATTGTTATATGTAATCCAACGATAGACTCACTCATATACCTTGATTTGGTGGAGTTTCACAACCAGGCTACATAACAGGTTTTGTAAATATACTTACATGTAAGGCATGTTTAGTTCCTGAATATGATCCAAGACCGGCTGAACCTGGAAGACGAAAGACGAGAGCCTTATTCCAGTTTCTGAAACACTTCAATGATTATAAACGTTTCATTTTAATACATTCATCATAACTGAGGGGTGGGGGGGGTCATGATTGGAAATTCTTGGATTAATTAGGCTTATACTGGTAATAAAATATTGTATCAAATGGCACATTTTAGGTAAAAAAAACCCCATTCATATCATATGGTGGGAGGATCTGGTGTGATGTTATGGATTACCCTGGTCTGTTGATAACATGCCATTGATCGTCATAATCCAGTATACCGAGGTATGCATTATCTCAAAGGGTGCAAATATATCCAATGCAAGGGGGCTACAAGGGTCTTTAAAACGGTTACATGATACCTATTTTCTGCTTTCCAACAATGGAAACGGTGAGTAACAATTTAGTGTTACCATGTTGAATTATGTTGTATGAGTTTCTGTTTCTCAGTTTTCTCAACAGAACCTGACCCCTGCACTATGTCATTCCACCCAGACGCCACCGGAGATTAATCTGCCATGTAAATGACTTATAATTTATGTGCGACATGCAACTTGAATTCACAAGTATACCAAATTGTTTCCTGCTGCCAAAAAACGAGAAAGGGTTAGAGGACCCAAGAGCTTGGCATTTGTGTTTTGGGTTTTTCGGTTTGGTTCTGGCTTTGGGGACAAACTGGAAAACTGAACTGCAAGACCTGGAGAAAATCGGCCTGAAAGTTTTTACAGTGTTGGACAGTGAACTGATTGAACTAGCTTACTAGGACCCTTGTCACTGTTTATCCGGCAAAGGGGCAAATACACTGTGTTCTCATTGTGACATTTTCCCCCTTATTGACTCATACGGTGGAAAATGTCACAATGAGAAAACAACATAAATTAGTTCAACTTTATTTAGTTGTTACCCTAATTTGTTTATTTTTTTGATTCACTGGGGTCAAGCCAGAAAATATGCAGACGGTCATCTGCAAAATGAGGTCTCCAGAGGGTGAATTGGTGAGGCTACCCTGCACAGCAGGGTAGCATCACTAAATTTACCCTCTGTGAACCTCAATCTGAATCAAGGTCTCAAATCTAAACAGAAGAGGTACCCAGAGGGTATACTAGCCGACTCTTTGGGATAGCATCAGCAAATTCATCCCCTGTGGACCTCATTTTGTAAATGACAGACAGCTTATTTTCAGGCTTGATTTGGCTTAGCAACTGATCCCTTAGGACCACTATGAATAATCAAAGGGAAGTTATGCTGACCCCAATGGATGAGACAAACGTTTTGTAGTAACTGGTATCAAAAAACAATTGGGGCATTTTTTCCAGGTTTAGGAGCCTGAGGTGTTGTTACTGTATGTTATCAACACACAGAAAAACTAGGGCCCTGCGATTAATCAAATTTTGCGTCGAATCTTGAGTCGGAATGCAAAATCGACTCGACTCTTCTCCGATTCGCAGATGCCCTTTTTCTTGAGTCGATTCAGTTCTGATAAATGACAGAGGTTTCATTGTGAGTTTTTTCTTTAAATGATGCAATAATCCAGTTTGGCCACGAAAGAAATAGGAAAATATGTTGGAAAATGTGTTAAAACTTGTCAAAATTGTTACTTGGAGGTTCTAACAGGCAAGAAAGGTCAGTAGCTTGTACCAAAATATGTATACATGGAATAGTTAGCTGACTGAAAGTCGCATTTACGCAATGAAAGAACGTTAAATCCCTCTCTGTTGATAAGAAATTGGGCCCACAGTTTTATAAAAACCGACTTGAAAAATGTCTCAACTTGTGAGTTTAACTAGAATCGAATCGACTCAAACTAAAATATCTGACTCACAGGGCCCTAAGACAAACTGAACTGAAACCAAGGCTCCTCCTGAAACTTAACTGAAACCAAAATTTGAAAAATCAAAATCTTCCAGCTCTTGTGGACTCGTTCTGTTCTAAACCAAAACAGCACAGAACAATATCATTACCTATTTTTCCTGACAGACTGCTTGTGATAACAAAGTGACCAGACTTCTGTTCAAGAAAATACGGTAATACAGCTTTTGATAATGATAATACTCCTAGGACATTTAACTCCAATGCTTGTCTGTCTATCTCTAAAGGAGTTTTACTCCAGATTGCTCTCTGAGATCGTCCAGCATTGTTAACCAGAATGTCGATCTGAAAATATAGTTCCACAAATGTACAAACATAACCTTATAGATAAATCTCTCACATTTTTCTGGACATTATAATAATAATAATAATAATAATAATAATAATAATAATAATACAGTGGAGTCCACTTAATTAGATATCTCTTAACTGAATAACCCTGTTAATTGAATATAATTTCCCAACACAAAACCATTTACCATACCTCCAGTACAAATTTGACCTGTTAATTGAATATAGGTTATAGAGTAAACTCCTGTTAATTGAATAAAAAATCTTGTAACCTGTCGAGAAATTACTATGACTCTCCCCAGTTTTCCTTTGTTTATAGACCTATTTTGCCTCAGTACATCCAATACTGGCATTTAATCTATTAAATCTTGTTTGACAGAGCTCATGGAGCTCTGCCAAACAAGATATAATAGAATAAATGCTAAGTTTATCTCTAGAATACAGGAAAGTGACACATCCCTGTTAATTGAATACTCCTGTTATTATTTATTTAGTATTTATTTATTTGTTGGTGTTTAAGGTCACATATTTATGCACAATGCCTAACCATGACCGTGACAGTTTTATGGGTGGAGGAAGCCGGAGTACCCGGAGAGAACCACCGAGCAACGGCGAGCAACTGTCAGCTCCCCAACATACCAACTCCACACAAGCAGGGTTAGCATTGGTTAAAGACAGGTGCACCATCGACGTGCAGTACACCTTAGTACACAGCGTCACCGTGCCCCCACGTGGGCAATGGGGGTGAAGAATACTCCTGTTAATTGAATAATTTTCACTGGCAAAGTATCTATTCAATTAACAGGGTTCCACTGTAATAATAATAAAATCCACACATGATGCTCTTTGGCTGTACAAGAATTGCAAAATGCCTTAAGAAACAAAAAAATATAAAATATAAAAAAATTAGATTTTGTTTCTTTGATTATTATGTAATCCTCTTGTGAGTCGGTAGGGGACAGCAGAGTCAAGCCATGAACAGCATTCATCAGTTATGATGACTTTTGTTCTGGAGGGGTGGTGGGAGTGCATTAAACAGTTTATCCTGCTCATTGCTATTGCCATTATGTATCAACTCTGGCATGGTGGCATCTGTTCTGTCTAAAATTATCAATTTTTGTATCGCACTCTTTCTGTTGAGGATTCTTGAAATGGTATTTATATAGTGTTTTCTGGAAACATTACATCACTGTTTCAGACTAATTAACCCTTTACCCAACGAATCAGCCACATCCACCCACGTAATATGCAAATTCAGCAGTTGAAAAAATATTATTTTTCAAAAAATTTCAACAAAACCATATCATGTGATGCCTTGTTGGAATGAGCTCGTTCCAACGAGGGGTCACATGATATGGTTTTGTTAAAATTTTTTGAAAAATTTAAAAAAATGATATTTAAAATAATAAATTTTGATATCGTCTGCATTGGGTAAAGGGTTAATAAACTTCAAATCTCTCGAGTTATGTAGGTTTCATGAAAAAAAAAACAGTGAAAATATAAATACTATTGGAGTTCGATTTGAAATGCTCTTTTGCACTACTGTATTAGATACAAGGCAATTCCTTCTTCGAATATGCAAGATGTAAACTGGATTGAATGACAAACATTAAGTTCAACAAAGAATGCGACTGGCACAGGGACATTGCTAAGGGGTCCCAGATGGGGAAGGGAAGGGGGACGTCTAAATTTTCAATTGTATACCCTCCCAGAAGACAAAATTCTGACTACTATAATAAAATTACTAACAAGTAAAAAATTGCAATAGAGCCAATCCACCCTCCCCCCCCCCCCCCCGCCCCCCCCCCTCCCCCACCTGTAAATTTTTTCAACTACAGGTTTTAACCCTTAACCCAATGCAACTGCCAAAACTGACCAGTGCTATTCACAAAAATTACCATTCAATTTTGATTATTTTTTGTCTCAGAAACATAGCTTATGACCCCTCATGAAATCTAGGCCTTCAAATTTCCAACTATTTTAAAATTTACGAATGATTGGAGGGAGGGGGTGAGACATCCCCACACCACTAACAGACAGCATCCCTGGACCTTGGTATTAGAAATTTGCAAACTACAAAAATTATTCACACTACTTTCAGCATTTGTAAGATTAACAGAAACTAACTTTTCTGAAGTAATTCAAAACTTGTCGAACAGCAGAGGTGTGCGTATCAAATTTCAGCACATCGAGTGGTAATACAAGAATGTCCTTCTCTAAGCTTCTTCCGTTTACTACGAAAAAATAATAAAATCTTCACTGAACTTTGTTAGAACATGACAATGTATTTGTATTCTATGTTGATGAAACTTCCCCATTCTTTCATTGGCTACTATTCATGCAGAGAAAATCATACATGAAAACAAGCCAATGGGAGAATGGGGATGTTTCTGTGTGAATCTTGATATTTCGATGGACGCTGACAGCTTGCAGAGTTTTCAAATGAAGGATAAAAAATGTATAAACGGTAAATGTGAAGACCAGAAATGAATAAATGTGGATCCAAGATTAAAAATTGATAAAGGTATACAGTTAATATTTGAATCTGTCCTACATAAACAATGGGACCTCCCATTTTTATAATAAATCAGAGAATTGTCACTCATAACCCACTTTCCACTGACCAGCAAGTTGTCCAACTAAGTGTTTTGGGGTCTTTTCTGCAACTTTTCCCAGTTATTATAACAACCCAAGTACAGCAAACTGTCATGTAATACACCATTGTAAAGCTTATTCTTCTCCTTTCTGCTGACACTGGGAGCTGCTGGATACAATGGGTGAATCAGATTGGAGGGGGATGTGATGAAGGTGAGTGCTATCATTTTCAAAAAGCGAGTTGTGTACCTTGTTAATATTTATACACCATTATGGGGGGCATGTCAGCATCGATCCAAAAATGCTGTCATTTCTCAGCTTGTACTGAGTACTTGTGAAATTAACCTCCTGCACTCTGATGTCAAAATATCCAGATTTGAAGTGGCCATTTTTCCCATAATGCAACTGGGAATTTAACCAATTCAATCTTGTTTGACAGAGCTCATTGAGCTCTGTCAAACAAGATTGAATTGGTTAAATTTCTACTTGCATTATGGGAAATATTTGCACCTTGAACTTTAGATATTTCGTCATCAGTGTGCAGGGGGTTAATTTGGTTCATATTCTCTCAATCCAGTTGATTTTGAGTTAAGTTTTAACCCAACTGATATTAGAGTGTATTAAATGTGTATGATATGTGGGTATCGACTGATGGGCCAATACATGTTAGCCAAAAGAACAGTGAGGCGCCAATGGTTGAGGGTCGGGGACTCCAGCCACATGCCAAGGAGCTCTTACTCTCCCTGGGGAATCTCCGCCTTTATTGTGGGTATGTCAGAAGATACATTAGTGCCTCTCTCAGGGATTGTAAACTCCCTTGTTGGGGACATCCTGGGGCCATCCCTAGTAAACAAGCGTAGAACCTTGGAGAGGGTATGGGACCAATATAACTCCATCTTCAACTGTGTTATGATGACATCACACACCATATAAGTTCTGAAAGAATGCATACATTAGTGCCAAATGTAATGCTATATGCTTCCAACTGTCAAATTACCATGACAGTAGCAACTGCACGTTGCGACAATGTGCAACCACGTTACAACCAACATGCATGCCACAACGTCGCATATAACTGATGTGAGTGATAGGAATCTATAAGTGGAATCAATATACCGATAGCTATTGGCGATACATCGGAAATGACTGGATGGAGGGTCAACTGGTAATATCATTCTACGAAATGTAATAGTTCAGTCACGTTCTGTTCCAGGGATGTGAGAATCATTAAAAGGAAAGGTTCCCTCTACTCTAATTGATCAGTTTTGATAAAACATGGACCAAGAGGAATTTCCATCAATACACGCCCTATAAGCCGATATTCATGGAGAGAGGGTAACACATCTAGAATACTTGCCAATCGGAATTACAATTTCAAACTCAGAATATGCATGTACATGTAGAAAAATACATGCAGTCGGTATGACACATGTCCCAACTTATTATTTACTTGCCATGCACCCTACTTCAAGTTGTGATGCTGGAGCATCCATAGCTCAGATCGCTGAGATCACATATCTCAATTTGTATGACCGACTATATATGTCACTTGAGTCAATGTATCAGACATCCCCAACTTATATTGTCACAATTTTAAAGGAGTTTTCTCCCTTTAAATTATTAGATGAGCGAGGAAGGTCCAATTAAGAAGCAAGTAATCATCGAGGAAACATCTATGGATATCAGTAGAAAATAAAACAAAATTTTCGTTTGTTACTTTTAATAAACGAAAACAACAGACAGCACACAGAGCTGTCTGTTGTTTTCATTTTTGAAATGTTACAAAAGAAAACATGGCTTTTTATGGCAAGCTAATTAGAAGCAACTACTTCACAGATAATCCGTCATTGAGGACATCTATCAGTATAACACCTACCAACACTAAGTAAGCGTCCACTTTAGACTCTTTGTCTAGCGAATGTGTTTTTACAGTAATTTTCAAGTTTTTGTGCTTCCCAAGAAAAAATTAGCAAATCTCAGCTCCTATACTTTTTTATTAACCCTTTACTCAATGAATCGCCTGCATCCACCCACGTAATATGCAAATTCAGCAGCTGAAAAAATATTATTTTTCGAAGTATTTTAACAAAACCATATCATGTGACCCCTCTTTGGAATGAGCTCATCGAGCTCATTCCAAAGAGGGGTCACATGATATGGTTTTGTTGAAATTTTTTGGAAAAAGTTTAAAAATGATATTTAAAATAATAAATTTTGAAATCTTTTGCATTGGGTAAAGGGTTAATGGAAAGGATAGTGCCTGTATTTTATGTCACGATGTGCGCACTGTTGGTATAATGAACAAAAAAATGTTAAAGAACGTCGAAAGATGGTAAACCGTCATTTTCTTATTCTTAAACAGAGTTCAACAGAGAATAATAGTGAAACATTCAAACAGATGGCGGAAAATTGGAAAAATCCAGCTGCTGTATTCTTTTCTACCGCAGTAAAATGCCTTAGGCTTGTGAAATGATTCACATATCGATGGTACAAATTCCCTAACATTTTGAAATTTCAATTTTATGTGAAATTCCTATACCCTTAGTGTTAAATTTACTGACAATTTTAGAAAATGAAGGGGAGCTAACTGTCCTGTAAATCTCTTCCAATGATGAAAAATGTGAACCATGTCTGCCACAAGCCTACCCCCCTCCCCCTTCCTAATCATTAACCTAACTAGATGCAATGTGATGGGGGTCAACACTGTGGGCCTCGCAGCAACGGTTTGCAATTTGAACAGTACACATTACAGTAAAAAATTTCCTTGAGTGACAACCTGTCTTGGGAGGCCAGCGAAGTCTCATAATTCTGAAGCAACAAATCTGAAAATTGTCAAAAAAAGAAAGGGAGCTTCATTTGATCAATCACAACAGTGTGTATATGAACAATGAGAATCGGTGAAAACAAACTTCAGTAATGATATGACATGTGGAAAATTGTCATTTTTTTTCAAGATTGAAGTCCCAAAACTCCAGAATGACATGCTTGAAAATCGTAAAAATTGAAAAGGGTGTTGCTTTTACTGATTGTAACATTGCTACAAAATTTCAAAAGATTCGGTTTTAGCATTATTGAGTTATTATACATGTAAAAAATAGCTAGTTTTTTGAAGATTCAAGTCCTATAACTCTGGAAAGAAAAAACCCAGAAAACCATCAAAAACAAAAGGGAGCCTCGTTTGATAAATTTCAGTACTGTGTATAAATATTATGAGAATTAGTCAAAGGAGACTTGAGTTATGGTGTGACATAGGAATATGCTGTCTAAATTGCCAATTTTTTGAAGATTCAAGTCCCATAACTCTGGAAAGACAAAAACTGAAAACCGTCAAAAACAAGAGAGATTCATTTGATCAATTTCAATGTTGTGATTAGATATTATGAGAATTGGTGAAAGGAAAAACTTGAGTTATTGTACGACATAGGAATATGCTGTGTGAATTGCCATTTTTTTTAAAGATTAAAGTCCCATAATTCTGGAAAGAAAAAAAATAGAAAACTGCCACCAAAAACGAAAGGGGGAGCTTCATTTGGTCAATTACAATACTGTGTATAAATATTATGAGAATTGGTCAAAGGAAACTTGAGTTATTGTATGACATAGGAATTTGCTGATGGACAGACGGAGGGACAGATGGGCAGAGCAGACTAATTACTGTAGGACTTCCGCTGAAAGTCGGCGGGGGCCCTAATTATGTTCAGAATGTGATAAGTATGTCTTTGTATACTAACATATGCACTGCTCTTTTACTCTTTGTAGTTCAACTTCTCTCCGCGCAGATAATACCAGCTTACATCCAACAGCAGCTAATTTATATGCAAGATGTTCTCCAATGCCACTTGATGCGCCAGTTATCCATACTACTTCTCCACTAAGGCTACCTAAAAGAGATTGAAAGATGAGCAATGCCATGACTTTTTTACAAAGTAGGTCAGGCTTGGCAATTTCAGGAGAGTGATTTTTTAGCTCTCCTTACTGCCCTCCTGAAAGAATTAAGGAGAGCGAAAAATTGCCCTCCTAAATATTTTGGTCTGGGCAGGGATGATTGAGATTACATGTATTATGCTCACATTAAATTTTTGTTGTAAAGCAAAAATGTAATTTAACTTCGAAGTCACATAACATCCCGTAATTTCATTTTGAAAGTGGTTTAGTGGTAAAAGGTAATGGCTGCAACCATACCCAAACACAGTTGCAATCATTTGAAGCAAAATGGGTCACAGCAATATTTTTTTTTCTGTCAGTTTCAAGTTCAACAACTGACATCACAGTTTGAGGGGTAATTATTCAAGGAATATTGACACTATAATATACTACCATTACTACTATCCTGTCACTTGAAGCACTTGCACCAGGATGTGACTGTAGATTCAAGCAGACCTGTTGTCCAAGAAAGTCATACGCCTACCACTTCCACCTTCAACCCCTTTTGGGGGTTGAAGGTGGAAGTGGTAGGCGTATGACTTTCTTGGACAACAGGTCTGGGTACACACACAGGTCTTGTCAAGTGTGTGTTCGGTTGTTGAGTGAAACATCTAGATGTCTAAGAGATTTTGCTTTACCTTAGTAAAGTTAATAAAATCACTGATGTAGTCTGTTGGTTTCAGTTTCAATGAGTTCGTTCAATTGGATACTTAAAATGCTGTGTAAAGCTAATTGCTCTCCTAAGATGATTGAGGAGAGCGATTTTTTGCCCTCCTGCATTTTTCAGAATGCCAGGCCTGGTAGGTCTATTGTCCTTCAAAACATCTTAATCCTTCACTTGTGAGCGTGGTTACACAGTGGTAACGGTTTGGACTTCAAACTGAAAGGTCCATAGTTCGATCCCCACCAGGGGTTCCTGTGTTGTGTCCTTGGACAAGGCACGTCATCCTGATTGTCCACGTGGGGGAACGATGACACTATGTACTAAGGCGTACTGCACACTGATGTGCACTTGTCTTCAACCAATGCTAACCCTGCCCGTGCGTAGTTAGTACGTTGGAAGTCTGGCAGTTGGTCACCATTGCACGATGGTTATCTCAGGTACTCCCGCTTCCTACACCCGTAAAACTGTCCGAGGTGACCCTGGCTGTCAAAAGTGTTGTTAAACCCTCTGTCCATGGAATTTATAAATTAAGGGCGGAGAAACAATTTGTAAAACAAAATTCACACAAACAATATCATGTCACCACTTATTGGAACGAGATTGTTCCAATGAGGGGTAAAATGATATGATTTTGTGGAACTATTTTTGAAGACTTTGGAAAATGAAAGTGTCAGTGACACTGTAGCTCAACTTGTATAAGACATGTACAGGTATAGTTTGTGACACAGCAAAGACATCTAGGTAATGACCTGATAACAAAGGTACATGTAAAGTACTGTAAAGGTCTGTACATAAATACTGACAGTAGCCTGTAACAAATGTAAAGGTAAAGTATTGTAAAGGTGGGTGACAGTTAGATGCCCCTAGCCAGAGCCGTATTGAAATGTGCACTTGCTGTGTATAAGTAGCACTGAATAAATCAAAGTTTGTCTAATTGGCTGCCGGCTGCCATCTTGAAATTTCGGACCGCACCCAAAAACACTCGTTCTCCTCCCAAGGTGATAATAAAGGTACCCAAGAAGTTTCATGAAGATCGGTTCATAAATACAGCCTCTAGCCCAAGTCATATTGACATGTGTACTAACAGTGTATAAGTAGCACTGAATAAATCAAAGTTCATCTAATTTGCATAATTTATGAACGAGAAAAACCTGTATTATATGTGATGTATTCCATTTTACTAAACATTCCTACAAAAATTTATTCAAATCAGAACCTTCATATACAAGTTCTGTACAAAAAAATGATCGCACCTAATTTTGGTATAAAATGGCCGCCAGCAGCTATCTTGAATTTCGGACTGCACACCAAAACACTTGTTCTTGTCCCAAAGTGATAACAAAGGTTGCCAAGAAGTTTCGTGAAGATCGGTTCATAAATACAGCCTCTAGCCCGAGTCGTATTGACATGCGCACTTACTGTGTATAAGTAGAACTGAATAAATCAAAGTTCATCTAATTTGCATAATTTCTGCACGAGATAAAAAACCTGTATTATGTGATGTATTCCATGTTACTAAACATTCAAACAAAAATTTATTCATATCAGAACTTTTAAAAAGCTGATTGCACTAATTACGGTATAAACTGGCTGCCGGTGGCCATCTTGAATTTATTCAAATAAGAACCTTCATATAGAAGTTCTGTACGAATAAAAGTATCAATGACACTGTAGCTCGACTTGACAAACTTGAACTTGGTAAGTTATAAATTAAATGGCAAAATTGAAGATCATTGGTACCAATGTTATTTGATGAAATTTCAACATAACAGCATTGTGTGTGCACAACGTCCGAGTAATCCATGCATTTTTAAATGTAAACTGTAAGACTGGCTAAAGGAAGAATGTTGATACACAAATGCAGTATGTTCAGAGGCTATTGTAAATGGCAACTTTTTTCACAGAAATGAATGCTAATCAATAGCTCTTTTCTAAAGGACTTACCTAATGAGCACACCAAGTTCAACAAGAGCTGGACTGTCGTCCGGTGCATACCCCCACGTGGTGTACTGCCTAGTGTGGGCATACCTATGACCAACAAATATTATAGAAAATAATAATTTATTTATGCTATGAAAGTTATGAATATTCTCAGACGGACTCACACACGTACGGATGCACAGATGGATGGACGCATGTAATCCAGTATACCCCAATTTTCTTTGAAAGTGGGGGTATAATTATCTAATAACATATAAAAAATTATCTGACAACACCGAAATTCATTCTAGTCTTGGGCAATGTTACAATTTAATTGCATACTATGTTTCATTTAATTCCATAATGATTTCCTTAAGTATGAATATTCTCGTACGGACTGACGGATGGATGCACAGATGGACGGATGCAATCCAGTATACCCCCCACCCCCACTCCCATTTTCTTCGAAAGTTTTCAACAATTTCCAACAATTTCTAAGTCAAAAGGTATGGTAAATTATTTGGTGTTTGGAAGTTTTATGCAATGAGGCAGAAGCCTTTGTCATAGGCAAACTGTATGCCATATTTCACTGAAATCCGATAACCATACCTGAGATACAGGCTGAACTGACAAATAATGCCTGTTTCCTACCATTTGACCCCATTTTTTAAAGCCTATACCATAAGCAGTGTTCATGACAAATTTCATTGCAAGAGAACATTCGATACCTGAGATACAGGCTGGACAGACAAAATTTGGCTCGGACACAAGTTCTAAGTGAACAAGTAATAAAAAAAAAATAACTAGTGTAGGCATACCTATGGCCGGCAAATATTATAGAAAATAATAATTTACCTAAGTTATGCAAGTTATGAATATTCTCGGACGGAGTCACACACGGATGCCGGACACACAGATGGGTGGAAGGACGCACAGACACATGTTATCCAGTATATACCCATTTTCTTCAAAAAGTGGGGGTATAAAAACAATCCTATGATAAATATGGCCTGTAGGAAATGTCAAAGAAGAATGTTGATGCACAAATGCAATAAATTGAAACATTGTTGCTAACAGCAACAGTTTTTGATGAAAATGAAAAGAAAATCAATAGCTCCTATCTTCGTCACCCTGCATGAGCATACAAAGTTTAAAAACAAGCTGATAATGAATGTGCCCTCTGAGGCATGCCAAAGGAAGATGTTAATGCACAAATGCACAAAGTAGTAGGTCAATGCTTGTGGCAATTTTTTTTTTTTTTTTTTTTTATGGAAATTCATAAATATACCCTGCAGAGATTGCAAAAAGGATAAGTTGATGCACAAATGCAGTAAGTTCAAATGCTGGTGATAACGACAATAATTTTTTATGGAAATGAAAAAAGGCAATAGCTCACATCTAGAGGTCACCCTGAATACACATACCAAGTTTCAAAGTGATCTGATCATAAATGTGCCCTGAAGGGTATGTTAAATGGAAATATTGAGGTCTGACTAAACTAAGTTCAAAGGTCAGTGGCAACATTTTTTGACAGAAATGGAAGAAAATTGACAGCTCCCATATAGATGTCACCCCACACAAGCACACCAAGTTTGCAAGTGATCCAATCATAAATGTGCCCTGCAGGGTGTGTCAAAGGGAAATATTGATGCTTAACTGCACTAAGTTTTTACTGAGTTCATCGAAGGTCATTGCCAGCGGAAACATTTTTTGATGGAAATCGAAGAAAATAGATAGCTCCCATTTAGAGGTAACCCCAAACAAGCATACAAAGTTTCGAACCGATCTGATCATAAATGTGCCCTGTAGGCCATGCCAAAGGAATATATTGCTGCCTGATTAAACTGAGTTCAAAGATCGTCGCCAGAGGCAACATTTTTTGACATACTGAAATGGAAGAAAATCAATAGCTCCCATCTAGAGGTCACCCCAAACAAGCAGGGAACGGGTCAACTCGCCACTGGGTCAACTCGCCACCGGGTCAAATCGCCACTGGGTCAAGTCGCCATGGGTCAACTCGCCACCAAAAAAAAAAAAATAATAATACAAGGCAGGTTTCTGACACAACATGAGTTTATTCATGATCCAAAACATATAACAAAACATAACATTTAGCACATGAAAAATACTTTTATACATTAAGCACCTTATAGGATTTTTTCAATAATTGGACGAATATTTTATACTTTGAGCACTGTAAGTATTGGTCAATCGATACGACTTATTGGCGGGCCCAGATATTTGTACTCGGTGCTCAAAGTATGAAATATTCGTCCAATATTTGAAAAAATGGAAACAAACGATGGTAATCAACAGTAAGATAATGAGTATCAAACGTAACATCGAGCACCTGAAAAATATATTATACATTGTCAGGGTTCCCACTGATATCAGGTAATGAAATTCAAGCACTATTTAAGGACCTTTCAGGGACATTCATCTGAAGTTACCACTCCATGAACATCAAAGAATTCCAGCCACAAGGACCTGATTCCAGGGAAAACCCTAAAAGAATTTCAGCCACGAGGACCTGATTCAAATATTGGACGAATATTTCATACTTTGAGTACATAATTATATAATTATTGGTCAATAGCTATGACTTATATGTGGCTTTCATATAAGTCATAGCAACTGACCACTAATTATATTAGGTGCTCAAAGTATGAAATATTCGTCCAATATTTGAAAAAAATGAAAACAAACGAATGTAATCAACTATATAAATAGAACCAAATTAACAGTTAGATATAGAATATATCGTTGCACATCTCCTCAAGAATCCAGTTCCCACTGATATCAGATAATCAAATTCAAGCACTATTTAAGGACCTTTCAGGGACATTCACCTGAAGTTACCACTCCATGAACATCAAAGGATTCCTGGAAACCCCAAAGAATTCCCGCCACGAGGACCTGATTCAAATATTGGACGAATATTTCATACTTTGAGTACATAATTATATAATTATTTATTGAGCTGTCATTACTTTTCAGTGACAGCTGATTCGACAATCTGTGCAATCAAAACAAACCCAAAAGTATCTTCCATTTTTCATTTTAATGGAAAACTCATTCTCGGACGATCACGGATTGAAAAGTAAGTACAAATAAACAATTATTTAAAAAAAAAAAATCTTGAAAAATCTGTTAAAAAACTTTTCGAAAGTGAGTCAACTCGCCACCAAAAAGTGAGTCAACTCGCCACTAACTGGTGACGACTTGACCCGTAAAAAGTACTGGTGGCGAGTTGACCCAGTGGCGAGTTGACACGTACCCAACAAGCATGCTAGGTTTCAAAGCAATCCAATCATAAATGTGCCCTGTAGGGTATGCCAAAGGGAAATATTGAGGTCTGACTGAACTAAGTTCTAAGAAAGTTGGCCGTGGCAACATTTTTTGACGGAAATGGAAGAAAATATTGAGATCTGACTAAACTAAGTTCTGAGAACGTTGGCCAAGGCAACATTTTCTGACAGAAATGGAAGAAAATCGATAGCTCCCATCTAGAGATCATCCTAAACAAGCATGCCAGGTTTCAAAGCAATCCAATCATAAATGTGCTCTGTAGGGTGTGCCAAAGGGAAATATTGAGATCTGACTAAACTAAGTTCTAAGAACGTTAGCCGCAGCAACATATTTTGACGGAAATTGAAGAAAATCGATAGCTCCCATCTAGAGGTCACCCCAAACAAGCATACCAAGTTTTAAAGCGATCTGATCATAAATGCTACCTGTGAGGTGTGCCAAAGGAAACTGTGGATGTATGTACATACGGACGTATGCCGATGGATGAGAAGTGATGGCAATAGCTCAGCTAGACTTTGTCAAGTTGAGCTAAAAACTGATTGTACCTAACTTCGTTACAAAATGGCTGCCGGTAGCCATCTTGAATTTTGGACCGCACCCCAAAACAATCGTTCTCGTCCAAAGGTGATAACAAAGGTACCCAAGAAGTTTCGTGAAGATCGGTTCATAAATACAGCCCCCAGCCCGAGCCGTATTGACATGTGTACTTACTATGTATAAGTAGCACTGAGTGGTAGACTGTTGGACTTCTATACTAGAGGTCCTGAGTTCGATCAACGTCCGGGACGACCCGCGTTATGTCCTTGGGCAAGGCACTTTATTCCGGTTGCCTACATGGGGGCACAGTGACGCCGTGTACTGCACGTCCATGGTGCACATGTCTTCAATCGCTGTAACCCTGCTTGATCGGAGCTTGAACAGAGTTAGAATGTTGAGGGGCTGACAGTTGCTCGTTGTTGCTCGGTGCTTCTCACCGGGTACTCCAGCTTCCCCCACCCGTAAAACTGTCAGGGTCACGATTAGCCATTGTGCATAAGTATGTGACCTAAAACTCCAATAAATAAATAGATAAATAAATAGTAGCACTGAATAAATCAAAGTTCATCTAAGTTGCATAATTTCTGCACGAGAAAAAAACCCGTATTATATGTAATGTATTCCCAGTTACTAAACATTCAAACAAAATTTATTCATGTCAGAACTTTCATACAGAAGTTCTGTACAAAAAAAAACGAATAGCAGTGAAGTCGACCCACGTTGAAGTCGACCCAAAGTGAAGTCGTCCCAAAAAAGTGATCTCGACCCAAAAAAGTGAATTCGACCCGAAGTGATTTCGTCCCGAAAAAAGTTATCTCGACCCACTTTTAAAATTTATTGAAAGCCATATCCATCCCTATCTAAAAGTGTCTTGGTTACTGTTAGAATTTTTTGACAGTAGATGGTTGACACTTTCTTGATTGACAGCGTCAGCTGTTGTACAGTCACCTCTGGCAAGTCCACAGAATATTTCATTGACTTCTGTGCAGTCTATGTTATCTAGTGTTCGGCTTTCTTCAAACACAAGTTTTGTAATGGCAATTTGTGTTAGCAAATGGGCACGAACTGCTCTTGAATATGCATGACCACTGATCAAATGATGGGTTGACCCACCAGCATAAACAGTCCCCCAAAGTTCATCCAAGCCGCTACCAGCCATGATCGAACCAATTGCCCCTAAATATGACATAATCATATGGAAGCCGCCGAGTCTAACGAAAACTTTTGTCAACTTATCTGACGAAGACACAATCTCCACTGCTTTGATACAAAGTGGTTGGTCAAACGTCACTGGACAAACGTTCAGTCCCTGTTTCTCACATTCAGTTTGCATCTTGAGTGTAGGCGAACACCACATTATGTGATTTAATCGAACATGGAAATTGAAACAATGATGCTATAATACGGTATTTGAATGAGAAAAGTCGATGCCGTTTGAATTTGAGTTTAGGGGGTATGGTTAATATTTCACACGTTTCACCAGTTCATTATGGAATAAATGACTATTGTTATATATCATTATAAAGCCACTGCTTTTCTGCAATTTTTGATATATAATTTAACTCCCAAAGTAGTCGTAGATTTGATTTAATGGACGTTGTGTACCGTTGTGTGTATGAAAACAATAAATTTTTTTTCGTAATTTTGTACATTTTCGTGAATATTTCACCATTGAGTGTGAGGATTGGTACAAAGTTGGCATTTTCTGTTGGGGATATGTATTCTCAATATAAGGTTGGAATTTTAAACAGCCATTTAATTTGGGACAAATTCAAGGAGTGTTTTGGGAATGTAACAGTTATGTGCTATCTATGTAGTCGGTTAAAATTATGCTTTCAAGCTAACTTCCTGAATTAGTTGATTATAATATCATAATATCATTCTGGAGTAATTAGCGCATTTACAGAAAAAGGGGAGGACTGAAAAAAATGTTAAAAAAAAAGCTGGAGGGATAAAAACCAAAAAATTAGATTTGTCTGTTTGTTCATCTAGTTGGAATTTTAAACATCCATTTAATTTTTTCTCTTCAAATGAACCAGATTCTCTAGATTTTGATTTATGTACAGAACATTTCCCTGAATTTTTTTTTAGAGGAGACATAAAAATTGATGATAGGCGTCATATTTTGTTTGCAACCGATGAACAACTTTCACTACTATCCAATGCAAAACGGTGGTACATAGATACATTATGACGGTGTTATTATGGCCTGTAATGTACGTTATATTTTATGTTGTCACAAAATATTGTTATATCTTTCTTTATGCTCGATGAAAATTAATATTATAACGGTGTTATTATGGCCTGAATAAATCGCTTTGAAATTTTTGTTGTTGTTGTTTTTATGTTCCCCTTTCAAACGAGGTCTGAGATGGTCAATGTCCATAGTGAATCTAATGATGGTATCTTGTCATTTTCAAAAGTGGGTGGAGATCACTTATATTCCCCCTTTTCAAACGGGGCCTGAGGAGGTCTCCAGTCCGTTTCAAGTGGATCTGAGATGGTCTGAAGTGGATTTTAAAAGTGGGTCGACTTAACTTTTTCGGGTCGAGATCACTTCAAGGATTTTAAAAGTGGGTCGACTTAACTTTTTTCGGGTCGAGATCACTTCGGGTCGAGATCGCCAAAAGTGGGTCGACTTAACTTTTTTGGGTCGACTTTACTCGGGTCGACTTCAACGTGGGTCGACTTCACCGATTACCAAAAAAAACTGATTGCACTAATTTCGGTACAAACTGGCTGCTGGCGGCCATCTTGAATTTTGGGCTGCACCCAAAAACACTCGTTCTTGTCCCACGGTGATAACAAAAGTACCCAACAAATTTCATAAAGATTGGTTCATAAATACGGCCCGAGCTGTATTGAATTGTTGACGGGCGGACAGACGGACAGATGGACGATGGGCCATGACAAAACCTCAAATTTGACTACGTCAAACTTGAGCTCAAGATTAAAATAACTTTTGATATTGTGTGCGTTCATTACAGAGTTGAAATTGTGTTTTGCATTGAGAATATAAATATTTCCCGGCTGTGCACTATAACTTAAATCCCCCAAAATACCAGCTCGATAGGGGTCCGGGTCTTTTCGGCCTCGGGAACTTTCGGCCCCAGGCATTTTGCGGGAACATTCGGCCTCAGTCGAGGCCGAATGTTCCCACTTTTGAGGCCGAATGTTCCCACTTTTGGTAAAAAATTTCAGAGTTTGGGAGTTGAAAAATAATTTTTTAGTTCATTTTCTTAGTTTTTTTTTATATTAGGAGGTTTTCTAGAATATTGTTTAAAGAATAATATATACGGCGTACCTACCTTTATTCCTAAAGTAGAAATATATTAAGCACAAGACTAATCCATAATGAATAATGAAATATAAAATCCATTGTATAAAATCCACTGAACTGAATAACAGAATGACAATATATGTGTGTGTTCCGATGACGACATGCAAACCCGAAATGATATGTTTCTTCTTGGATGTTGTTTGGCACAACTCATCTTAAAAATTTTGTTTTCATAAGTTCTTTTGCATGAAGTTGTGATCAAAGTTCTGGCTTTTGATGAGATACTGATACAGAGTTTTTACAGGGCGACTGAATCTTGATTGATTTAATAGCACTTGATTAGGAGATCATATACTGTTTTTACAGTTTCTACGGACCCTTAAACCTTTTATGTGGACTGTAATTGTTCTTGATGAGATAATCTTATACTGTTCTTCACGGTTTCTTTGAACATTTATTTGAACACTTCTAGCGTAAAAAACAACTCCTCGCATATATAAGGGTATCATGAAAAGAGTTCAACATCACGGAGCAGAACTCTTGAAGTTATGCAAAATTCCTAGCCATCTTCCAGTTCGAGGTCGCAAGGGATTTCAATCCCACATCGTCCCTGTGCGCCTTCGACAGGCAAGAAAACTTTTCATTTCATTCATCCAACATCAATCTGGCTCGCTTACTTACTTGCTGATACCTACCTTATTAGGCGAGGCCAAGATTGCGAGTGTGAATGTGGTTGACGGCGATTTGGAAATTGTAACAACAAAGATATCCAAGAAGTTAGAGGAATGTATCTGTCAATGTATTTTATATTGTATATATTGTATATTACGCTGTATTTATTTTTGTTTTTGGTTGTAATAAAGGTTTTTAAACAACTCATCTTAACTCGTGTATCTCTTAGTCTCCCTAGTTTAAAACGGAGGCCGAATGTTCCCAGGCCGAATGTTCCCAGGCCGAAATTTCCCGGGGCCGAATGTTCCCGAGGCCGAATGTTCCCGAGGCCGAAAAGACCCGCTCCCCTCGATAGAAGGTAATCAAGTCCATTTTGTACCAAAGTAAAAGTTAAATACAAATTATTACTGCTCCTGGGCGGGGTGGGGTTCAAGAAGCCTCGTCGCTTGGCACTTATCGACAAGTACAAAGGGTGAGGCAATCTATGGACTGGGCAGGGCTTATATTTCGTCGAGAATCCGATTCGCGGAAAGATTCGCGCAACTAAAAAACAGTGAGAATCCACGTAGATTCTCATTGCACCTCCGCTAGGTTTCATGCGGAAAGGGTCACTCAGATAAACCCTTTACCTAACATAGCGGAAAAATCACCTGAAAAATTAACCAATAGATGGCTAATATTTTGACCTGAAATATCCTGGCATGTTGTCAATAAAACCATACAAATATGGATGTCATTGGAACCAGCTCAATGAGCCGATTCCAATCAATGTCTTCCATATTTTTATGGTTTCATTGGTAAATATTATTATTTTTCAAAACATCAAATATATTTGCTTTTTAATCTGTGTTGGGTAAATCAGCTCAAAACTGGGTGTCAAACATTTTGGCCTCATAGGATCCTGGAACCGCGTGTATAGATTCGTGCAATCATTTCCACGAGAATCCAAAAACCCACCTCCGAGAACCCTGGTGGTAATGACCAATTATCAAATTATCTAACAACATCCACCTCACTCTCACACACACAAATGCACAAACGTGACCAATTCATTGTTTTAACGAGGAACTTTATTATTGTGTGCGAAACAGAACACGGCGCTGTTGCAATCAGTGATTTAAAACTGATTTCTGACTGAGCTTGGCGTTGTTATGCATATTAAATCAGTTACGTTTATTGAATTAATTAGTGGTACCAAAACTGTTGAATTCAAATTATATACAAATTCAAGTATTTGGTAATTTTCGTTGTCGAGAATATGTTCGAAACCCTCACTTCTCTAGTTCACACATGCGTTCGGGAGTGCGTGCCTGAGTGCGTGCCTGAGTGCGTGGAGAGTTGCTACCCTCAATACAAAACTGTGTATATAGAGACTTTTTCACTTGCATTGGAAAAAATATATGCCTATTGTAAGATAAATGTTGGCCATGAAGATTTAGATTAAAATCGTCACAGAGAAAGTTTGTAACTCACTTGGATGTGTTCCGAACATCTCCATGAATCTCAAGGTCAGATCTGCGTCGGATCTAGCAATCAAGACTAGTAGTAACAGAAGAACAGGTACAACCAGTATATATAAGATACCAACAGCTTCCATATTTCACTAATTTGGCGTGGCTGGAACGAGAATTTATTTGAATAGATGTGAAACAATTAAAAAAAACCCAGAATATCAGCTTTGCTTTGTGGACAGACAGACAGATAGACAGAGACAGAAACAAACAGTACTAATCGGGAAGTTAGTTGTCGTTCTTGGACAAACTTCTCCCGGTTGAAGTTTGAGGTATTCTAAACATTTCTCTTGCCTGCCGAATAATAGTGATGCCACCATTATTCATTTTAAAGAAAAAATGTTTGCCATCATTATTATTTGGAAATGAGACAAAGAGCGGAAATGCCATTTCTATTATTAATTTTATCTGAAAATAGGTCATCACTATTATTCAGCCTTCACTCTGACTATTCATTTGGTAGAATAAAAAAAACAAGAGGTCCCAAGGAGCCTTAATCGCTCACCGGCCAAAGTGGTTCAAAGAAGTATTTGGGGGGTCACATTCAGTTAGACATGGTTCATCAACACTACAAAGGAATGAAGTCATGAGAGACAAATTTTATGGAACTAGGGCCATGGCTTGAACAATAAAACAAACAAGAGGTCCCAAGGAGCCTTAATCGCTCACCGGCCAAAGTGGTTCAAAGAAGTATTTGGGGTCACATTCAGTTAGACATGGTTCATCAACACTATAAAGGAATGAAGTCATGAGAGACAAATTTTATGGAACTAGGGCCATGGCTTGAACAAACTTGAATCTTCCCCCTCCCCCCACCAAGGATGTTGCATACCAAATATCAAAAGCATTCATCTGCTGGATCTTAATAAGAAGATTTTTAAAGAAAATTCCTCATTTTGAACTAGGTTATCATTTGGGCCCCCACAGTGAGCCCAAATATGAACCCAGGGACTTGGCTTGAACAAACTTGAATCTCATCCCCTAAGGATGCTGCATGCCAAATATCAAACATTCCGACTGCTGAATCTGAAGAAGAAGATTTTTAAAGAAAAATTCCTCATATTGATTAAGTTATAATTCGGGCTCCCACAGGGAGCCCAAATATGGATCCAGGGACTTGGCTTTAACAACTTGAATCTCACCCCCAAGGATGCTACACACCACATATCAAAACATTCTGACTGCTGGATCTGAAGAAGAAGATTTTTCAAGAAAATTCCTCATTTCGAACTAAGTTACAATTCAAGCTCCCACAGTGAGCCCAAATATGGACCTCGGGACATGGCTTGAACAAACTTGAATCTCATCCCCCTAAGAATGCTGCATACCAAATATCAAAACATACCGACTGCTGGATCTGAAGAAGACGAGTTTTAAAGAAAATTCCTCATTTTGAACTAAGTTACAGTTCGGGCTACCACAGTGAGCCCAAATATGAACCCAGGGACTTGGCTTGAACAAACTTGAATCTCACCCCCTCTAAGTATGCTGCATACCCAATATGAAAAGATTCTGCCAGCTGGATCTTGAGAAGAAGATTTTTAAAGAAATTTGCCTGAAATGCACTAAGTTCAAATTGGGCTCCTATACTGAGCCCAAATATGAACCCAGGGGGCCGATTTGAACAAACTTGAATCAGAGCCACCCCACAATGTTGTATACCAAATATCAAAAGATTTTGCCTGTTGGATCTGGAGAAGATTTTTTAAGAAATTTGCCTGAAATGCACTAAGTTCAAATTCGGGCTTCTATACTGAGCCCAAATATGAATCCAGGGGGCTGATTTGAAAAAAACTTGAATCAGATCCACCCCACAATGTTGCATACCAAATATCAAAAGATTCTGTCTGCTGGATCTGGAGAAGAAGAGTTTTTAAAAAAATTGCCTGAAATGCACTAAGTTTGAATTTGGGCTTCTATAGTGAGACCAAATATGAATCCAGGGGGCCGATTTGAACAAACTTGAATCAGACCCATACCAAGATGCTGCATACCAAGTATCAAAAGATTCTGCACAATGTTTCTGGAGAAGAAGATTTTTTAATAATTTTTCTATAATTCATACGGTGCTATCTGAGTTATGCCCCATACAAAGCCCCCAAAGGACGTGACCATTTCATTTGAACAAACTTGAATTGACATATGGTAATGAACATCCATACCAAGTTTCGAGCAAATCGACCTAGCGGTTTCAGAGAAGTCGATTGAAAAATGTTCACGAAGCCGGACGGATGACGACAGACGGCGGACGGCAAGCAATAAGTTTAGCTCCCTTTGGTGAGCTAAAAAAAAACCCACAACGAGAGGAAAACCCGGAGGTCCATTGACTGGAACCTCGCATGTGCTTGTTATACTCTGCAATAAATTTGCAATTATTGCGTGGTGGTATCTCCACTCCATGGGCGACTCAGCAACAAAACAACCCCTACACACTGCATGGTTAAGATAATATATGATAATTAAGGTTAGGCGTGTACCACGGGATGCAGAAAATAAAAGACAAAACAGCCAGCATAAACTGGCCCAACGCATTCAGCCTGAAAGTCTACATCAGGTGTTTTCGTCGGGGTGTCCACAACTACATTGAGGTGATTCAGAAAAGGTAATTTGCGAATTTGTCGCTGTTCAGATCACCTTTTCTGTTCCTTAATCTGCAGTGTATGATATTTAATTTCCTAGCGCCCAAAAGAGAAATAGACTGGAGGTTTCACGGTAGGGTTTAATTTTTGGTACTTTATTTTGACAGTTTCGGAGCAAGGTAGATTATTCCAGGCTATAATCATCGTGGGCAGAAAAGATTTTTGGAAGTGTTCTGTTCGGTCTTGATACGCAGTGAAGTTATTCGCATTGCGCAAGTCATAATTACCCCGGTCACTCACGCGTGGGGTAATAGATTGTATAAATAGTCTGGAGATTGATAATTTACTGTTTTATACATTGAGCAGAATTTATGGGTTTCATGACGCCGTGAGAGGCAAGTCCACCCAAGTTCCAGGAGGATACACTCAGAGAAAACTGATCTTGTCAGGCCTGTCATAATGTGGGGTGCATTGATGTGTAGCCTTTTTTAAAAAGATAGCTGGGAGCGCAATCCCAGACTACATCTCCGTTGTCCATTAGTGGGAGAATATAGGATAAATAGATTCTCTCCAGGGGTTTTAGGGGGAGTGTAAGTTTGAGTTTCTGAGCTGTGATAATCTGGCAGACACTTTCTTGGAAATCCCGTTGATTTGGACGTCCCATTTCAAATTACTTTGAATGTAGAGGCCTAAGTGTTTATGATAACTGCTATGATAAATGTTTCTGTTTGCAAGGGTTATATCGGGCAAAGTATGAGAAATATATTGCATGCATCTTAGTTGGGTTGAATGAAACCAGGCAGCGCTCAGCCCAAACATTAATTTTCTCTAAATCACTGTTCAAAGTACTAGATAAGTTTTCTGAGTTATTGCTACTCGAAGTAAGATATGTGTCACCAGCATACATTCTAGCTAGCGAATCAAGAGCGTCGGCAAGGTCATTAATACATATCAGGAAAAGAAAGGGCCCAAGCACAGAAACTTGCGGGACTCCTGAAGTAATCGTTCTCGAGAAAATGTGTCATTCATTAGCACTCGCTGTGATAGTTTTCTATCCACATAAGGGCGTTTCCTGAGATACCATTTTCTTTAAGTTTAAATATTAACCCCTTGTGCCATACTCCCTCAAATGCTTTAGAAATATCGCAGAATACAGAGCAAGTTTGACGTCTATTGTCGAGAGAACACACAATGAGTAATAGAGCTCTATAAAAAGGAATGTTGTGTTATGACCAGGGATAAATCCTGATTGGTATTGTTACAGAATGTGATTTTCTCGGAAGTTTTAGAAGATGTACTTTAGAGCTACTTTTTCAAGTATTTTACTTAAACAAGGTAAAAGTGAGATGGATCTATAATTAGCTTTATCTCTTGGGCCATCTTTTCGTACACTGGTATTACGTTTGCCTTTTTCCATGCATCTGGAAATGCACATGATCTGGATGGAAGTTGGAATAGTAAACTCAGTGGGAAGACTATACTTTCGGCTGTGCCTTTCAACATTTTAACACTTATATTATCATGCCCGTGGGCCTTGTTCGATTTCATTGACACAGTAGTTGAAGTAAAATCGTCGATATCAAAGATAATTTCGCTCAGGTTATTGGTACAGCGTGTAGTGTCAACTGGGAGTTCGCTGTCAGTATTACAGAGAAGACCATTTTTTTTTATAAATATATCGTTGAGTAAATCTGCCCTTTCTTCATCGGTGAGAGCCGAGTTATTGGGAGTTTTTTGTCATCTTTGCATAGGGACGGAATCGCAGATAATTTTCTTCTGTTTAATAACTCCTTTATAACATGCCAGAAATTTATTGCAGACGTGTTAGAGGAAAGTAAGTTTTCAAGATTAGAATCGCATTGCCCTTTGGCACATTTTTTATATTATTAAGTGAGTTTCGCGTTGATTTATATTTGTTCCAGTCTTCAATTAATTGGGCTCTTATCACAGTTTTTCTTATCCATCGCACTGCCGAATTTTGTAACGTAGTTCCGATGTGAAGGAGTGTTTATCTTTGGGACGAATCCGAATTTGGGATTTTGGTATACACTTATCAATTATATCCAGATAAGTTTGGGTAAAGTTTTCCGTGGCAATATTTATATCATGTGCGTTTTCTACTTGAGGTATCCAGTCCACTTGCGCAATGAGATTGTTTGCTAGTTCAACGTTTGCTTTTTTATAGTTCCAAATAACTCTGGTGTATGATGCGTTCAATAAGTAATCAAATGAAATATAACAGCAAACAGCAAGGTGATCAGACACTTCTAGATCAATAGTATCACATTCCGTAATTACAAACTGATCGCTTACCAAAACTGGGTCAAGAAGAGTCTGACCACCTGAAGTAATACGGGTTGGTGTACATACCAAATTTCTCAAGTTATAGTGGGTTACTTTGCGGAGGGTTGTAACAGGTCCGAATTAAAATCCCCCCGTCAGAATTAAGGACGGGTGGCTGTCTAGAGAGCTTTTTCGACAAAGTCGTCCAAAAGGTCCTATTAATTTGAGGGGGTATGTCGCTCCGATCTATATGAGACCGCTAGGAGAAACTTTTCGGTTTTGGAATTAACTTCGAAAACATTATGGAGGTGTCAAATTCCAAATCTTTTCTACGACAGTGCAATAAACCTTGATCAAAGAAGACTGCGATAACTCATACCTCCTCCTCGTTGGTCTATATCGTTCCTAATGGGATCAGAAAACCCGGGAATACGGATATTACCCGATGGAAAGGTGTTGTCCAAGTATGTTTTAGTGAAGCATAGGATATTGAATTCTTGGATTATTTCTGATATTTGTGTTAATTTATGCCTAATGCTAGGTATGTTGCAATGAAAGATTGACTGCAGGTGCTTGTCATTTCCACAGACTGGCCATGGATTCAGCTCAATGTCACCTGCAAATATTAGCAGTATTGCACAATGGGGGATATGTTTAGTCATGTGAATAGCGGGTATCTTGGGTAGAAATGATTTTGAAGGGGTATGACTTCTTAAAAGCTGTTTCGAGCCACCATCGAAGATGCCTATTGAAGCTCTATACTGTTGGGTTGTGACTTAATTTGATGGCATAATTTTATTGCTTTCCTGGGGAGAACACCGCGGGATCTTCCTTCACCAACCCACACCATGTTGTGGTGGGTTGGTGGGGGTGGGGGGGGGTGGGGGGGGGGTCTCAGGATGTTTTGCCCCAGGAAAAACGGTGCGTGACAATCAACTATTGTCAATATCGGTTTGCACATTGGAGATCACACAAAGCGACGAAATAACCGTTGATGACTTAGCCAGTTAGATATGCCAACACATATCTATGCAGTAAAATAGCATTACGATTAGAATGATCGCAGTTTTAAGAACGCTACTAAATGGCATCACATTGTGTGTGTGTGTGTGTGTGTGTGTGTGTGTGTGTGTGTGTGTGTGTGTGTGTGAGAGAGAGAGAGAGAGAGAGAGAGAGAGAGAGAGAGCGAGAGAGACACAGAGAGAGACAGACAGACAGAGACAGGCAGAGGCAGAAACAAACAAACTAACAGACAGAGAGAGAGAGAGAGAGTCGTGGAGGATTGTAACCAAAGTTGGCGAGAGGAGCCAAAACGAAGAGGTCTTTGGGTAGCCTGCCTTGAACCCTGTCCAATAAACTCGAACATTTTAAACTAATGAATAACTAGACAAATTGCTTTGAGATACGATAGTCACCTTCCTTTTGTGAGAGGGACTCTACTTTGTTCACAAAATGTTTCTTGTTTATGTTGTAATACGAAAAGATATGCTGATTTATGCACAGAATAGGTGTTTTCAGGGGCGTTTTAGCGCGCGCTTATGCTTGCACAAAACTTTTCTTGTTTATATCACTGATATATAAAAGAACAAGAAGTAGCCTCATAGTGGTGGCAAATCACCCCGACACTGTTACCTTTGATAATATATTACATTAAATTAACACAACAACTGTTGGTATTATTTGCTCAAATAATACACATAATCGTACCTGCATTTGATGAAATGTCAAGTCTGGTTTCGATCGGGACCAATAAGATTTTAAGTTCAAGATCACTATGACTCTGCCCTTTGTCACAATGACCTGAAAATATGTAAGGATCTTTCTCTCAACATGGGCAATCGACATGCCAAGTTAGGTTTCGATCGCGTATACATATTTTTAATAATTAAGCCAAATTTAAATAAGCCAAAATAATTAGCCAAAACCAACACCGGCCGATAAAAAATTAATTTCAAGGTCACTGTGGCCTTGACCTTTGGCATAATGACCTAAAAAACACATAGGGTTCTTCCTCTCATTATGCCTGGTCCACATGACAGGTTTGGTTTCGATCAGGCAAACAACATTTTAATCAGAGAGCGGAAACCAACTCAGACCGAGAAAACTTAAAATTCAAGGTCACTGTGACTTTTTCTATTGACACAATAACCCCAAAATAAAGAGGGTTCTTCCTTTCATCATGCTCAACCCATTAGCCAAGATAAGTATCAATCGTGCAAGCAAAATTTCAATTTGAGAAGCCAACTCAGGCAAATGTTCAAGTTCAAGGTCGCTGTGACCTTGACCTTAGGTACAATGACCTCAAAATAAATAGGGTTCTTCCTCTCATCATGCCTAACCCACATGCTAAGTTTGGCTTCAGTCGGCCAACTGGAACTTTAATTCCAGAGCGGAAACCAACACTGATAGAAATTAAAGTTCAAGGTCACTGTGACCTTACCATATGGCACAATAATCCCAAAATAAACAGGGTTTTTCCTCTAATCATGTCTAATCCACATGCTAAGTTTGGGTTCAGTTGGCTAAGCGGAATTTTAGTTCAAGAGCGGAAACCAACTGTCTACAGTCGGATGGACAGAGCCAATGGTTCTATCTCCCTGAATTTTTTTTTCGAGGGATAAAAAGAACAGGGTCTAAAAGTGAGCCCTGTGGAACACCACAACTCTGTTTGGCTAAATCCGATTTGTGTTCACCATACATAACATATTTGGACATGTTGGACAAGTAACTTCTAAACTAATTGTTGACGAGACGTCGAATGCCATACGTTTCCAGTTTACCTAATAGTATTTCGTGATTTATAGTGCCTAAGGGCTTTGACAAGTCCAGAAACAATGCTTAGGTGCTGTTTTTTCCTGTTTATTATTTCCTACTGTGGTGCTTTTAAGGAGTAAGAGAACTGAATGTCATGTCGTTTCCAGAACCCGCCATATTGGTGAGGGGATAAACTATTAAACTTATAAAGGAAATTAGTCAGTTTCACCTGCATGAGCTTTTCCGTTACTTTGAGAAGACCGGAAGTATACTGCTAGGTCTGTAATAAGTAAAGCTGTGCTCTTCACCTCTGGATATGGGTATCACATTCGCGATCTTCCTGTCTGGTACCTTGCCATTAATGAAAGAATTGTTAATTTTATATGTGAGTGAATCCAATGCCTCGTTTATCGTGTGTTTAACCCTTTACCCAACATAACGTCCAAAAACCAGGCAGCGCTGTTCTCAAAAATCGCCAGTTAATTTTCATTTTTTTGTCTCAAAAACATAGGTTATGACCAATCATTGGAATGAGCTCGTCGAGCTCGCTCCAACGAAGGGTCAATACCTATGTTTTTGAGACACAAAATGAAAACACGAGTTATTCAAGATTTTTTTTTGCAGGGGTCGTTTGCTTTTCACGTTAGGTAAAAGGTTTAAGAAGACAGATTGCAATATCATCGCAGTCTTTCGATACTTTGGGCTTCATTTTATTTACTAATCAGTTGACTACTGTGTGATTTGTGTGCATTAAAAAAAAATATTGGAAACATTATTGATCATGTAGTCTGAGAAGGATTTATTTGGTTTCTGAATAACTCCGGATATAGTTTTTCGAATGTTGATAGAGAAATTGTTGAATTCTTTTGCAATGTCATGGGCTCTTGGCTTATTTCGATATTGTTCTGGATCCTGGAAAAGAACGGGAGTATTCTGGGTTCACGTTTTCCTTTATTGATGGCTTCGTCTAATAACCCTTTACCCAACGAATCGCCCGCATCCGCCCGCGTAACATGCAAATTCAGTAGTTGAAAAAATATTATTTTTCAAAAAATTTCAACAAAATCATATCATGTGACCCCTCGTTGGAACGAGCTCGTCGAGCTCGTTCCAACGAGGGGTCACATGATATGGTTTTGTTGAAATTTTTTGAAAAATTTAAAAAAAATTATATTTAAAATAATAAATTTTGATATCGTCTGCGTTGGGTAAAGGGTTAAAATCTGCCATGTTTTTTCGCATATTGTCTTTGTTTTCGTCTAGGATATCTCTATAATAGATAGCTTAACATTGTATTTTTTTAACTTTGTTGAAAATTCCACAATAGTATTTTTACAGTTTTGAGAGTTCCGTTCATTTGGGACTTTTTTTACTGTAGAATTTTTCTTTATTGTTGGGAGGATATGAGAAGTCTCTTGTCCTCCAGGGTTGATTTTTAAAAAAAATTGTTCTGGTGAACACGTTTGAAGGGAAATGCTATTTCACAAGTTTTCATATAGATGTTCGAAAAAGTTTCATATGACTCATTGGGACAAACTGGGCGCACTACAGAGTTAAAATGACTTTGCGAGAGAAGTATTTTGAATTCGACAATTTTTTCTGCCTTTATAATCCTTTTCAGAGTAAAGTGTGGTGTGTCACTTGATTTGGGTTTTTCTTCGATGCGAAAAAACCCACCAAAATGATCTGACACATCAGATATGATTATTCCCGGTAGTGCTGTTCGTGAAACATTATTAGAAAAGATATGGTCTATCAGACCATCAGAGCGACTGGTTACTCTTGTTGGCTTAGTAATATAAGGCGAAAGTTCCTGGCTGAACACGAGGTCAACAAATTCTTCCGTCTTGGGGTATATAGTTGCTTTTAGAAGGTCTGGGCTAAGATCCACACAATATAAACTTTTTTTATTTTCGGCATTCAGAGCATGTGTTATTGCATTTAATTTTGATAAGAACGAGAGGCTGATGTAGGTTTTTGGTGGTGTGTTGGGTCTATAGATGACGCAAATAATTTTGAAGTTGTGCTTATCTTTAATTTCAATAAATAGAGATTCGAAACATAAGGAATGAAGACCGAAATATCACTGTGGACTTTGTATGATATTCCTTCTCTAATGTATAGACCAATTAGCTCAAAAGTACTTTGGTGCCATATTTTTGTGCCTAATGCTGTATTTGTGGTGCGAAATGATGTTTCAGTGCAAATGGCACCAAAGGGGCCTAATAGTGTGAACACTATCACTGACGTGCAAAATTAATTTACTTGAGCAATTGTCATACTAAAAAGAAAATTGTCGCATTCTAATTGGTTACCTTGCCGGGCTACATTTATATATATATTATCCAGATTTTTGCCGGGGTACATAAAAGCACATGATGTTCAACGTATTCATGGGAGATAAATCCCATTTGAGGATTGATCCGAGATGATGATTACGTCCAAATATGATGTTACATATGGCTTTAAGAATCAAGTAAACATGAAAAGATTTGCGAACCATGCAGTATGAAATTAGTTCTTGCTACATCAAAAATAATTAATACTCGGTCGTTGAAAAGCTTCGTATATATTTGAACGACAGAAAATCGGGATTTGTCTTCAAATGTTAAGGAAACAAGCGACGTGACAAAGTACATGATTAATTTCACTTGACTGCTAGAAAGGAAGATAGCCCAGGATACAAAATCACTGCACATGCAACATATTAACGATAGCTTTCCAGTATGAAAATCGTTATATGGCTCTTTGGCAGGGTACACATTCCCATATACACTTGTCAGTATTGCATGTACCCTTCGCCTGCAGCTCGAGGATTGCAATAGAAACTGATGAGTTGAAATTAAGACCATGAGTTCTTTAGACGGGTTATATAACAAAGATGCGCCAGCTTTTGAGGAGTACCTAGATTGGGCTGTGCATCTGCCAAAGACTTGTATAATTAAACTTGTCTGTCTTGTAGTTTACAACGTGTCAAATCTACATTACCATACACAATTAATACTGTTATGAGCCAGAGCCAGAGTTGCACTAAGATACCACGCTGGCTCAGCACAGCGTCAATAGTGTATACTTTGGAGCTTCAAATACAAAATGTGGTTTTAATCTCTCATTTGGTGGATCTCATCCGGGGATATCTTGTGATGTCGTAGTCACGCGACCCAGTTATGTCATGTTCCGTTGTGATCGTAACCAGCGTAAGTGGCCATATTGTGACGCTATTGCCATAGTGATAGGCATGTTAGGGTGTGCGTCGTCCATTTGTATACTGAAGGCCACTATCCTGGTTTCTTATCTATGGTGGCACGTGGTGTCTATGAGACCTGAAACACTCTATTAGCACAGGAGTTTGTTCGTAGACTATGTTCGATTGAACGGGGAAATATCCAATTATCACGAACAACCCGACACCAGTTTTACTTGTTTGGATTTCTTCAAATTCCTCTGCTTCTATCTAAATTGCATCTGTCTACTCGATTGTTCCGCGATATACTCCAGTACGGTAGGAGAACCTGTAAGGTGAGACAGTTTTAGCTTCTTGTTACTAATTGTTACTAATTATAGCTTTCTTGGAATAGTTTGACTAATCCTAACCCTATTCCGTGTAGTCATGTTCTTGTTCCTAAGTCAGCGAGGGCGGTGTCTCAGTAATTATGGCATTGGGCATCAAACAGAAAGGTCCACGGTTCGATCCCCACCTGGGATAACTACGTTGCACCCATGGACAAGGCATTTTATCCCGACTGTCCAAGTGGTTGCACGGTGGCGTTGTGTACTAAGGCGTACTGCACATCGATGTGTACTTGTCTTCAGCCAATACTAACCCTGCCTGTGAAGAGTAAGTACGTTGGAGAGTCTGACAGTTGCTTGCCACTGCTCAATGGTTCTCTCTGGGCAAATAAGTCATCTTTCGTTTATCTGCATCTACTCAGATTATTTTCTTCAACTAACTAACCCAGTATCCCAGTTCATATCACTTTCATACTTGTCTTTCACTACTAACAGCCAGCTAATACTTGCTCGAGCGACTTGAATGTTATCAACAAATGAACCCCAGATCAACTGTTCGAACAAGTGACTTCACATACGATTCATTTCGGAAAGAGAGGCGCCGACCACGACCCAGGTATGTGATGGTGTGCCAAAAGTGGGGTGACGAGAAACGTGGATCTCGATTTCATCAAATGAGCAATCGAGCAATGACCGGAAAAGGCACTGCTCGAACGACACGAATCTTATATATATCGAGCAAAAAAGCTATACAGCTATTGCTTGAATGAGTGGCACCACATACGATTGAATACGACTTATCCCTACATTTGGGGACTAAAGACAGTGGTGTGTTTGGAACTAGCTGGGATGTGGGAACTGGTGGGAACTATTGAAAGATAAATTCTTCATCGGGACATCTCCTGGGGAGAGTATAAAAAGAGGTGATCAGTAGTTCTTGGATCATTTGTGTCCTGGCCATCGTTGAGTGAAGACATGTTGCTGCTTCCGTGCTGACACTGTTCTAAGATATCTTCAAGATCTGATAATGCTTGAAGGCAGGAGGAGAAGCATTGTCTCAAAATCGGAATATGTTTCGGAAAAATCTTTGATGACCTGCATCTAATGCTCACACGGTCAACCATCCAATGTCAAACCGGGCTCGACGTTTTGCTCACCTTCAATGATCATACGAAAACCGGTTACCACAACGCCACCACGCCCCCAAGAGCCATAGTAGTGCCACAAGTTAGCAATGGTGGGAAACACGAGCACGGGACAAAATAGTGGTAGCCAATTGTAACGGTGGAAGGTTACAAGGCTGGAAGAAGACTACTATGGTGACTACACTGGACGCTGATCATACGGTTGATTGCTGAAGATATAGTAAGAGCCAATTGTAAGACTACTAGGGGTTGTATAGACTCTTGGAATCTCACTTACGGAATCCCATTTTCGAAACATAATTTTTATGAGATGTGTCGAAGAGTCATATGTGGAGTCACTTGTTCGAGAAATTGCTCGATAGTTCATTTGCTCGGTAAGATTCGAGTCATCCGAGCTATTCCTGTTCCAGTTACTGCACAATTGACTCTTGAACTTCTTCTAAGGAACCATGTATCAGACAATGATGTGACAGTGGGTGGGGATGATGGAGTGATTTGATGGGTTAGTTAGTTGCAGTAGAGTGGTCTGATTGGATAGATTATTAGATAGATAACTTGATTCAGCAATAAACAAAAGCAAACAATACAATGCATATGAATAACTATCCTGGTAAAAAATAAAAGGTGTGACCCTCTTCCAGGATACCACAGACAAATTGGCTGTCTACCTCGTATTCCCTCAAAAACAAAGAGGAACAATATGTGCGACATTAATACAGAATGGAATACTGATAAGTGGTCAACCGCAAACGCTGTATAGGCAGCTCTGGAAGTATGGGGGCGCCATATAAGGTAAATGCAGGGTAAATGCAAGATAGATGCAAGGTAGATCCCGATGGTAATTACAGGTCACATCCATGCTTTGACCAACTCAATGAACAAAAAAAATGAGAAAGAATATAATACAGACTAGGAATAACTGTAAGAATAACTATACAATACCGTACCGTACCGTACAGTACAACACAGCACAGCACAGCACCGTACAATACAGCACCGCACCATACCATACAATACCGTTCCATACCATACCATATCATACCATACCATTCAGAACTGCAGCATACCACCCACACTATACTATACAATACTATATGTTATGCGAAATTAAATTATATCCCACTATACCATTCGATACTATGCCATTACTACACTACTGTACAGTACACCACATTACTATAGTATACTACAATATACCAGACTATACTATACTAACTCTTACTATCTTATACTATACCATACCATACCATAGCGTACCATACCATATCATATCATACAATGTTGGGAATAAATTACTAAAGCGGTTAAGCGGTGAGCTACCGTTTTACATAGCATAATGATAGTTGATCAACACAGGATGTATGTTAGACGAGGCCCCCAGATGCAGCAAGAATGAGTATAAATATGAACTACATAAGCGTCCAAAGTAAAATTAGTGCAATAGCCTTGTTGTTAAATAGCAGAGTCCGGGCAGTACGGGTTATCACACTCTATTGTCTGGCAATAGGATGTTATGAACATAGAAATTAATCTTTTTTAAAACATACTTCTATTAGCTAACATGCGTACTTCATGATTAAGTTCATCCCAAATTTTGGGGTATAAGTATGACGGGAGATTGCCTAAACGTTTTGTTCTTGTTCTGCCTTTGTGAAGAAGTCTGGATTGTCTAGTACATCTGTTTGTTTGTTGATCTACAGTTTCGAAGAAAGCATTGAAAAATACAGGTAATTACTCCAATGCCAATCGTATACAATACCTAATGATGATCCAGATAAACACAAAAAGAAAACGAGTACCGGGAATCGGAGTAGAATTAGTCAGAACAGACCAGGAAAGTTTAAAATAGTAACAATAAGATGAAACTGTTCCAACTGAAATGCTTTTCTACACCACTGAGTATACTCCGGAATAATCGAATAGGGTCGGGTTGACAGAAACTATAACACAGATACAGAGAGAAATAGAAGATTCTGAAGAGTCGGGCTGTTTCTGGCAATTAGATATACTCCCATTCAATCGAACATACCCTCCTAACACACCGCCGTCCTATTACAGAGTTTTGGGTGACAGAGCAACCATGTGCCACAATAAAAACAAAAATGGGGGCCTCCAGTTAACAAAATGGAAGATGGAAACACGTGTCACCCTAACAACACGCGCTGCGCTTGCGCACTGACACCTCGCATCACTATGGCAATGACGTCACAAAATAGCTGCTCATGTGGGCTACCGTGGAAGCTCAACATAACGTATGACATAACTGGGTCACGTGACTATGACGTCACATAGCAGCCCCTCGATGAGATCCCCAAATGGGGGATCAAAACCACATTCTATACTACTGAGTTTTGTGTATTTTCGGAATGTTCCAAAAGACTTGTGACCCGACAGTGACAAACAGAAAGCGGAGATTAATCAAAAATGCAACTGTGACAGGAGTCTATTGAGTAGATGTGTAGCACCTCCTCCAATTATTTTTCCAGTCGGGTCATATAAGTCAAGACTGAATTCTTAGATATCAATTCTCTCTCAGTAGTAATCGTGTACTTTCTTGAAAGACGAGATTTTGATACCCAGACGTGTGTCACACACACAGTCGGTAATACTGTAAATGCGATCTGCACTGAGTACCGTTTCGGGCTATTGGATACCAAGCCATTATTATTTATTTATTGGTGTTTAAGGTCATATACTTATGCACAATGGCTAATCATGACCGTGATAGTTTTACAGGTGGAGGAAGCTGGAGTATCCGGAGGGAACCACCGAGCAATGACGAGCAGCTGCCAGCTCCCCAACATCGTAACACCGCACTGCAGCACAGACAGGGTTAGATTGGTTGAAGACATGCGTACCATCGACGTGCAGTACGCCCTAGTACACAGAGTCATCGTGCCCCCATGTGGACAATCGGGGTTAAGTGCCTTGCCCAAGGGCACAACGTGGGAGTCCGAATTGATCGCTCAGACGGTCACCCATCCAATGATTAACCGGGCTCGACGTTGCAAGACGAATTTTGGAGTACCGGCAAATTACGTGTTAATTAAATAGGAAATTGCGTCACGGCTGCTACACGTATATTTTATTTATTCATGTTTGACATACAATTGAATTCATTAACTACCATCAAATCTTGAGCCAAATGTCTTAGATGTGATGAGGTTAATTAAATCCAAGAAATTCGGTTTAAGATTAGACGGTAGTTAAAATTAAATGTATTACTTCCCTCCATCTCCCCCGCCCCAAAGCTTCCACCCCTCCCCTCCACAGCAAAGAAAAAAACTATCCTGAAGCATCAAGTGCATTAACTAATGGAATTACAGATGATACCCCACTTGCTGAAAACTGACACTATTTCGACCCTGGAAATGTCATCAAATAGTACCATTTGGGGCATATTTTTGAAAAATGTCTCCAGAGGGGCCAGCCCTGGGACCAACCAGATAATTTTTTAAAGCTATACCCCTCTCTTCCCAACCGTACCAACGCAAGAGGGACACCCACCTTTTCAGGACTCAAAACTTCAAGTTCCGTGATGTGCATACGACAAAAATTGCTTTACCCGGCCACCCCCCCCCCCCCCCTTCCTGATATAGATACCTGGCTACCCACCGGTCTTTAGAAATAAAGCGGAATAACAAAAGCCCCGGAGTATGGACGTAAAATAGCAACCCAACATGATGGAGTGGAGAGTGAACCTTTTTTGACATTGGTCCTAACAAGGTATGTCCGAAGCACACTTCCTCATTATACAGCACTGATGTGAGTGGATATAGGAGTATGACCTCGATCTAGTTGATGGCATCCGGAGGACTTCTCCGGGGGAATTCTGAAACAAGACCAATACCGGGTCTGGACCTACGTCGCTGCATGCAATTGATTACACGGATGAACAGACTTCAAAGTATCGACAAACAGGAAGTGGCTGCACGGCAGATCTGAAAATTAGATACACGATACAACTCATCATTATGAAGCAGCAGACCAAATATAAAATCATTCCCTTTCATAGAAGCCAAGAAAACTTTGACGGAAGAAGCGTTTCGGACGGACTGACGGACGGACTGACGGACAGACTGACGGAAGGAGTCGAGCGGTTACTAGACTTGCTCTGCCGCTGGCGACGCAGGTAAAAATATGCCTAAATTAATTAAACTTAGAGCTATGGGTATCTATTTCTAGATCTCGTGTTGTCAAGTTGAGCGTCTGAATTTCTACATATAAGGCACATTTCCTCCTCCGGAGGCAAGCATCTGTCTTTTTTATCCAACAGGCGTGTTTATGAGCTCGATGTCCCCTGGTATGGCCCTCTCCCAGGAAACTAACTTTTGGCATCTAGATTATTAGGTGTCTGAATTATCTTCAGATCTGAGTCTATAATATGTAAATCGGACTCAAACACGTAAGGATACAGGCTGGTAATTTTGAGGCCAGCGATCACCTCGCCTTCAATGACCTGCCTTATCTGAACATAAGGGGAGCCGTAAAAGCTCGCCTCGAATCGAAATCCTTGATGAATTAGCAGCTTCTGAACCCGCATTCGCACAATACATCTAATGGAAACACGTTGCTGAGTACATATCTAGACATATCAGGGACAATAGCATGGGTGGTCCCTAACCCCCCCCCCCCCCCCCCCCGCCCGGCCGCCCAATTATTCGTCAAATTTACAATGGTAGGAAATTTGAAGCCAGAAAGTGGAAGAAAATTCAAATTGCAAACAGGGCGGACGCAGGTGGAAATGTTCCAAAACATTTCGAGAATTTGACCAAAATATGGAGTTTTTAGACTGAAAAGTAATGAAAGTCCTCCAAATTTTTATCTGTAGTTGGGATTTGTGACCACCGAGAGCCTCAGGCGGACGTACAAATGGAATTCTGCTTCTTAAAACTTGTTGTTGGAAAACTGTGCTCAGGGCGGGGTGTTAATGGAATTTCCCACATATGCAGAGGTAGTTGATATTTTGCCCTGCAAGGGGTGGTGAGTGCAAATGGAAATACAGAGCTGGACACTCCCCCACCCCTCCATCCGAAAACCCTTAACCCTTTACCCAACGTAACGGCCAAAAGCGGCCAGCGCTATTCTCAAAAATCGCCAATTAATTTTCATTATTTTTTCAATTTTTGTCTCAAAAACATAGGTTATGTATGACCCCTAATTGGAACGAGCTCGTCGTCGAGCTCGTTCCAATGAGGGGTCATAAACTATGTTTTTTTTTTGGGGGGGGGGGCGGTGGCTCAGTAGGTAGAGATGCAGGCTGCAAGCCGAGAGGTCCTCGGTTCGAATCCCACCTGCGGCAACCGCGTTGTGTCCTTGGGCAAGACACTTCACCCCATTGCCCATGTGGGGGCACGGTGACGCTGTGCACTAAGGCGTACTGCACGTCGATGGTGCTCCTGTCTTCAACCAATGCTAACCCTACTTGCGTGGAGTTTGTATGTTGGGGAGCTGACAGTTGCTCGCCGTTGTTCGGTGGTTCTCTCCGGGTACTCCGGCTTCCTCCACCCGTAAAACTGTCGTGGTCATGATTAGCCATTGTGCAGAAATATGTGACCTTAAACACCAATAAATAAATAATATATGTTTTTGAGACACAAAATGAAAAAAAATTAGTTATTCAAGAATTTTTTTTGCAAGTGCCATCTGCTTTTCATGTTAGATAACGGGTTAACAAAGTCCCTTGGAGGCCTAACTATTAACCATCAGAGAATTGGTAATTTCCCAGGTTTTTACTGCATTCTGCGAGTCTACGGTCATTTCTAGTCAAGTCCTGGCTGCCCATATATGCAGCCAAGATAATGGCTGGAAAATACAGCGAAGGTAACTGAATATTTTCTGTAGACGTGATCTGCAACGTTTGTAAATTGTCAGCTTCGGGTTGAGGCATTTGAAGGTCAAAAACAACTCCCACGTGATACTATTCGGGAAAAGCTGATGGTGTGGGGTTTAATTTTCCGAACTCCAGTCTTGCGAGGCAGTTTCTACTCTTCTGAAGACTTGTTCGCGCGATTCCTAAATTGGACGTAATGCAGAATCCCGGTTTTGAAAATCAACTGCAATAAAACTGTTGTTGGAAATGTTCGATTACTTACATTGAAAACAGAGTCTTTTTGGAGTGGAATGTTTTTAAACACCTTAGCCTTGAAGTGCTATGATGTGTCTCAGATAATGTGGTACAGTCTGAAGTTGACGATACAAACATGTCACATGTCAATACAATGACGAGAAAGAGTTGAAATCTTGCTTCCGTCCATCTGGCAAAACAGACAATCACAATGAAAACAGGCGATAATATCTTGTCGTGATTCAGATGTACGGATAGCTAGTTCGGTCAAAAAACTGAAAAGTGTCAACGTCGGCAATGTTCGAGTGGAAAAAAAGGACTTGCTGGCACCTCAAGTGCATGATGGCCGTTTCCGAATTTAACCCATTCAGTTTCGGATCTATTGCAAATTTCGACATCACATGAATGTTGTCAATACAACTCAAAGAAAGGCCACATATTTATTTTCTTTCTTTTTTTTGCCCCCGCGATTGGATGTCGGGGGTATATTGTTTTACTCCTGTCCGTCCGTCCATCCATTCGTCTGTCCATTTGTCCGTTCGCAAATAGTGTACAACGTTTGTCCACCAATTAAACTCCTCCCACAGTTTTCAAACTAGAACCTTTTAATTTTACAGGGTATTTATACATATACCAAAGGTGTGCATATTGCCAGGAATTTAATTTTGTCAAATTTGTCACAAAATTACGGGTTGTTGAACTTGTAATTTTTGTGAAATATCTAATATAGGTTACATGATTTGTCCAGCCAACTCGTCCCACAATACATATGTGAATTAAAGTATATGGTAGAACCGGTGCACGACACCTCGTCCTAATACAACTGGTCTACACGACAAAATGCATACGGCGACAACTGGCAAACGAGTCAATATATATCGTCAATATATATCGTCGCCTGAATGCTAATAGGGCCTATGTCCCCTAGGGGCATAGGGACCTTCTAGCAATCAGGCGACGCGATATGTCTAACACACAGTTCGTTTGAGCGACGGTTCGTCTGAAGACAAATTATCAACACGGCAACAGGTCTAATGAAGAGGTGACTGACTTCATAGACTATTTTGAAAATACATACACGAGAAGATACAAAATGAAAGAGAGCGTAGTTGATGGGGAAATGAAAGTGGTCATGCAAAGAAAGAATCCTGCTTTCAAAAAGCATCCACTTGGAATGTCTACGAGCGTGCCGTCAACGAGGAACCGAGGTCAACACATCACTTAGAGGGATGTCATAGGCGATTCCGCCAGATCATTGGCAAGCTGTATCCCAACATATATGAGTTTATTCTTAAATTAAAGGAGGAAAAATCTTACACTGAAGGACTCATTCGACAACGTTTAGGTGGCGAAACCGTCACAACCCCAAATAAACGATCAATTATCTGAAACCCAAAAATCGCTAAAGTTATGATCGAATACAGTGAAAGAAGCAATCAATAAATAAATATAATCTATGTCAATCTCTTGTGTATTTTTTCTCCGTCTACTTGTTTGTCTAAACTCGTCTAAACTTGTCTAAATCTCTGGACCACACGCTAAAAACTAAAGTGTTAAAAACTCCACTTGAAGTGCTGTATTTAACACTTACTAAGTGCTGAAGTAGCGCTTTGTTCAAGTCTAGGTATCCCAGAACTTGACAGGTGTTGACAATAATACCACTTGACAAGTGTAATGTCGCGACACTTAAAAGGAAACAACGCAGATGACGCGGATCAGGCTCGAACTCTCGAGCCTGACCCGCGTCATCTGCGTTGAGTCCTTTTAATAATGTACCCATGAAGCGTAAATCAAATTATGGACGATTCTGTAAGAACCACCAATGCTAGACACATGGAAAGTGCCATCCATTCAAGTTTCAGATGTCTGACGATTGTAATGCCAAAGTGCTTAAAATGCACTTTGAGTGTTAAAATCAAACCCCAAGAATTAGAATGGGTTTAACACCTTGAAAGTGTCAGTTTTAACACTTTAGTTTTTAGTGTGCAGTTGTATTTTGACAACATGTCGCTTAGACTATTTGTCTGTTAGACAAAATGTCGCATTTGACCAGATGTCCCGCCGACGAAGTGTCGTTTAGACCAGTTGTCTGTAGACCAGCTGTCATAAACCCGGTAGAACGCACGGTGTATCCATCATATGGGTCTTACAGACACAGCACATGCACGAGTAACAAATCATTGTTTGCTTTTCAACCTCCTGTGTCCATGTGCTGTGCACGGGTATGCTTCTGTCTATTTGTAAGCTAATGTCCAATCCCTATTCAATTTTATTGCTGAAATAAATCTGCTGAATAGCGACGACCTCACTATCTAAAAATGAAAAGTTCACAAAAATAAGAACAGAAAGTGGGATGTCTATAAAATCTGAACTGGCCACTTTATAACACTTTCAGTCTGATTTATTGGTTCATTCATAGTCAAAAAACTTGAATCAAAAGCACTTCAATTCTTGAAAAAAATATTGGGATGCTCTCAGAGAAAGCTGTAGGTTTCTGGACACCGAGAGGGGTGGAAGTTAGAAGATTAGAGGTCTTAACATGGCTTACCGGGAAGTTTAAAACAATGGGTTGGATTGGTGTCAAGCTCTCGGACCACCAGTCTAATTCAGTAAGGAATTCGACTCTGTTATTTCCTGGAACCAGCCTAGCTCATAAAAAAACTCGCCTATGTTTAGATTCACTTGTCTGGAATATTTCATTTAGCGCCACAGTTATTTTTTCTGACCAATCGATATATTCCAAACGAATGAAACTAAAATACTACAAACATTCATTTTCTGCGAATCAACGCAGGGAATGTTGTCAGAGGCGTAGCTATGGGATTTCCTACTGAGGGCCATAATGTTTTAGGCGTGCCAGATCGATATATGCCACAGAATCAGGCACGTCTGGAGGCCGTAGGCTTGAGGTTGGGGGTAGGTAATTTTAAAAATCGCTTTTGTCTGTAGACCAGCAATCTAACGCGTCGCCGGCAAAACTCAATTTGCGACAGTAAAACCATCGTTTACGGCCCCAAACAATCAAACACAACATAGTTATCCCCTAAATATAGACATGTAAGAAAAATTAAAAAGCGATTTTTAAAATTCGAAATTTCGGCGTTGATCCCGAAATTTGGACTTTAAATCGCGAAATTTGAATACTAAACGCAATATTAAACTCAAAATTTCGACTTTCAATCCTGAAATTGCGACTTTTGAACTCGAAATTCCGATTTCTAATGTCGAAATTTCATCTCGACATTTCGACATCCAATCTCGAAACTGCGACGTGTGAACTCGAAATTTCTATTTGCAATACCAAAATTTTAATTTTTTATCTCGAAATATCGAATTTAAATTTTTTAACTCAAAATTTTGACTTCAATGAAATTTAGAGTTTAAAAATGAAATTTCGAAACTGAATGTTGAAATTTCACGGAAGAAAGGAAAGATTTCGACGTTTTTTATTTCCCTGGTTATTTTCCCTCCATTTCGCTATTATGATTCTGTACAACTTAAGTTTCGAGGACGAGGAGTGGAACGACTAAAATACATTTAAAATTTAAATACAAACTTTGGATGCCAACCTTTCTTGCGGGACCCGAGATGGATCGTACGCTATGCAATCGAGATTACTGTGAGGAAATTTTAGTTATCAGAAAATTTGTTTTGCATTTTTACTCTCAAGTGGTGTTGAAGAGTTAAAGAGTTATTTGGGCACATATATCAAGTGCTTCGCAACATTTATCGACCAGCTCATCGCATAAGAGGAGATACGGAACTCTAAAAGACGTTATACTGCCTACCAACAGAGATTAAAATTTATTGTTGAGATCTGCTCACAATTATTTTTTTACACCTGATAAAAATGAAATTCAACGATAAGTCTGGACTGCTCAGTTACGTCGTCAGAGCAGGTGTGCTTTGTGTACTTGCCAATGGGCGCAGCGTGAATGGAAACATCATCACAGACCGATTCGTCACAGGACAACAAGCAGAATTTGTTGCGGAAAATCCAATTAGTGTTCGAGTTAATGCATTTTCAAAACTGCAGTGTGCGACAATGTGCGGCAGTGACACGATGTGTTCATATTTTGAATACAACAAATCGTCACAAACATGTGAAATGTCGAGTGGAGAAATCTCTGGTCCGGGGAGAAAGGTTTACTTCAAAAGTTTGTATTCCTACTGTGACTTTTATTTCTATTTCAGCTGACTCCGTCCGATTCCCCGACATGCATGTCAATGTACCGCCGGTGTGACAGGAATGATAGTCCGTAGGAACGTTAGTCCCTCTGGACTATTATTCCGCGGAATTATAGTCCTTGGTCTAACATTTCTAGGAATAGTAGTCCGGCGGACTAGTATTCCTAGAAATGTTAGACCTAGGACTATAATTCCGCGGAATAATAGTCCAGAGGGACTAATTTTCATACGGACTATCATTCCTGTCACATCGGTACCAACATAACCGCTACCGGGACGGGACAGAGCCTGTCCTGTCGAAAGCGGTACCGGTACCGGGACAAGTCAACAATTGGGTGATATCACAATAAGATGGGAGAAATTCGCATTTAAACCGACCCAGTCCCAAAGATTGCAAAGACCATGGCATCGTGCCAATTATTCTGCGGCGACATCAAAGTAATCATAAAGCGCGAAAATCGTCGCCACAGAATAATTTTTTTGAAGTAGCCGATGATGCATGGTGCACTCATTATCTTTGATGCCACGTTTGGAAAGTTAAAATGATCGGCCTTATCGAGGTGGTGGTGCAGACAAAACATGCCCATTTAAAGTGTTTTGATATGTTCATTCACAAATAAGCTGAAAATATGTCGTGTAAGTGTGCCATACTTAATTATTAGCCCGTTTATCCTCGTTCAGTTGGGAATTTCCCCATAAAATAATTTTGTCCCGGTGCCGGTGGGACAAAAGCTTCAGTACCGGTGCCGGTTGGAGCATGAGGGACCCGGTGGTACCGGTACAAGTTGACATGCCTGTTCCCCAAATGATATTGAGTTATGTGAAATGTACCAGGGACATGTAGGTGGATGCAATAGTGGAAAGAAAACTTCGAAATTTGGACTTTTAGACTCGCATTTCGCTTTATAATATCAAAAATTTGACCTCAATTGAAATAGAATTTTCGGGTCAGTCACAAGTTGATATTTTGCGATTTGTTGTCGAATTTCAAAACACAAAATATCGAATTAAAAAGTCGAATTTTTGAGCCTGAAAGTCGAAATTTTGAGTTGGAAGGTTGACAATTCCAGTTCACATGTGACTAAAACGCTTTGGTATTATTCCCGTAAATATTTGGATAGAATCTACTGCGCGATATTTTGAATTACAGATAACCACGATTAACAGATACTGACTGGCGGGTGAATAGAAAGTAACACTTTTGCAAAAATAGCGAACTGTTGTGCTTGTTGAGAATAACGCGAACAACAAATAATCATTCCTCTAAACCCAACGACACGTTCGAACGAATCGTGTCGGTGATTGAGTGGTGTGCGTGGTTCAGTGCAGTTTCGCCAGGCGGCTGCTACTGAAAGAAACTATCTCCCCGTGAGTTCCCACCCCGCTATGCCATTTGCAATATAACCAACGTCCTTTCTGGATTCTATGGCACTTTAGAAATTTGAAAAAGAGATGTTCTCGCTAATATCCATGAAGTGCAGTATGTAGAATTAAGTGATGCAGTCGTCTGGTACTGATAAATAATTACGCCTGGTATTCTGGGCCCGAACTCAACGAAAAGTGGGTAAAAAAATAAGCCATAACAGCGTCGACTTCCTCACATCATTTGACTAGTGGTCTGGGAGCATGCATACAGTTATATGAATTTTTGATTGTATCCCTGTGATTTATTTTCTGCAAGCCAATAAAAGGTAAACCAGTTTAGTTGAGTTTGGTCACTAAATTACACCATCAGTCGACTTGGCTTGTTTCTTCTACTTCAACCATCTGCTCACCCGAAGGACAATCCCCGGGTTGAAAAATGGCAGAGGTAGAATAAATCACGATAAGAGCTTAAAATACACCAGGCCAAAAAGAAGTGCTTACCGTTTCCCTACCTACCCTATTTTTTAGGGCCCGCCCCTAATCTTTCTATTGAGCTGCCAGTTGAAACAAATGTCATTACTTGCAGGTATTGCTTTTTAGCCTAATTGTATGCCTTCGTGGCAATGTAATTTTGCCTATATTTGCTTCCTAGTAAAAAATAAGAATATTGGGTATACAACCTTCTTTGATCACAAAATTAAGCTGGATAGTGGTCGAAGGTTTTTAAAAAATCACCTACCTACCTACCTACCTACTCTGTTTTATTGTCGCAATTGACAGGAAATGCAGCTATTTTGTTTGGCCTAAGGCAAGCGTGACCAGAGGGCATTTTTACATTTTCTGAAATAAGATAACAAGGGCCGACCTAGTCATTAGCCACTGTGCATTTGACTCCTAAAGTTCTGATTTGTCTCCTAAATCCTAAATATAGGCTTCTAAGTTAGCTTGTAACCAAAAGACACCATTTCTTCCACTGGACACTTGACTGGGAACAATTATAAAAATGAATGGTTTTTGTGGTGAAATGGAATTATTTTTCAATCATTTGAGAAAGAATTTTAATTATACCAAAAATAGTGTAATTAAATGCATGTCCGGTGTCTTCCCACTAGACCAATTCCCTTTAGACCAATTTCCTTTAGGCCAATTCCCAAAAGACCAATTCCCCTTAGACCAACTACACACTGTTATTGATTAAGGGTTAAGGATAATTAAGAAAACATTTATTTACTGATAAGTACTTTATTTGATAAAAAAAATATTTATACGCATAACATACAAAAAATATAGGTTTATAACATTTCAGTTTATAAAATAGCAACAAGCCAGAAAATAAGCAGCCTATCATCTGAAAAATGAGGTCCCCAGAGGGTGAATTTGGTAGCAGGGTAGCATCACTAAATTTACCCTCTGTGAACCTCAATATGAATTAAGGTCTCAAACATAAACAGAAAGAGGTACCCAGAGGATAAACTGACCCACTGTATTGGATAGCATCAGCAAATACCCCCTCTGGGGGCCTCTGGGGACCTCATTCTGCAAATGACAGACTGCTTATTTTCAGACTTGAATATCAATAACATTGAATAAATTTATAAATATTTATAAATATATCAAATTATTGATATAGAATTATTTTAAAAGTAGAACGCATGACCTGGTCTAAGTGGAATTGGTCTTTTGGGAATTGGCCTAAAGGGAATTGGTTTAAAGGGAACAGGTCTCGTGGGAATGAACCGCATGTCCTACACAGCTGAAAGCTTTCAACAAAAAGATCGTTACCAAAAAGTAATATAACTACAGTTAATTGGTAGAGTACTTCAAGCCCATATTTGGGCCTTATGCTGGGGTGAAGATACTTCAACTTAAAGGCTTCATGTTCTGTAAATGTGCTTCATATTATCTTTGAAGTGAAATTACACCTTTTGTGTGGATTCGCTTTGTTACAGTTTATGGGAAAGTGCCTATAGGCACTTTCCCATAAATTGTAACAAGCCAAAACACATGAAGATATTTTGACAATCAACAATAATTCAGCTCTCTACCGGATAAAAAGTAAATCTGCCTTCTAGATTTCAAAAGTAGGCTCCAAGTCTGGCTCTTGTTTTTAAACACTCAGGTCGGTCCCTGGATTATAATATGTGACGTAACACGAATGACCGTTGTCAGTTGTTTCCATGGTATAGTATATCGATTGGTGCCCCCCCCCCCCCCCCACACACACACCTCGCTGCATACATACATACAAACAAACACAATCACTTTTTAACTTCTTTTATTGCATTTAAAACTCTAGAAGCAATGAAATAGCCTTTATGTGGATCAATGTTTCAATTATTTTCCCACCAGTAAGTCCGGTGTGACTTGTAAATTTGTAACCCACCCACTCTGCCCCCATTATCATCGACTGAAGGTCCAAGGATGACAATTTTCGTCATTGCAAGAGATTTGCAGGAAAGTTAGTTCCCTTTAATTTTCTAAATTTGTTAGTAAATTTAACACCAAGACTGACCAAGTGTATGGGAATTTTATAAAAAAAAATCTGAAATTCTGTAATGTTAGCGAATTTGTATCATCGGTGTGCGCATCATTTCACAAACTTCAGGCATTTTTCTGTAGAGTAGGATAAAAATACAGAAGCTAGCGTTTTACAATTTTTTTTCCCAATCAGTTCCTCTGCTGAAACCCATTTAAAAATAACAAAACCACGTTTTCACCATCATTTGATGTTCTGTAACTTTTTCATTATACCACCAGTGTGTGAATCGTTACAGAATCGTAATACAGACACCATCGTTTCTAGGTCTAGGTTTCTAAGTCTAGGAGGGAAGATTTGGTATTTTCTCCTTGGACGAATAAAACCTGCAGATTGCTGTAAAAACACATTCGCCAAACAAAGAGTCAAACTGGAAAGCTACTTGGTTGCTTCAAATTAGTTTGCCATAAAAAACAAAGTTTCCTTTTATAACTTTTAATAAACGAAAACAAGACAACTCCAAGAGCTGTCTGTTGTTTCCGTTTATTAAAAGTAACAAAGGGAAACTTGGATTTATTTTCTACAGATGTCATAGGGGTTTTCTCAACAATTACATGGTTCTTAATTTGACCTTCCTCGCTTGTCTAATAATTTCAAGGGCGATAACTTTATAGAAAGTCGATTTCCATGACATAATAAGTCGGGGATGCCCATAACCTCCTCGGGGGAAAATTCAGTAAAATATATGGACAATGTGACTCTCCGGTGGCTTCTTTGGACATAACTAAAATGTTTACCGGCTAAAATAGTACAACAGCTTGAATTTGACTCATTCAAATTTGATAAGTTGAGGCCATTAGGCAATTATAACCGCCCTTACGACAGGAGACTAGCGCAAGGCTATAGCTGTATGCATTGGGGGTCGGTAGTATCCGCAATAATACATTGTCAACAACCTCAGGTTGTTGATGTCCACGTGTAACGCGTGTTATCACGGACAATACCGTATCCTATGGGGACAGTGCTTGTCCTATGGGTCAGTGCTTGTGTCGAAAAATCTGGGGCGAGTGTCACCCCCCGCCCTTCCCTGATCCACACGTGCACCTTATAGGTCAGTTTTACTCCACTTTTATGCAAAGTTTGATTTTTTTCCAGTTTCAAGAAATGTATGCCGTTCAAATAAAGGATATAAATTATGGGTATATCCAGACATGGTCATTTGCTTGAAATATGGTCCGAAGGTAGAAAATTATGCTGAAGCCGTTGAGTTTTGCAAAGATGGTGGACATTTAGTTTTGATGGACAGTGAGAGGAGAGCACAAAATGTCGCAGTGATTCTTACTCAGCTGGGGGCACCATCAAAAGGTAAGCAAGCTCGGTATAACCAGTCCCAGGACCACGACCTAATATTTTTCGAGAACCCAGTGGCATTCTGGATCATAAGGCCTCTGTATTGTGAAGAAGCCTCCAACTGAATCTAGCTGTGGGACCCTACATTATTTTACTGCGCCTGGTGAAACTGTGTCCGCAAAAACCCAAAAAAGTTTTTTTGCCGGGCCATGTTTTTTTGTATGCATATATTTTAACACAACCAATGACTAGTGAAACAAGGGGCGGATCCAGAGCCTCCCCCATATTTTCGCCAGCTATGTTTCTCTCGTACTGGTTCAGTTTCGATGAATTTCGGATAATTTTTGGCAGTAAGTGGCAGCAAACGATAAAATGTATATACAGTCTGTTAAAAAATCGGTTAACTGAAACAGATCGTAATCTTACAGACATAAACGTATCAAATCCACCCCAGGCAAGATAATCCACAGACAGTATAATTGCTGTTAACGTCTGGTAAAGCATACAGGTGAGGTATATTTATCAGCTTTGGTCGTTACGACCTAAGCTGATAAATAGACCTCACCTCTATGCTTTACCGACGTTTTTTAATGGCTCTCATCGTGTGAAATCTTTCAAATACATCTGAAAAAATCTAAAAATATCCGCTCAGATGCATGGAAATGGGGGTTTTGGGGCCATGGAATTTAAAATTTTCGTACCACGGGCCGAACTATGGTCGGCCCCTCATATCATCCATCGACCGATCCACACAGTTTGAAAATCGTTCCGTCGCCCCTGCAATATTTACGGTTGAAAGAAAATTGATTATTAACAATTTGAAGAGCAGTTGGATTCAATTTGTATTCGATTTGATCCAAATCTTCTATCTGATTCGATTTGTGGTTGGATTCGACACAATATTTGAGATTCACAGGGCACTAATCATGGGTGTGGTGTGGGGTGGAAAAATCTCACCATGGAGGCAAGATAAACATATATACAATTTTATTAACTTGGGTAAAATATCAGACATATATAAAACCATTTATTTTTTACTTTTTTAAAATTTCATTAGTTATAAAAAGAGAGCAGCCAAAAGCACCATGTGGGAGGACCTGAGAAACAGATTTTTAACCTTTTTAGGCCTAAATTATGCGGACAGAGCGATAAAGGGGTTAGTACATGTCAAACGACCGACACGCATGGAATGGTTAGAAAGATATAGGGTCACACCAAGACAGAGCTCGTGATGTTGAAATTCACATTGCTTCATGCAAATGGGTGTGACAGTATCCATACCCGTTAATACAAATTACAAGAGTCACTTGATCTGGGTCGTTGTAGGCCTATTACGTCGAGATGACGTGACCAACCCAGTTTGACCAAACAAGACGCCTTGGACGTCGTGTTTGATCTGGCTGATCAGCCTGATCTGGTCTCGTCAGTGTAACCCTTTACCTAACACGAAAAGCAGACGACACTTGCAATAAAAATTCTTGAATAACTAATTTTTTTCATTCTTTGTCTCAAAAACATAGGTTATGACCCCTCTTTGGAACGAGCTTGTTCCGATGAGGGGTCATAACCTATGTTTTTGAGACAAAAATGAAAAAAATAATGAAAATTAATTGGCGATTTTTGTAAATAGCGCTGGTCGGTTTTTTCCGTTACGTTGGGTAAAGGGTTAACGGAAATGACAACCAAGATTGATTGACAGCTGTAATAATTTATTTATCGTGACATATAACATGGGAGGGGTGGGGCTGGGGCTAAGGCGTACTGCAAGTCGATTACTTGTCTTCAGCCAGTGCTAACCGTGATTGTGTGGAGTTCATACATTGGGGTGTCTAACTGATCGTAGCTGCTCGGTGGTTCTCTCCGGATACAGCAGCTTCCTCCACCCACAAAACTGTCCGACAAAATGTGACCCTGGCTGTCGAAAGTTCAGTTAAAACCAAAATAAACAAATAAATAAATAAATAAATAAATAAATAAATAAATAAATAAATAAATAAATAAATTCTTTGGATCTCTTTTAAATACATAATTAAAAATTTGAAGACGACGCCTGAAAAATAGACAAAACTGATTTATATTAACTAGGTGATACGTTTAATTATGTACCTAAAACAAAAATACCGATGTTTTGGAATCATTCAATCTGATCTGACGGTAAACGGGAGAGCGTTTTTTCTCCAAATTCCTATCCCACCCTCTCAAACGAGACTGTTGCGACTACGCCCCAATCGAGTTCAGGTTGTATAAGAGTTATGTTCTAAAAATAGCCAATTGTTTCAACTTGCCAGATGTTGCTGAAAAACTATTACTTACATTGGAAAATGAGGCGCAGACATTAAAAATAAATTCAAAGCCATCAATTAAAATTACATAAAATACTAACAATTTGTGTTATCTGTGCAGTGGCGGTGCCATAGGGGGCGGGGGGGGGGGGGGGGGGGGGACTCCACAAAGCAAACTTGAAAATTGCTATCTGACACAATCTGGGAGCTTTTGAAGACCACGTCAGGTGTTGTAGAAACGCTCAGATATCGCTCCAGGGCGTCCAAATATGACAGACGGAAGGAGACACCCCTCCCATACCCTCTCCCAGCTCAGGCCTGCGACCATCGGGAGATGCCTTTGGCACCTCGACCTTAGAACCCCCCCCCCCCCCCACACACACACACCCCGCCCATATCTTACTTGGGCTCCCTCTACATCGAAATCCTGGCGCGCCGCCACTGTATCTGTGAGAGCCCACACGATTTAATTAACTGATTCATTCTGATATATTTATTTATTTATCTATTTATTGGCGTTTAACGACACCTATGGCAGCCAGGGTCACCTCGTGTCGGACAATATTACGGGTGAAGAGAACCACCGACCAACAGCGAGCAACTGCCAGAGTCCACAACCTACCAAGTTCACACAGGCAGGGTTAGCATTGGTTGAAGTGCACCATCGACGTGCAGTACACCTTAGTACACAGTGCCATCGTGCCCCCCCCCCCCCCTCTCTCCCACGAGGGCAATTGAGATCACGTGCCTTTCTCGAGGACACAATACAGTCACTTCTGGCGGGGATCGAACCAAGGACCTTTCGGTTTGAAGTCCAATTCCGTAACGACTGAGCCACCGCGCTCCCATTCTGCTATATAAACACACTACAATTCAGGGTACCAGTCCCCTGTTTAACCCTTTGAGACTTTAATTATCCTGACGTTCAAAAGTCACTGGGAATTCAGTTTCTTCAACGTTTTTCAAAAAGCATCGTCAAACGTCGGAAAGTACAAATAACAAGATGTTTTTTTTCACATTAGTGATTAACTGGTTGAGGGCTAGATTATTTTTGTTGGTCTGAATTTGTTATTCAAAACTTGTTTGATTACAAATTATTGGAGAGTGCCCTAAGGCACTCTCCAATAATTTGTAATAAAATAAATTTATATAAACAAAATATTAAAATTTTTTAGTAAATTTTGTTTCTTAACATACATACCACAATTGTTTACAATTGGGTGTAACATAAGTGCAAGCCCTACTTCGGAACTAACTCAAGCTTTTAGAATCTTTTCCAAACGAGTTGGAAAAGTACTAGAGTGCAAAAGCACGAAAAAGATCGAAAAAAGGGTCGAGCGAGACCAGCGCTCGAAATTACAGGTACTCTCTCTGCACACCTCTTGCGTTTACCGAGCGCATGCGCAACAACCGTGACGTCAATTCCGTATTTCCGCCAACGAGAAGTTTGTGATTTAGCGGGGAGGCATCGATATCAAAGATATCCCCAAGGAGGGTGGGCCTCCGGTAAACAACTGTGGTATGTATGTTAAGAAACAAAATTTACTAAAAAATTTTAATTTCTTTTCAACCTACTCACAATTGTTTACAATTGGCTGAATAAACAATAGGAGGAGGTGAATCACGTAACCAATACCAACAAGAGTAGCAGAACGAAAGCAAGGATGGCAGAGAATAATAATGAAAACCTATAATGAAGATAGAGAGAAGGCACCTGAAAAGAACAAGGCTGAGCGAAGCGCAACCTCAACAAAAACAATTTTAACGAGGGTGCACAACAGCCTGAGTAGCAACGAGAGGGCCTAAAGAATAAAGGTCCTCAGATTGCTGCTGAAGGTGGCGGAGATAAAAGGAGGAGAAGGTAGAAGCATTCCTCCAGTAAGCCGCATTCATAACATGCCGGAGCGAAACAGAATTGGAGAACGCCCAGGATGTAGAAATGTCACGAACCTCATGAGCATTAAGCCGGTTCGAAACAAGATCCGACGCAGACAATAAGAATAAGCAATCTTGATTGCAAGACAGATCCACCTGGAAATAGAATGGGAAGAGACAGACTGCCTCTAAGGAATGAGAGACAGAAAAAAATCTCTTCCGACCCCTCCTAATGAACTGAGTGCGAGTAATGTAAGTCTTGATCGCACGAACAGGACAAAGAAGAGGCCTCCGGCCATCTACAGCAGGGAGAGCCCGAATGCATATGGGAGGAGGTACCGAATCAGGAAGTTGATTCTTAGCCAGAAAAGAGCAATCAGTAGTGAAGGTGACACTGTTAGCCTCATTTCGGAAGAAGGCAGAATCAACAGATAGCGCATGAAACTCACTGACTCGACGAGCAGAAGCAAACGCTAGACGAAAAGCCGTCTTATAGGTGAGAAAACGCATGTCGGTCTCAGATAAAGGCTCGAATGGCGCCCCCTCCAAACAGTGCAACACCCATGCCAAGTTCCACTTGGGTGTAAGATGCAAAACTCGAGGCCTCTTCAAAGAAAAGTGCCGAATAAGTTTGGAGAGAAAAAGATTACGACCGATACACCGCTTTCCCACATAAGAGAAAGTATCAGACAGCACAGACCGATAGCCCTTAATCGTAATAGGCTGGAGGCCCTTGGAGTCAAAAAGAAAAACCAGAAAATCCGCAATTTGAGCGATTGACGGATCACGGTAATTCACATTGTGATCTGCACACCAGCGGCAGAAAACCTTCACTTGGCGGCATAAGTCATGCCAGTGGAATGTCGCCGCGATGCAGAAATGCACTCCACTCGTCTCGAAAAACCTCTACGTCGGAGACTGGACCTGATAAAAGACAGACGTGAAGGGACAGGCTCTCCAGGTTGTTGTGATACTTCCTGGGACGACCCTGTGAAAGAAGATCGCGACGTAGAGGTAGACGAATCGGTCGATCGGTCAATAGAGGCCGCAGCAGATTGATCCACACCCTCTGTGGAGACAGGGGTGTGATCAGAATGATCCTGCAACTGCAAGCACGAATCTTCGCTAATACTTGAGGAAGAATCGGTGCAGGAGGAAAGGCATAGTCGATCCAACCTGTCCAGTCCAGGGACAGAGCGTCTACTGCAAATACCAGAGGATCTGGACAAGGGGAGACAAAGGTCTCTACCTGATGATTCCAGCGAGTAGCGAAAAGGTCGACCTGAGGACGGCCCCACCGCTCGCAAATCGCCTGAAACACCGACCGATGTAGCATCCATTCGGTTGGAAGGACACTGTCGCGTCGGGACAGGGAGTCTGCTAGAACGTTGAGACGCCCGGGAATGTGTCGAATGGACACCCGAGCGTTCACATCCCGCGCCAACAGAAGAAGATCCCGTGACAGCCGATACATGGGAATCGAATGTGTGCCTCCTTGATTCCGTATGTAGGCCACTACTGTCGAATTGTCCGAAAGAAGTAGGACAACATGGTCCGACAGATGAGGGACCCAAAGCCGAAAACTCAACAAGAGAGCAAGGAGCTCCTTCTGGTTGATATGAAGGCCCACCTGCTCACTGTCCCACTCTCCGACAGACCGAGAGGATCCAACGTCGCACCCCAGCCCCGATCGCTGGCATCCGCAGTAAGGATGCGATCGGCCAAAGGAAGATCCAACGGAACACCCTGTGTCAGCCAGGGAATATCTGCCCAAGGGCGGAGGTGACAAAGCAGAGACCGAGGAATAGTGAGTTCCAGGTCCAGCGGATCTACATTCGGACGCCAATGATCCAACAGGAAGTGTTGGAGAGGTCGGACAAACAAGCGACCGAGCGGAATGAGATCTGTCACCGAACCGCAAAGGCTCAGCATCCGAAGGAAAGTCCTGGCCGAGACCGAGGAAGATTGAAGCAGGTCCCGAGTCAAGGCGGAAAAAATCGTTGCCCGAGCCTGGGGGACCGACACTACATTGTGAAGAGTGTCGAAATCCATCCCCAAATGACGGAATCGCTGAGAAGGAAGAAGATCCGACTTCTCGCGATTGACTCTGAAACCCAGCGACGCTAGCAGGCAAAGAAACTGCCGGACATCGAACTCCAGAACAGCAGCATCGTGGTGCCGTTGGAGGATGTCGTCTAGGTAGGCTGACGAAGTCACTGCCGACTGAGTGCGGTGGAAAGCAAGCACATGTGACATCAGTCGGGTGAAGGCCCAAGGAGCCAGGTTCAAACCGAACGGGAGAGCTCTGAATTGAAAAACTCGATCCCGAAACGATAACCGAAGGTATTTCCGTGACGCCAGATGAATGGGTACATGGAAGTAGGCATCCTTCAGGTCGATACTGGCCGCAAAATCGCCCTGATGAACTGAACGTCGAACCGACCGGAAAGTCTCCATACTGAAACGAGGAGCTATTATGTACTCGTTCAGGGTACTCAGATCGATGACAGGACGATATTGGTCGTTTTTCGTCGGCACCAAGAAAAGTCTCGAGTAAAACCCCGGTGAGAGGGTGTTCCTAACCACCTCGATCGCCCCTTTGGAGAGGAGATTGTCGATCTCCTGCACCAGAAGGTCCCGACGCAGAGAACCGGAAGGGACCTGAGTCGGAAGGGGCACCCGAGATAAACTGGGGTGCCGATGGAAGGACAGTCGCAGACCGGATTGAATGACGTCGAGGACCCAAGAGTCCGACGTTATCTCTGTCCCACGGTCGTAAAACAGCGACAGCCTTCCCCCGACTGGAGGCGAATCGAGGTGTGAACCTTCACTTGCGGCCTCGACGAGGCCCCCGAGAGGAGAAACCACCTCGGGAAGTGACAGAGTCCTGAGACTTTCCAGCCTGAGGCTGCCAGCGAGCCTGGCCACGTCGGCGCTTCTTATGAGCAGAAGGAGCAGACGGAGCCGAAGGCGTAGCCGACGTCGCCGACGAGGCAGACACAGCAGCACGCTTGGCGGGCCTGGAACGACCCCCACCCGCAGCAGCAGGTTGGTCAAGCTGCCTCAGCAAAAGCTGGTCCTTCGAATGACGAAGAACTTCGCCACGAACAGCTTCCACGGAACCATGGAACAACTGAGGTCCCACCAAAGAGGCAGACCTCAGAACAGCACGTTGCTCAGAAGGAAGGGATGGTAAAGAATCCAACACCGCATCCCGGCGTGTCAGCTCCAAATTAGCCGTGTTACATGCGTGAGCGTGTGTCAAGTTCATAAGAGCCTGTGACAAAACGCGAAAAGGCGCCTGAGCGTCATCAAACTCCCTTGGTGGAAAATATTCAGCCAGAGCAGCGACGACATGGTCCGCGAGAGATAACATACCCAGCATCTCTCGGGACAGGCCCACCATAGACTCAACTACCGACATCGGGAGAACTGCCGACTTAGGCTTAGTCAACCCGAGGGAAGAAGAATCCTCATCCACAGTAGTCATCCCTTGGAAGACTGGCGGAAAGACGAAATCGTACACACGAAACCGCGATGGAGGCAGAAAGGCATCAGCTCTAGAACAGAAGGAACCCTTGAGGGCCTTAGAACGCATTTTGGCGTCTAAGCCCTGGAAGGACTCAACAACCTGAGCCGATTGCAGAGGATGCAAAGCCCCGGAGCTGGAAGGCTCAACAGGGTTACGGCGCTCCACAGTGGACCGCGGCCGGACGGTCACAGAAGGCTGGTCGGAAGGTTGAACGTCCGGCAATAAGCCAAAGACGAAATCCAAAGCCTGCCCCAAGACTGACGAGGGGGGGGGGGGGCCCATCACCTTCAAGATACTCGTCATCCTCCGTAGCAGAGGAGACGTAGCCCAACCCGGGCTGACCAGCAGAAACCTCCTGTGAATACTGTGCAGTATCCAAGGGGCCAGGCGAGACATCTCGGCGACCGACCAAAGGAGGTTGTGCCTCAGGAGGCACAGGGAGGCCAACTTGAGGGTTGCCAGAAAGCAACCGGGTGAGCGCCAAAACGGCCTGGCGCAGGTCACCCTGAGAATCCGTCGCAGCAGAATCGCCCGACGGAGTGTCCTCCCAATGGACCCTTCTGGTAGAAGAACCCAAATCCTCAGAAGAGACCGACGTCGAAAATCGATCGGCAGACAGAATAAGGACACGGTGAAAAGACACTGGAGGATAGTCCCGATTGTGACGCCCAGGGGCCATCACTGACCTCTGCGAAACAGAAGGTCCTGCCTGCAAATCCTCTAAAGAGACCGACGGCGCACGTCGATCGGTAGCTGGACCTAGGACACGGTGAGAAGACACCGGAGGATTGTCCCAAGAATGACAGGAACCTGTCATTGGCCTCTGCGCAGCAGACGGCCCCAACTGCCTATCCTCTGAGACCGACGACAAGCATCGATCGACACCCAGACTCGGAACACAGTGAGGAATCACCGGAGGAAGGTTCCGAGAGTGACAGCTAACAGGGGCTGTCACTGACCGCTGCCGAACAGCAGGCCCTGGATGCCAACGTCCCAACACCTTCCCGGTAGGCGACACACTAGCAGGGGAAGGTGGAACAATAAACGATTCACTCGAGGGACGAAGAATCGCTGCCGAAGCGACCGGCCGGCTCAACCGACTAGGCGCAAACCTAGCCAGATGAGACGGAGCAGACAGCAAACCCGCACAGCCACGCCGCGAGGCTGGGGAGGCTGAGAACACACAGACACACCAGCAGATACAGCCTCGGTCCCCCGAGACTGTAGACCATCCCCAGAGGAGATGGAAGAGCCACCATCAGACAGAATAGGATCTGGAGTAGCAACTTCCTCAACAACAGTCGACGGTGTAGGAGGTAGATCGGAGAGGGTCACCGAGCTGACCTCGGAAAAGCTCTCAACGAAAACAGACGCCTCAATAGTGACATCAGAAGACAAAGAGACCACGGTCTCCTCGTCAGGTATCACTGAACTAACACCGCCAACAGTTGCAGAGGAACTCGCCACAGAAGGCAGATCCGAATCCTGTGTGACAGAGTCACCACGTGCACCAGCAGAAATGTCTGCTACGGCACGGCTACCCTTACCCCGAGAACGAGGGGGTTCTAGCTCTGGACAGAACCACCTTGTTAACAGAAGCCCAGAATTTAGAGGACGAAACCCCACAAATACCACATGATTGGGCCTGAGTGCAATTGTTGCAAGTGACACATGTGGAATGAGAGTCGTCCACATGCTTCACCTGCAAGCAAGAGGTACAAGGAATAGTCTTAGGCATTATATCAAAATAATCAAGCTTCCCGCCGACGGAAAACAGCACGAAGGTCGTGTTCACACGTGGGGGAAAAACAAGATAAAGTGTGAAGAAACAAGCAATACAAATACAAATTAACATTAATTAACAATAATTTGGTAGCTTGACAAAAGGATACAATCCACTTGCACACTGAGAATGTAGAATAAGTTGTTCACGAAGAATAAACAGCATAATTAGCACGAGTCACAAAAATTTCCGACCATGTACAAATAGCGGAAATAAAAGGAATTGACGTCACGGTTGTTGCACATGCGCTCGGTAAACGCATGAGGTGTGCAGAGAGAGTACCTGTAATTTCGAGCTCTGGTCTCGCTCGACCCTTTTTTCGATCTTTTTCGTGCTTTTGCACTCTAGTACTTTTCCAGCTCGTTTGGAAAAGATTCTAAAAGCTTGAGTTAGTTCCGAAGTAGGGCTTGCACTTATGTTACAGCCAATTGTAAACAATTGTGAGTAGGTTGAAAAGAAATTATTTGTGTTTGACTGAATATGAAATATAAGCAAGGGAAGTGTTGGCTTTTGCTCTGGTATCCTCATTTTTTGAAAGTCCTGATAGTGGCTTCTAGCACTCAACCAGTTAAGAAGTCTTGACAGCAGAATTATATTAGTATTTTAAGCTGTGATAACAGTTGGCCAGCTCAACGGTTGTTACTAAGCACTATTCGGATGGGAGGTGTGTGGAGGGGGAGGGGGGTAGAGATTAAAACCTTAAACAAATCGAAAAATAATAACAGAACAAATGACTACAAGTTAACAACGCGTTGTTTGGTTTCGTACGTCATAAGAAAGTACCAAAGGGTTAACTTATCATGGCATTTCCAAATGAACAGAAACAGGTGGTTCACGATTGATTCGAATTCGAAGTACCCGTGAAATCGCATGGAACTTGGTTATGAAGATGACGAGTCCAAAATTGGCCACACAGACCGTGTTATGATTTTTTGGTTTGCAAACCAAAAAAATATTGTACGGACTGCATGGCCAAGTTTTACTAGAAGATACACATGCCCGATGTGTCCGTCAATTGTTGGAAAACATTAGCTGGAAATAAGTGTTCAAAATGCATAAACAAACCACAAGAGACCACCCCTCGCGATGGAATTTAAAAGATTTCCCCCACAAATGAGAGCCCCCCCCCCCCCCCCCCCTTGCACCCTCCCCTTCTCGCAGCTGCGCAGTTCGGATGATGCGATCCGCATCATATTCCCGCTCAGCTTGGCATAGTTTTTACCTTCCACCGGCCCTGCTCGTAAAAAAATGTGAGAGCAGGTCACCCGCATCTCGCACGTCACCTTCGGTAGGTTACAGCGGATGAAGGAAAGCGCACATAGATGAGCAGTACGTACGCCTTAGTACGCAGAGCCAGCGTGTCTCCACGTGACCACTCGGGATTAGGTGTTTTCCAAACGACACAACGCTATTACCGTCAGTCAGAATCGAACCGTCGCCTTTCGGATGAAGTTCAATGCTCTAACCACTGAGCCACCGCACACCCCTGTGCTTTATTGACGCCTCGCTGTCGTCAATCGCTTGGTAAAGAATATATAGCGGATATCTAGTGTTTTTGAGTGGATACCGAAAATTATCTCATGAGTGACAGAGACAAATGTTTATTTTTCGTGAACGCTTGCGTATCCACTCAAAACACTAGATTTTCTTTTTATTATACGTTTTTTATAAGAATCTGATCATTCCTATCGATAATTCCACTCGTTTCAACCTTAAATTGATGCATGAAAGTAAATAGCGCGCATTGATACGCGGAAGTGATTTGATCGATACTCGGAACATGTAGCGTCTTGCGATCTGATTTAGATGGCGGGTTTCATGCATCAATTCAAGGTGAAAACGCAATGAATTATTGTTGGATATGACCGGTATCCACTCAAAAACACTACATTTTCTTTTCATTATACGTTTTTAGAACAAATTGATAATTTCCAATGACAATTTGACTCGTATTCACCATGAAGTGATGCTTTGAAAACCGCTCTTTTGATTGATACCGTGAAAGAGAAAATTTCTATGTCTTCACAGTGGGGGATACAATTTCTATCTTTCCGCAGTTTTTTCGAAAATCTATCGTTTAGTGTATAATAAACTTTCATATCTCAAATCTGTGAAAAAGGAATATGTTGATTTTATGCACATTTTTCGCGGCAATACAAATTGAATATTTCCAACATAATTGTTTAAGTTATTATTTACAAAAAGTACTCCAAAAAAAAAAAAAGTAACCGGGATTGCCGATAGATCGTTTAGATTCATAGACTGATGTTTATGTTTGTTTACTGAAGTTTAATGACACTTTCAACAACCAGGGTCACACCGTTTTTACGGGTCCACGATGCCGAAATACCCGGAGAGAACCTTCGAAAGACAAGTTACAACTGAACTCTCCAATTTACCAAACCGGTACATGCGGAATTAGCATTGGTCGAAGGCAAGTGTACTATCGACGTGATGTACGCTTTAGTACACGGTGGTATCGTGCTGCCCCTTAGACAATCGGGATTAAATCTCTCACCCAAGGGAATATCGTAGATGATGCGGATCAGGTTTGAACCGTCGACCTCTCGATTGGATGTCCAGTGTGATAACCATTGAACCACGACCTCCCGACAAAGACTGTTGCATTGATCTTTTCTTCGTTTTCACTGTAATAGAAGTATTGTATCGTGAGGTGAGGTGAGGTGAGGTGAGGTGGGCAGATGAGATGAAAAGTTTATGTATGGGGTATAACGACGATCATGTCGCGTGCCAGACAGTTCTACAGGTTAAGAAAGCCCGAGTACCCGAAAAGAACCACAGAACAGCGGTGAGCAACTGTATGACTGTCTAACTTACTACCCCGCTGAAACAGGGTTAGCAGCCATTGAAGGCACGTCGGCCATGTTTACCACCGAAGTGCAGTTCGCTCCCAGCTAGCACAAATAGAATACGACATTCGCAAATTATATTCCAGGTAAACTGAAGGTGATCACGTCACCTCACTCGGAATACGAAACAAAAGTTCTATTTTCACGGCTGGGGTCAAAGCTTTACGCCTACCGCTTGAAAACGTCGAGAATATACAGGAAAGGAACGACTCTCATTCCTCTTAACCCTTTACCTAACATGAAAAGCAGACGACACTTGCAAATAAAATTCTGGAATAACTACTTTTTTCATTTTTGTCTCAAACACATAGGTTATGACCCCTCATTGGAACGAGCTCGATGAGCTCGTTCCAATGAGGGGTCATAACCTATGTTTTTGAGACAAACAATGAAAAAAATAATGAAAATTAATTGGCGATTTTGATTTTTGAGAATGGCGCTGACCGGTTTTGTCCGTTACGTTGGGTAAAAGGTTAACTAGCTTTACTTAACCCCGGATTGAAAATCCCTCAAATTTTGGAACTTCGTGAGAAGATGAATACTCTCACCTCGATATGTTGGTATCTCCGGTAACACCACCAGCGAGACAGTGCAGCAAAAAGCAAAACAGGCTTTAAACAAGTCTCTCAGAGATATTTAAAATTCTTTCAGTGATTTTAAACTTCGTATCAATAAGTACATCAAATCTGTGTAGCAGGCGGAATGGGATGGAGCGACAAATAACAAGCTCCATCGGTTCCGAACCACTATTATTGATAAGTATCCGTCTTGTAACCTTTGTAGAAAAGATCACGTTATTCTGACACGATGTTATTTTGGTCATACAAGACTTACAATTTTACACAATCACACCAGATTCTCTCGTTTTTCAAAGAAATCAACATTTTAATTACGTTTTAATTGTTTTTCATCTTTTAACTACATCTCATATACAACAAGTATTTTCTTATCATATGCTAGTCTGTGAATTATCGCAAATTATCTAAAAGATATTTCTTGATATCTATGGACTAGATAGATATCGAGAAATATTCCTCAGTAGCTTCCTAAATGACGTCATGCGCCTTGAAGAAACGATCAGCTGATCTTTGTTATTGTTTTGAAACGTACGCATTTGGAGTCGAATTGGGCTGAATATTGTGCAATAAAATGACTCGTAGCATATAATACAAAAGAAAATCTACTCTATTTTAGTCAGTGTCGGGAATTATCTCATGAGTGTGGACCTGAAAGTTTTATTTTTCACGAGCGCTTGAATTTGTTAGTAGCTTCTTAAATGCCGTTACGCTTCGGCGCATGGCGTCGCCTTGAAGGGACCATCAACAGCTTTTTGTTATTGTCTTGAAACTGTTTTCAGTCGAATTGGGCTGAATAATGCGCAGTAAAATGCCACGTGACATATAATAAAAAGACAATCCACGATGTTTTATTGAATATCGGGAATTATCTCATTCGTGTGACATGAAAGTATTATTTTTCACTCGCGCAAGCGCTCGTTAAAAATAAAACTTTCTGGTCCACACTCATAATTCACTAAAACAGCGTATATATCCTCTATTTCTGATGACAGTTTTTATCATACACAATCGTTTGTCGCCTCGATATAGCCATAACTGCTAATGCGGCGTTACGCGCACCGATAAATAAATAAATAAATAAATAAATAAATAAATAAATAAATAAACTAAAATATTGCAGTGTAAGCTTTAGAAAAATAGAATGCGACCCCCCCCCCCCCCCCCCCCCCCCCCCCCGTTCGGTGGAGCTCGATGAGTTCGTCGAACGAGGGATGATAATCTATGTTTTGAGGCAAACATTTGAAATGGGTGGTCATACATATTATCACTACAGGGAAGTGATCTGGGTCGTTGTATCACGTCGAGTTGAGGAGATCACATCGACGGATTAAATGAGCTGCCGCAGGCAACGAGTTTGATCCGGCGATCTGACTTCATCAACGAGACGTGAATCGACGACCCAGATCACTTCACTGCAGAGATAAAAGGTTTATTATATGACTTATAGTTAACAATTCCTCAACCTTTTTGGTAAACTGGATTGAAGGAAAAAAAGAACTATTTTTGTTTACACTTATTTTTGTAACAGCTGCACACTTCAGGGGAATCCCTTGATGCGCATGAATACGACAAAAAATATCGTGAATACCATAAAAAAAACAACCCCAGGACCGCCGTTCGAGCGCACCCATTCCAGCTCAGAGTAAAGTACCCTCTGCGACCGGAACAGCTAATTATGCGAATTCGAACGCCCCCGTAAATAGCCCGTCATACTATAGTGATACGGAATCGGATTCCACACCGTGGATTTTCCGGGGACCAGGGAAAACGCGTCAAACAGTAGTGATATATAGCGGTTAAATTACATAGTCGTATAATAAAGCAGTTTATCAGCCAAATGATGACACACGAAGATCTTATCCTATTCCAGAAAGACTGCATGATTGAAACAAAATTGAAACAACTGAGCTTAATGTTTTTTAAAAAATGTTTTTCATTACAGAACTCGTCTATATTGACGGATTTGATGTGTGGAACAACGATACATTTACAACCTGGAATGGGGAACTGTTGTCATGGATATCGTGGGCTCCTGGTAATCCCGAAGGAGGAGTGAATCGTAACTGCATGACTGGTACAATTGAAGAGCAGTTCTTACTAAGAGACGCGACATGTGGCCTGAAACGTAAATACCACATCTGTCAAACTGATGTAAAATGATTTTCATAACTGTGTATTCTACACGATGTTTCATCTTTTGCATACCTTGGTTGGCTTTTTTCAAAATAAAGAAATCAGAAAAAATGGTGCTCGGGCTGATAAGGGCGTCGCGAACCCATTCTAAAACGTAGGCTTCGGAGCGTAGATACAGTCTCTTGGAAAGGAGATGCACTCCCCTCACCTCCCTCTCCAATAAAAAAATAAAAGTAAAACTCAAAATATAAAATAAAATGAAAGTGTCAATGACACTGTAGCTCAACTTGTGTAAGACATGTACATGTATAGTATATGCCACGGCAATGACACACATCTAGGTGATGACCTGATAACAAAGGCACATGTAAAGTGTTGTAAAGGTCTGTACATAAATGCTGGCCGTAACCTGTAACAAATGTACAGGTAAAGTATTGTAAAGGTGGGTGACAGTTAGATGCATCTATCCAGAGCCGTATTGAATTGTGCACTTACTGTGTATAAGTAGCACTGAATAAATCAAAGTTTGTTTAATTGGCTGGCGGCAGCCGTCTTGAAATTTCGAACCGCACCCCAAAACACTCGTTCTCGTCCCAAAGTGATAACAAAAGTACCCAAGAAGTTTCGTGAAGATCGGTTCATAAATACAGCCTCTATCCCGAGGCGTATTGACATGTGAACTAACTGTGTATAAGTAGCACTGAATAAATCAAAGTTCATCTAATTTGCATAATTCATGCACGAGAAAAAAAAACCGTATTGTATGTGATGTATTCCATGTTACTAAACATTCAGATAAAAAACTTATTCAAATCGTAACTTCCATACAGAAGTTCTGTAGAAAAGACCGATTGCACTAATTTTGGTACAAAACGGCTGCCGGTAGCCAGCTTGAATTTCGGACCGCACCCCAAAAACACTCGTTCTCGTCCCAAGGTGATAACAAAGGTACCCAAGAAGTTTCGTAAAGATCGGTTCATAAATACAGCCTCAAGCCCGAGCCGTATTGAATTGTTGACGGACGGACGGACGGGACGGAAGGACGGGCCATAACATGACCTCAAATTTGACTACTTCAAAGGTGAGCTAAAAATCAAAATAGAAAATAAATAAACAAATAAATAAAAACTGTCAGAAAGTTTACAGACTTGTCGGAATTTTTATTCAGTCCCGCGAGCACTTTTGTGGTTCTTACTTACATAGAATTGAAATGGGTGCAGAAAATGGTGACCTGTCAAAGTCAGCCTCGAGGAGAAAGCCTCGCTTACAGATATCCACTCTCCGTATATTTATCAGCTTAGGTGAGAAGACGCTTATAACGGGTGTCAATGCTATGGCGTTTCGGACGGAAATCAACGATTCTCCTGCGGTAATCGGCGATGATATGCGTCGTTATTTTTGTCATTAATTTTATGGTCTCGCTCCACCACTAAAAAAGCTGTCTCCGTCACCCGAACTGCACTGCTGAGGAAGCAGGTGGAAAGGAAAGGATAGATGCGTCGACTGTGAATACTCACATTCTACAAAAGTGTGACCGAGGTTTTGCACTTTCTACACATTACAACAACTTAACCACTTCCAGATCGTTGACTCAAAAACCTTTAACACGAACGAACTCCTCCTACTATCATTGTCAGATTAAGCGTGAGGGAGGTAGCCTCGGTGCGCGCCCATTCTATATTGTGTGGAGTATTTGTTTTCAGAAACACCAATAACAGGGAACACGACATTATCCACGATAACACATGCATTGACCTCCACTACTGGGGGTAGTGGGTATCCAGGTGTTATCTTGGATAATACCGTACCCCATGCACACTGCAACAGCTCATACGCGTGTCTCTAGTGAGTCCCATAAAATGTCTTCCTGCCTTCAAAATCTGAAAGTCTTTATAAAATTACTGGAATATTGAGAATGGAAAGCTTTGCAGTCATGTTGCAAAGAAGTAAGTGAAGAGCTCCAGACCATATCGACGAGAATGTTGTGTATCCCCTCGTTGTGTAACTCGCAACTGCGCGCTTCAGGGCCCATATTTGAAATATGACGTCACCAAAACCGAGCGTCCCGAATTCGCCCTCTACTACCACACAAATATAATTTATGGCTACAGGCCAAAGTTGATTCGAGTTAGACAACTCGACCTTATCGCAGCAACACTTGGCTATAAAGCCGAGGGCACACTGCATGCGTAACGACCGATGACATACGACAGCTCGATAACGGCCGAAAAATACGAGTATGTCATAAGTAAACGAAATGAACACACCGCATACGTGACGACTATTTTGTAATAATCATGCCGTCACAAATCGAAGAAGTCTCGATTTTTCTGTCGGATCGCCGGTAATGCGCTTAGGTCAACCAATCATGTTTGCTTGAATCATCACGTGTCATGAATATGTTCGCAGAAAAGCAATCTCACAATGTCGTGCCAGTGGCGGTGTGTTCAGCCGCGTGTCCGTATTTTGTGTCGCAGTTGTTCTGGTGATTTGTGGTGTGCCGACGTCGGGACGTGGATAGAGGTGTCCGATTAGGACGGGGGGGGGGGGGGGGGGGGGGTGTAGGGTAGTGAATTTCCAACCCCCTCCCGGCCTTCCCCTTAGTTGGAAATTCACTACCGAGAGAAGTTTTGAAAATGAAGCCATAAAAGGGGGCATAAAATTGATTCTAGTAACTGAAATGCCAGCACATTTGTAATAGAATTATCAGCTTGTTATTATTATTTGGTATTAGGCCTATTCTGGGAACTGAATATGTGCTAAACAAATGCTCAAGCCGAGAACTTTGATCAATTCATACTTCCCTAACATTAAATCAGAAATGCAGGAATGATCAATTTTCGATGTTTCATCATTTTGTAACTGTGAATGATGGAATTAACTCAGGATAACGATTTTACATGTTGCGATTTTCTAGAAGTGCATTTCCCCACAAATGCAGAATGGATTCGCTAATTTAGCTATAGAAAATGTTCGAGACAGTAGGCCTACAATGGGGAAAGCCAGTACAGAAAGTGTTATTAGAGCTCGAAAAGTTGTAAATTCCCTGCTGCTCATGAATCTGGCAAGCGCATTTGTGAAAAGGATGGAAAACCATTTTCTTTCATCGAATGTACATATTCTACAACAAATTTTGTTCCAAACTCCAGCCCTTTCGTTATCATCTTTTTCGTCAACCACACAACACTTCAATGTATTTGAGTGTATATTTAATCCTCTCACTTTTAAATGACACAGTTGTGTCGTCTAATAAAATCTAACTCAATTCGAAATCCTGTTTCATTCGATTCGAAATGCATTTCGAACCGAAATTTGAGATTCACCAGGTCCTCACATTAACCCTTTACTCAACGTAACTGCAAAAACCGGCCAGCGCTATTCTCAAAAATCGCCAATTAATTTTCATTATTTTTTCATTTTTTGTCTTAAAAACATAGGTTATGACCCCTCGTTGGAACGAGCTCGTCGAGCTCGTTCCAACGAGGGGTCATAACCTATGTTTTTGAGACTAAAAATGAAAAAAAAATAGTTATTCAAGAATTATTTTTGCAAGTGTCGTCTGCTTTTCATGTTAGGTAAAGGGTTACGTGACCCTCTATCTAGTACCGTTATAGAATTCGATACTTTCCGACACGGTGCTATCCTGACAGTTTAAAGTGTCGTTAACTCCTTGAAAGCTGCTGGCAGATATTCCTGTCCAGGACAAATTTCTTTTGTTACTGAAATAAGTATAATTGTGGCAGATGTAATCAAATATTAGTTCTGTAAACTAAATGAATTTTTTCACGACTAATTTGTTGAATTAAATTTTGATGAATTTTTAATCAAATCTAGTCATGGCTGCCGTGAAACAGCCATGACTAGATTTGATGAAAAATATCTTGAAAATACTCAGTGGGTTACGAGTTAAAATCCCAACATACAAACAAACAATACGACACTTGAACAAACGTGATTGCATAACTAAACATTTTTTTATTTTTTTCTCCTTCCCAAATTAGTTTATGACCCATCAGTGGAACCAGCACAACCAGTTCGTTATAATGGGCGTGGAGTGGGGGATGGGTGGGATGAGGTGCATATTCAATGTTTTGAAGACAAACATCGCAAAAATATTTTAATTCGCTTGGCAAACAAATTTATGAACAGCGCTTGTCGGATATTTTTAATGCTCTGAGTAAAGAATTAAATCATCGAGTGCTAAATTGTTTTCAGTAATCAAAATTAGGTTATATGTAGATGTTTCTTACAATTTATTGGAGTAGACAGTTAGACGACTTCGATAAAATGTAGCAAGACAAATACATTTATATATAGAATATACCCATAGTAGCTTGGTGTACCAAATGTTCACCACGAGTGGTGAAGTTGGGTTAACCGCGAGCCTTCGTTTACTATCCACCATAATATTATTCCAAAAGAGGTTCTATCACTAAACCTTATGTGCTAATGATAGAAACTATAGCCCTCACCGAATTGTTGCTTAGTGTCTTACTTATTGTACTAATTATTGTACTAAATAAACAAGTCGTATCCCTTATCTACATCCTTGTATAGTGGCGAGGGAGGACGCTACAGAAGTATCTCCACCCGATAAGTTTCTAATAACTGGCGAATATAGGCCACAGGAACTGGCGATGGGTTTTCGGCCGTGGGGGTTGGTCTTATCCAACGGTTCGCGCACCGGCGGCTCATCGGCGATTTTTGTATTCTATGTTCAAGGGGATGATATGCCCTCTCGTACACTGGTAGCGTTTCTCTCACAAACTGTTTACTATCCCCCATAGTATCTCTCCAAGAAGAGGTTCCATCACTAAACCTAATGAGCCATCAACATAAAGCTGGCTGTCATGAATATTCTTTTCGTCAAAAGGGAATGGCAGGAAGACAGCCTTTCAGGCTATGCTATTTCCTTGCAGCGCATTCATCTGTAACCTGTTTTATTGTTATCTTGTATATTTTTAGGCTGCAAATAAATCAATCAATCAATCAATCAATCAATCAAGCAACCACTTCACCACGAGTGGTGAACATTTGTACACCAAGCTACTTTGGGTATATTTTATTTATACCATGATCATCAGATTATTAAGAGTCGCTATTATTTTTTCTTGATTTTATTGAGCACCAGACGTACATGCGAGCGAATCTGTTTTTGTTTACACGAGGATCGGTGAGCGATACTTCCGCTGTCAATTTTATCGCCGAAACGAAATGAAATAAAAAGAAACGGGGCCTTTTTCATTTTAATAACATAACATACTATATCGAGTTATGCATGCTTTATTAACATGAGACAATGCATGTTTGTTTATTTTTGGCATCTTATGAGGTAAACCCATTTAAAAACGTAATAAATAATTGCCACTTCCATTTCACTCTTCGCGAGGCGACGTGCGATAAATTTAGACAAGTTTGCATTCAGGTCGACGTCACCAAAGGTCAACGGGGATGAATTTCTATTGTAGGTGTAAATTTTTACTATTGAAATCCCATTGCAGGCGTGTCCATCACGGTTGGTGTGTAAAGCTAAAATTTATGTCATAGGCTTTTCATATATAGTAGAATAGGTAATCATGGTATGAAGATAAAATATCTGAACTTCGAAACCAATACGAAACACCCCCTACAGTATCCGAAACATCGGTTTTGATGAGTCCAAATAATGAAAGCTTCGACTGAGCCGGCCTGCCAAGACTGCTATTAGAGATTTGGTGCGCCCAAACTCCGATTGCACTCTGGGTCCTTAACATTCTGAGATAAGGTCGTATAAACTCCAGGGCATTCTTAACACATCGCCAACCCGAATAGGAGACGACAATTGCAAAAAAAAACAAGACAGTCTAACTACTTCCACACCCCCCACCGACTTTTCTGACCATAACATGCTTAAAATGAGTATTTGGGAACTGACACTGGAATTTTGTATAATTTATTGGTAGAAGGGTTAATAGTTCAAGGTTTAATGCAATTTCGCAGGTAAAAAAATTGCCCCATTGATGCTATTCCTGATAAAATAAAAAAAAAGATGCGGACAGGTTAATGTACAGCCGTGAGCCCTACAAAAGCGAATTTTTGTCATCAATTCTTTCTGCAAGCATATGAACATGCAGTTGCATGCCATAACCAGAAAAAGATGTAGACAAATATATCATTACAGAAATTCAGATGAATTCTAAGTACAGAAAGGGCAATAATTCTGGTAAAAAAATGTGGACTAATCTCATTATTAACCTGGACATGTCTTCATACCCAATAATGTCACTCAATAAATATCATTTATTTCTTTTATCGCAACTGAAGATATCCTCCAAAAACCTGAAATTTTACAGAAATTCAGAAGAATTCTAAGTACAGAAAGGGCCATCATAAATCTGGTAAAAAGATGCGGACGAATCTCATTATCGACCTGGACATGTATTCATACCCAATGTGTTTCACCAAAGATCATTTAATTTCGTTAATCGCAGCTGAAGATATCTTCCAAAAACCTGCAATTTTGGTAAATTCAAAGTCGGGCTGTAACTCTGGAAAAATTATTCGCATGGAAACTTCCTTTCCATGTGCTCATGTGCACATCATGCTCATACTGCACACAAGTATCGTAAAAATCCAATGGAAAATGCAGGAGGAGTTAAAGCGGACAAGCATTTGTGACGGACATTTTGCTTTTCCCAAGGGTTGTAACCACGCAAAATTCGTCGCATCGAAAATTTCTGACCGCATGCACATCTACTCTTGATACTGATGCTTCAGGCCAAGTTTCGTAAAAATCCACCGAAAACTTGTGAGGAGTTAAGCGGACAAAGTTTGTGACGGACGGACGGACGGACGGACGGACGGACGGACGGACGGACGGACGGACGGACGGACGGACGGAGAGCGTTTCAATATCCCCCTCCCGACTTCGTCGGCGGGGGGTAAATCATTTAATTTCTTTAATTGCAACTGAAGATATCTTCCAAAAACCTCCAATTTTGGTAAATTCAAAGTCGACAAGGTCTATAACTCTGAAAAAATATTTCGAATCGAAACTTCCTTTCCATTTGCACATATTAACATCAAACTCATACTGCACACCAAGTTTCGTAAAAATCCAATGAAAAATGCAGGAAGAGTTAAGCGAACTAGCATTTATGAAGGAAATTTTGCTATTACCAAGGGCCGAAACCACGCACAATTCGTCGCATTGAAAATTCACGACCACAAGCACACCCGCTCTTGATGCTGGTACTTTAGATCAAGTTTCATAAAAATCCAATAAAAAAATGTAGGAGAAGTTAAGCGGACAAGCCTCTGTGATGGAAATTTCTCTATTTCCAAGGGCCGTAACCACGCAAAATTCGCCGCATCGTAAATTCCTGACCACATGCACATCTACACTTCATACTGATACGTCAGACCAAGTTTCGTAAAAATCTACTGAAAATTGTAGGAGTTAAGCGGACAAAGTTTGCGACGGATGGACGGATTGTCGTACGAACGAACGAAACATTGTGCGACTATTGCATTGTGTGACTATTTTGTACAGTCATTGTGGAACTAAAAAAACCTGTTCTAACAAATGATACATTGTGTGTTTTCTTGCGTGTCTATGCAATTCTGTGTGTTCAATAAAAAGTGCCGACGAACGATACATTATGTGTTTGAAAGTATGCACTTTAAATTTTGTGTATTTATACAACGCAAACAGTTTACAGTGTAGTGCGTTTGTTTACTTTGGTTTGGAGTCATGCCCAGCATTTATAATTTCTATATATAGATTTCGAGTTGACAAAATTAATTCAAATACACACCATATTTCGAAAGATTATACTGCTTCTATGGCGTGTCACAAATTATCGGTAATACACTCTGTCTGCGCGGATATGTAAGTATTTAAATAGTTGTCTTGGCGAAAATAAATTCTAAAATAATGTAAAAACTCAAAAGATTGCCTACCACCGTGTCGTCACATATGTTTCTTGGAAGCTCTTCAATCAGCTCGACACTGTGATTTGCAAATTAAAAATACCTGGTACTATCTCCTTTTAATTGGATGGTTTGTATAAGACGCGATCAACCGTGTCGCTTTAGTGGTACAGACCAAAATTGGACACAAGGATTTTTTGGGGACAGTGTCATTATTTTGTGTCACCTTTCGTCAACGCCCTCAAAAACACACAAGGAGTCATCTGTTAAATCATTATGTCATGTTTTGTGTGACTGGTCTCACAACCGAAACTAGTCCCTCAAGTACCCAACAGGTAACAATAAAACACACAATGTAGCCCCCGCGAGAACGGACGGTCGGAAGGACAGACACCATTTCAATACCCCCCCCCCCCCCGGACATCGTCGTTGGGGGATAAAAAATGAACAGCCAAAAATTGTCATTTGTCTCCTCAAAAACATAGCTTATAACCCTCATTTGAAAGAGCTTGTTGAGCTCATTCCAATGAGGGTTCATAAGTTATGTTTTTGCGGCAAAAAAAAAAAATTAATTAAATTTGATTGGCGATTTTGTGTGAATAGCGATGGTCGGCTTTAAGGGTTACACAAGGCAAAAGCTTATCTTAAATCACGGTGCAAATCGTAAAAGCGAGCCCCACAAATAGCGACTTTAACTCTTTACCCAACGAATCCCCCGCATCCGCCCGCGTAATATGCAAATTCAGCAGTTGAAAAAATATTATTTTTCAAAAGATTTCAACAAAACCATATCATGTGACCCCTCGTTGGAACGAGCTCGTCGAGCTCGTTCCAACGAGGGGTCACATGATATGGTTTTGTTGACTTTTTTGAAAAATTAAAAAAAATGATATTTAAAATAGTCAATTTTGATATCGTCTGCGTTGGGTAAAGGGTTTCAACCGGCAAATTTTCAAACGCTTTCTGAGAGTGTCCGTCAACTAGAGGCCGCCCAGATGATGCATTCAGGGCCGGGGAGAGGGGTGGGGCCAGAGGTAGTAAGAGGTAGGGCCCGGAACTTTGGGAACCCTCGTTAGCCCAGAAGTCCAGGATTCTTGGGTCAGGCCTGGTCCTCCAAAGTTCTGACTCCTGAGCCAAGCCTAGGCCCCGACCCCCGAGCGAGAGTCAGCAAGATAAGTAGCCCGTCGTATTGGAATACTAGATTTCGTTACGGATGTAAAGAAGGATTGGGAGTGTCCCGAAGAGATGCTTAATCTGTTAACCTTTTACTTAACATGAAAAGCAGACGACACTTGCAAACTAAATTACTGAATAACCATTTTTTTCATTTTTTTGCGTCAAAAAACATAGCTTATTACCCCTCATTGAAACTAGCTCAACGAGCTCGTTCCAATAAGGAGTCATATGCTATGTTTTTGAGATAAAAAAAAAGATGAAAAAATAATGAAAATCGAGTGGCAAATTTTGTGTATAGCGTTGGCCGGTTTGGCCGTTACCTTGGGTAAACGGGTAATAGACTGCTATCTATATACATATGCAACCCCCGTGGTATCACTTCAAGAACATCGGCATCTGCGTCGGTATCACGACTAAACATTTCCAGTTTTGCCTAAAAAACACAGCTCATACCACCCCACTGGAACGGGCTCGTTCCATTGCCTGTGCCATAGGCAATATTTCTAAGACATTTTTTTTTTGAAAATGTAAAAAGAATTGAAAGCCAGCTTTTATGACTACTGCTGGACGTGTACGTTACGGATAGGTTTAACTAAATATAACCGGAAAATAAACTTTGATTACCTGAACTAACTGAAAAACACTTCAGGCACAACTTATCTACCTTAGATGCTTGAAACTCAACGCCCTGACGACTGTACACTACAAAATTTAAGATCAATAAAATCTAGGAGTGTTATTGAGAGGTTTTTACCCTTCAGCCGGCGTAACGAACGAACGAAAAGAGCCGGTTTTATTCACGAAGTATTCGCATTCAGATTTTACTATTTTCCGTTTTGCCCCCCCCCCCCCCCCCCCTCCCTCAAACATAGTTAACGACATCGCTGATATGTCACAAGTTCTGTATCTGAGGCAAAGACTAAAATATGTTTTGTTATTGAAATCATTTTGCAGGTGTCCCGGTGTTCTGTTATAGGTAAAGGTTGAATTGTGATGGAGAAAACTGATTAAAAACTCCTTTTCAATGTTCAAGTTTTCAAGAGGCGCATTGTCCCGACAATTACGTGATTCCAAACGCACCTATAAATATCATTTACACACACTGGGACATGTAATTTAGATGATATTAATGAAAACTAAACGAGGGTGTTGTTTGAGTGGCTCTGAGAAACGATACAATTTAAGCTACTTTAACGACCTTGTTGAATAGACATACATATACACTGACCTATACATAGTCGGCATTTTATTATTAACTAAAGGTATGCATGTAAGTAATAACAGGCCACGTTACTTCTAGTCCATGGCGAAAATAAACCAATACCGCATCCAAGATTGTATGTGTGTAATGCTCGCAACAGTCGTCTGTAGGAAAAAAATGATATGACTGTATCAGCTTTCAAAGGATAATAATAATAATTGTTGAGTCTTCCGCTGAGTTGCAGCAGTCCTCTAACGAAGAGGCCTATCGACCCAGTCGCCCACCTGGCAATTCCTCCCCCACTAACCCTCGTACTTGCCAGAATCGTGACACAAACTGTTTTCAATTGTCCACACTGGTACTTTCTCAATCTCCTGAATTACACATGCAGGCTGTGGTCTGTGGTCTGGCCACTCTCCTTCATAATTAAAATTTTGTTAATTATGATTTTTATTTACCTGGTAAACGTATGCGTGAACATCACAGCCAATGCGTGGATTATACACACAAAACTAAAGAGTTAAAACTGACACTTTCAAGGTGTTAAACCCATTCTAACTCTTAGGGTTTGATTTTAACACTCAAAGTGCAATGCTTTAAGCACTTAGACATTACAATCGTCAGACATCTGAAACTTGAATGGATGGCACTTCCCATGTGTCTAGCATTGGTGGTTCTTCCAGAATCGTCCATAATTTGATTTGCGCTTGGTGGGTACATAATTAAAAGGACACAACGCAGATGACGCGGATCAGGCTCGAGAGTTCGAGCCTGATCCGCGTCATCTGCGTTGTTTCCTTTTAAGTGTCGCGACATTACACTTGTCAAGTGGTATTATTGTAACACCTGTCAAGTTCTGGGATATCTACACTTGAACAAAGTGCTAGTTCAGCACTCAGTAAGTGTTAAATACAGCACTTCAAGTGTAGTTTTTAACACTTTAGTTTTTAGCGTGTAACCAGTTCACGGCTACTGTACTGTATGATACTGACCCTTCTCTACATGTCATCCCTCATCTACTTAACCCTTTACCCAACGCAGACGATATCAAAATTTATTATTTTAAATATCATTTTTTCAAAAAATTTCAACATAACCATATCATGTGACCCCTCGTTGGAACGAGCTCGACGAGCTCGTTCCAACGAGGGGCCACATGATATGATTTTGTTGAAATTTTTTGAAAAATAATATTTTTTCAACTGCTGAATTTGCATATTACGCGAGGCGGATGCGGACAATTCGTTAGGTAAAGGGTTAACTCTCTTGTTTTCAATCTTCCATTAGTTTTTCGATGAGTCTTATTTTTCTATGCAAATATTTGTGGCATTACAAAGTAAACTCTTCCTGAATCTCTGTTACTCCTCGGCTGAATATTTGGCACCTTCTTTCCTCTAAAGCTGATTTGCGCGATGGGATTCGAGTCGTTCGAGCAGTATGTGGAGTCACTCGATGTAAGACTACCTATATAGGAGCTGTATACGAGTTGGATAGGAGTCATATAGGAGCTAGGAGCCGTATAGGAGCTGTATAGGAGCGGGTCATATGTATCCTTAAATACCGAAATGAGGCTAGGAGTCGTACGTGCGAGTCACTCGATCGAGCAATTGCTCTAAGGCGAATTTGCTCGATGGGATTCGAGTCGTTCGAGCAATATGTCGAGTCACTCGATGAAAGATTACCTGTATATTAGCTGTATACGAGTTGTATAGGGACCCGAAAGGCACTAGGGGTCATGTAGGAGCTGGGTCAATTATCCTTAAATATTGAAATGAGACTAAGAGTCGTATGTGCGAGTCACTCGAACCAGCAATTGCTATATAGCTCATTTGCTCGATGGGATTCGAGTTGTTCGAGCAGTACGTGGAGTCACTCGATCTAGCATTTGCTCGATAGCTCATCTGCTCGATCAGATTCTAGTCGTTCAGGTTCAGATTCAGTTTCTTTATTTACGGCACACATATAAAAACGTTTTTACAAATAATTGTTTCACAGATAATGTATTCAGCATACCGTGGGAAGTGATATAGCCAGATTGGCTGTCTACCTGACACTCCCTAGGAAAATAAAAGTCGCAACAGACTGTGATGAAGTGATCGGACTTAAAGCAATTAGTCTAATTCCTAATGAGGGTGGGTGTTCATATTCTTTTGCCAACAGTTTGTTCTCGAATAGAAAATAAGTAAGGGAGCAATAATTAGTTATAGATTCCAGCGTACGATTGGTGCCTCAATATTGAGCAATGACTTATCAGTAATTGCCCGATAGATTCTTGGCTTTAGGAATCATATAGGCTTTCATGGAGGTTGTCTAACAGTTGGCTATAATCCAAAGGGCCCCCTCAGTATTATAGTTCATGGAGGTTGTCTATCCGTTGGCTATAATCCAAAGGAGGCCCCTCAGTACTATAGAACCACGTGCTACTATTATAAGCCATGGTATGGCGGTCCTAAAAAGGATTCTGGGGAAATCCCCGCCAAGTAAACAGTTATCGGGGATTTGGGGAAAATCTCAACCTGATAACTACTCTAGTCCAATCGAACGTACCCCCGGGGGCCCACTCGGTACTATAGCACTACGTGCGACTCTTATAAGTAAGATTCTTGAATGATGCGTAGTTAATAAATGTGGATTTTGGTGATTTGGAGGGATTGTCGGGTTGTTTGTGGTAATTAGTTTTACTCCTATTCAATCGAACATATCCTCCGGACATACCCCTGTCCTATTGTAGGCCTTTGGGTAACAGATCAAGCACGGGCTACCATAGAAACCAAGATGGCGGCCTCCAGTATACAAAATGGACGACGGAAACACGTATCACCCTAACAACACGTGCTGTGCATGCGCACTAACACCACGTATCACTATGGGGATGATGTCACAAGATGGTCGCTCACGCGGGTTACCATGACAACACAACATGACACTACTGGGTCACGTGACATGACGTCCCCCACCGTGGTACCCCAACATGTACCTGTCTGGGTACATGACATACTACTGTACAGAAAACCAGAGTACCCATAAGGAAGCACTCATCAAAGCCGAGTAATTGTCGTACTCTCTAATTTATCATCCTGACAGAAGCAGAGTTAGCAATGGTTGAAGGCAAGTGAAGCGTGGGCATACAGTGCGCCGACTATAGATGTACATGTCAACACAACACTTACCTTCAACCAGTGCTAGCTGCTTTGGTCAGGATGGAAAGGTAGAGAGCCCGAAAGTCACTCATCATTGCTCAATAGTTCTCTCCGGGGTACACCGACTCACTCATCAGTACAACTGTCAAACATGATATGATCCAAGCTGTTAAAAGTGCCATTAAATCCTAATGAATAAATGAACAAACCTAAAACTATACGCATTTGACCTTTATGCATCAAATATGTACATGGGTAGGAGTGATCCTAAGCCAAATGTGAGTAATATATATTTATTATATATCTTTCATTGATACGGACACCTCGCCATGATGTAGCATTAACTGCTGATTTGGCGTTAAACATCAATAAATAAATAGACACTGAGCAGTATCGCACTCGGTACTGTTTGATTGAAGGTTCTTAACTCTATGCGATACGATACAGCATACCAAAACCCTTTCCAATACTGATAATATCTATATATTGCCAAGCGTTGGGTTTAATCCTTTGAACCCTGGTGGTATGGTTCATGTTAGTTCAATGGCGGCAATTGGAAGAGTCAATATTCATTATTTAGGGTCTACTCCACACGTGCACTTAGCACCCATCCCACTTACTGAAATTATGATGTATCACGTTCCTGGACGGGAAAAACGGTCTCGGGTCCAAAGGATGAACTTCTGATAAAAAACAACTGGATTGCTGGAACACTATTGGTCACATATAGTGTCTCACCCGCCACCATGTTACTATAAATAAACAAACTAAGTGGATGCCATGGCTGTACACTAACCCATTACCCAACACTTACAGCAGACGATACTTGTTAAAAATATCTAAGAAAGCCCCTTTTTGCTAGAAATGCATAGCTGGCGGCTCGTCATTTACAACCTCCGCCTACTTTCAACCATGTGAGCCACACACACACGCACGCACGCACGCACGCACGCACGCACGCACGCACGCACGCACGCACGCACGCACGCACGCACACACACACACACACACACACACACACACACACACACACACACACACACATATGTATAGTTTATGTATATTTATTTAGAATTTATAAAATTTCAGACTTGGAAATTGCACGGCATATTATTTTTCCTATTCAGCACCTTTATGAGAGTTGCATACATGGCGAATGATTACGCTACGAGTTTAAAAGTTAGAAAGCATGCAGATATGTCTTGATAATGCATTCCTGTAATACACTGTTTTCATGGTCTTGTTTAGAAGGGTGTGCACCCTCAGAATTCCCAAATATACCCCCCCCCCCCCCCAGTCTGCCGAACATCTACATAACTTTTGTAACTTTTGATAAAACCGTTTGCAACCGCCACCCTCCCGCCAATGAGTGAGAACTTTTCACCTGCCATCAGTGAATTTCGAACTGCTGAAGATATCTGAATGCACCATCTCCACGTGTATTCGAAAAAGGGGACCTTTGTGTTTTAGAGTTGGGAATTGTCTTTTGATGGCAAGGAGTCGGCATCTGCAATGCTTTGACATTGCAGATGTCGCCTTGTTGCACTCAGGGGACGACATATACCGACCCCAGTTAAAAAATCCTATGGAATATTTTTAAAAATCACTAGATGTATGTAAAAAAAAACGATTGCAGCTAGAGAAACAAATGCCACGACATCTTTTACCGCAGGACATGTTTTGAGGCTTAAAGTTATTGTTGGAAATTTTTGCCGGGGTTGAGTGGAGGGCCAGGCACCCCTATAACGCCCTCTTGTCACCACGTCCTGATCAATTACCACAGTAAAGGAATTATAGGTGTTTTTGGACGATTTCCACTTCAATCAACTCGAGACATTTCTTCTTCCACAACCATATTCGAAACCAAAGTCTAGACTTCAGATTGAAAGGTGGCTTAAGTAGAACAAACTAGATCAGACCATATTGACACCATAACATACAGACCAAACAAAAGAGTAGTTTGCGGGTATTTGTACATTTGGTGAAATAATAATATGAGTGGCATGGTTTCCCATGTGAACCCTGGGAGTGGAGTGGTGCTTGTTTACTGAGGGGAAAAAATGCTTTACTGGTAAAATAGGATCGGGCGGATATGCCTGGGGTGAAAGTCCTCTAGTGGGCAACATAGGCATAAATGACTGGCTAAAATTGACTTCATCCTTATGTTGCGGCCATGAGCAGCCAAAGATGCTGAAAGTGACCAACAACACCAATAAACAAATAAATCTGGCGTCACTCATGCCATCGGGGAAGGATAGAACTTGAGGCTGCCGCCTCTCGCCCTTTCCTTCCGCACTGGCACTCGTATTGACGAACGCATTCACATATCGTGACCTTCTGTGTATTTTCTTCTTCTAGTAGAACCTGTAAAACATCCTTATGATTGGAAGTTCAAATTTAGGACGCATTGATCGAAATCCCCATCCGGACATCCAGGTGGAGTGTTACCCCGGCGCCAAATTCAATCATCTGCGCTCTATGTTTAAAGGGCACAGGGGCCAGTCCAGTCCCCAAAAAATATTATTAAATATTGGCGTGAATTCTCGAAACGATAATTCTGATCTCGTAGTTAAGCAGTTGCGGAATATGCTTAGCGATATCAGGGTCAAGTTTAGATCAGCAAAAATTTATTTCGCTGAACTAAACTTTTCGCAAAAACTCCCTCAGGCTGAGAGGAGAACCCTGAGCATCATCAACGAAACCATTCGGAAAGTGAAGGACGTTAACGTGATACCAAAAATTGATGACGCTAAGTTTGATGTTGCTCAGGATTTAATCCATTGGACCACGAGAACCGCCAATATTATGTACGATCACTGGTTGAACCACCTAAATTTAAACTAAGTAAAGGCAAAGGTAACAGCCGCCTAACAGATGTGGGATTAGGAACTAATGTGGTTAACCTGTCTGGCACCAATGACCTAACAACCCAAGAGAAATCTCTTTTAGATCGCGGTTTAACTTTTGTGCCAACACCAAAGCCTAAAACTGATAACCAAACAAATTTACCATCATACAACTGTAATTTTCTTAGGCAAATGAAATTAGCCGACCGCTTTAGAAACTCCAGCGGTCGGAAACTTCCTTTTACAGAATCATCTGGTTGGTCACCTCCAGATAGTGAAGTAGATCCCGAAATTATTGAGGCTATCAAACGAATCATCAAAAAGGTGTTCAGCATGAACATACTCTCCGATAAAGACAATTTAACAGCTGGTGAACGGAGAGCCCTCACGAAACTTCGAAAAAATAAGAAATTAGTAATTAAACCAGCCGACAAAGGTGGGTCGGTAGTTGTTCTATCTCGGGATAATTATATAAAGGAAGCCATGAGACAACTCAGCAATACTAAACATTATAAGAAAATAGATTCACTTATTTGGCCTAGTAATATCGAAAAATTCAATAAGATCTTAAAATTTCTCCTCGACGAAGGTCACATTACCAAAAAACAATTGAAATATTTAACAGCTAAGCTCAGTGCTCAAACAAGACAATTTTATATCCTACCAAAGATCCACAAGGACCGTTCTTCATGGACGGATGACTTAACTCCACCCGGGAGGCCAATTGTATCAGATTGTAATTCGGAATCTTATGCGATCTCGGAATTAATTGATTATCATCTGAAACCTATAGCAAATAGACATCCGAGCTATCTAAAAAATACACAAGATTTCCTGTCAAAAATTTCGAAATTGAAAATATCGAAAAATGCAATTCTGGCTACTTTGGATATCGACAGTATGTATACGAACATTGATATTGATAAAGGTGTTAAATCAGTTAAAAATGCATTTGAAAAATATCCGGATGCGAAACGCCCGGATGAACAAATTTTGGATCTTTTAGAGCTGAGCTTAAAAGGTAATGACTTTCAATTCAATGGAGAATATTTTCTACAAATAATGGGTTGTCCTATGGGCAAAAGATTCAGTCCTAATTTTGCAAGTATTTATGTAGCGGAATGGGAGGAAAATGCCTTAAGCAAATGTGCAAAGCATCCTCTCGTATATCTCAGATATTTAGATGACATTTTTATTATTTGGGAACATTCAAAAGAAGATGTTGATGAATTTTTAGAAATTTTGAACAATCACGATCCAAATATTAAACTGAAAGCTACTATCAGTGAAAATTCTGTTGATTTTCTCGATGTGACCGTGTATAAAGGCAAGCAATTTCAGGCGTCCGGTAATTTAGATTATAAAGTATATTTTAAACCAACTGATTCACATCAATTGTTGCACACAAAATCATTTCATCCTCAACATACATTTAAAGGTATCATCAAATCACAGCTCATTCGTTTCCACCGCAATTCAAGTGATAAGGTAAATTTCAATGAGGCTTGTTCCACTCTATATGGCGCCCTCAGATCGAGAGGGTACTCGCTGCGCCTTTTGCGTAGCCTGAAATCCCAAACCCTGAAAAAGCTCGAAAGTCCAGCTGAAACTACCGATTTCGAACCACTGAAGATTGAACACAACAGACCGTTGCAAAATAGTAGTGGCGCGGTATTTAATTGCAAAAAGCCTCGTTGTAGACTGCATACTTTTATGCCTGATCAGAAAGAGGAATTTTCCTCCGAACAAACGAAAAATCATTATCAGATCCGTAACCCCCTCCATTGTGATTCACCAAACATTATTTACCTTATCACTTGTAAGCGATGTCGGAAACAGTATGTTGGTCAAAGTCAAAATCCTTTTCGAGAACGTGCTACTAGACACAAACAGGATATAAAACATAATGCTGATGCCCCAGTAGCACAACATTTTAACCTTCCTGGCCATTCTTTGGACGATTTCGAAATCCATCCTATTGAACAACCACCAATTAAAGACACATTAGAAGAAACGGATGAATTTAGAAAAAAACGTGAAGCTTTTTGGATCAATACGCTTCAAACCCTCTGGCCATTTGGTATGAACATATCAGAGGGCGAATGCGAAAGGAGGTCCATCATTCCTTTCACTTTAACGTACAACAGAATGAATATCGAAATAGCAAAAATGTTAAAAGATGAATTCAATTTTACCAATGCTAAATTAAATGAACCTTTGAATCTTCGACCTGTCATCGCCTATAAGAAAAACAAAAGCTTGCGTAACATTCTTGTAAGGACTAAATTAGAGCCCATTAATGAATAACATCAATTTTTGCCAGTCAGTTTAACCAGTTCCTAAGCTCATCACTTAGTTTAAATCAATTTTGTGTAATTTTTTGTCATGTTTGAAGCCCATCAGGGTTCAGTAAATGAAAACAATTTTTCGGCGGCATATTAAAAGAAAAAAACGTTTCAGTATGAAATGTCTGTGCCAGTGCGATTTTTTAACCTCAAACACACACACACACACACACACACACACACACATATGTATAGTTTGTGTATATTTATTTAGAATTTATAAAATTTCAGACTTGGAAATTGCACGGCATATTATTTTTCCTATTCAGCACCTTTATGAGAGTTGCATACATGGCGAATGATTACGCTACGAGTTTAAAAGTTAGAAAGCATGCAGATATGTCTTGATAATGCATTCCTGTAATACACTGTTTTCATGGTCTTGTTTAGAAGGGTGTGCACCCTCAGAATTCCCAAATATACCCCCCCCCCCCCCCAGTCTGCCGAACATCTACATAACTTTTGTAACTTTTGATAAAACCGTTTGCAACCGCCACCCTCCCGCCAATGAGTGAGAACTTTTCACCTGCCATCAGTGAATTTCGAACTGCTGAAGATATCTGAATGCACCATCTCCACGTGTATTCGAAAAAGGGGACCTTTGTGTTTTAGAGTTGGGAATTGTCTTTTGATGGCAAGGAGTCGGCATCTGCAATGCTTTGACATTGCAGATGTCGCCTTGTTGCACTCAGGGGACGACATATACCGACCCCAGTTAAAAAATCCTATGGAATATTTTTAAAAATCACTAGATGTATGTAAAAAAAAAAACGATTGCAGCTAGAGAAACAAATGCCACGACATCTTTTACCGCAGGACATGTTTTGAGGCTTAAAGTTATTGTTGGAAATTTTTGCCGGGGTTGAGTGGAGGGCCAGGCACCCCTATAACGCCCTCTTGTCACCACGTCCTGATCAATTACCACAGTAAAGGAATTATAGGTGTTTTTGGACGATTTCCACTTCAATCAACTCGAGACATTTCTTCTTCCACAACCATATTCGAAACCAAAGTCTAGACTTCAGATTGAAAGGTGGCTTAAGTAGAACAAACTAGATCAGACCATATTGACACCATAACATACAGACCAAACAAAAGAGTAGTTTGCGGGTATTTGTACATTTGGTGAAATAATAATATGAGTGGCATGGTTTCCCATGGGAACCCTGGGAGTGGAGTGGTGCTTGTTTACTGAGGGGAAAAAATGCTTTACTGGTAAAATAGGATCGGGCGGATATGCCTGGGGTGAAAGTCCTCTAGTGGGCAACATAGGCATAAATGACTGGCTAAAATTGACTTCATCCTTATGTTGCGGCCATGAGCAGCCAAAGATGCTGAAAGTGACCAACAACACCAATAAACAAATAAATCTGGCGTCACTCATGCCATCGGGGAAGGATAGAACTTGAGGCTGCCGCCTCTCGCCCTTTCCTTCCGCACTGGCACTCGTATTGACGAACGCATTCACATATCGTGACCTTCTGTGTATTTTCTTCTTCTAGTAGAACCTAAAAGTCTACCAGATTCTCGTTTCTACCGCAATATATTTTTAAAGTTGCTGTTTGATATAAAATGACATTGAAAATTTACAAAAAAGCTTGATTCAGGGAGCCCAGATATGAACCCAGAGATTTGGCTTAAACAAACGCGAACCCCCCCCCCCCCCCCCGCCCCCCTTCCCCCAAGGATGCTGCATACCAAATATCAGAAGATTCTTACTGGTGGATGTGAAATTTTTTAAAGAATGTTCCTCACATTGAACTAAGTTACAAATCGGTCTCCCACAGGGAGCCCAAATATAGACTCAGAGACTTGGCTTGAACAAACTTGAATCACACCTCCCTAAGGATGCTGCATATCAAATATCAAAACATTCCAACTGCTGGATCTTAACAGGAAGATTTTTAAAGAAAATTCCTCATATTGAACTAAGTTATAATTCGGGCTCCCACATGGAGCCCAAATATAAACCCAGAGATTTGACTTGACCAAACGTCAATCTCACCCCCTCCCCCACCTCCAAGGTTGCTGCATACCAAATATCAAAAGATTCTGATTGGTGGATCTGAAGAAGATTTTTAAAGAATATTGCTCATACTGCACTTATTTAAACATTTGGGCTTCCAGAGAAATCCCTAATATGGATCCGGGGATTTGGTTTCAACAAACATGTGAAACAATCTTCCAAAGATGTTATATGTGAAAATTGAAAGCTTTTGGAGCAGTGGTTAGGGAGAAGAAGAGTCTTAAATGTTTTCCCCATTACCCACGGTGTTAAAAAATGCTCACTCAGCATTTTTTCAAAGTCCCAATAAAGTACCCTATGATAAAACGGATAGCAACTTTTTGGACCATTCCATTCTGTTGGTCTCAAGGAAGCTTCACACCAAATAAGAATTCTTAGAGCCGTGTAGTTTTTTTTTTAGAGATATGGGTGTTTGAATTTTTTTTCTATTTTTAGCTCCTGTGGTTTGCACGGGGCATTTTGAAAAAAATTGTTTGGCATAAATCAGGTACTTATGACCCATTAATACTTAATCGGCCTCTCGGTTTGGAAAATAGAAATTTTGGGCGGGGCAAAAATTCTTGTCCCTCCCGTAACGATGACAAATATTGCCCCTCTAACGTCTATTGAACAAACTTGAGTCTACACCTCAAAAGGAAGCTGTTATCATATATCAAGTCTCTGCTACAGTTGGTTCATGAGAAGATTTTTAAAAGAATTGAGGCATTTTGGCCCCACCCTCTCCTCAATATGAGCAGAAATACAATTTGAAGAAAAAACCTAATTTGAAGAAAAACCCAAATGCCCCTATATAACCACAACTCACGTTAACTTTCATTAAATTGTGGCCAGTGGTTTGGGAGAAAAAGACCCAAACACCACCTTCACGACGGACGACAGACGACGGAGAAAAAGTGATCAGAATAGCTCAGGTGAGCTAAAAACACAGATGTTTGTGTGTTTCAAACATTCAAGGAAAACATATCACGTGATCCGTCTCTGTCGCTTGAATCAAGAATGATTCTTTGGAATTTATGCCTCTAATGTTCAAAGTTACTGTTTTCTGAGGGTGCTTGACGGTATTAAATGCATATTAAATCTGCAAGCTTTATATACTTTGCACGTATTACAAGAGATACTGAAATAAACAAGTGCATAAATTGAAGTATTTGATAACATTTATAAGTGAGTGCTGCTTTGAAAATCTATCTGAAGTACCATTTCTATTTCGCACGAGTACGGACTGTTGTTGCTATCCTTAGTTCAGGTTTGTTGTGTGTCTCGGCATTTTTATTTGTATTGACGAACATATATGCATGTTGTCCGATAAATATGCGTTGTAGGCACACTGTTCTTATACATAATCTTTTATCTCGACGAGACTCGATTGGGGAGGGGGGGGGGGGGGGGGGGTATACATATGAGTCGCGCTTGTGTGACGAGTAGCTTTCCATCCCAAAACGTGTACGTGACTAAATGTCATTGACATGAATGAAATCGTACACTGTGATAAAAACAAATAATCAAACTGAGCCCAAATACGCCCTTCTGTTGGGCAATAATATTTCAAACCATATTCGATTTACCCAAGGGATAGGTGGATAGTTTACGAAAACAACTACGGAATGAATTATTTTTAGTAGTGGGCAAGGATCGCTTACATGACGTCACTTCATTTAAAATGTTTAGAACCGTGCAAACCACATTGAGGTTGACGTTATGTTTCAAAACTTTCTCGCTGTCACTTTCAGTCATTGCGTTTGGTCTTCTTTTCTTTTTCGGAGTTTCGAATGATGAGTTATTTATGTAAAGGATTGTGTAATACCATGCAACATGGAATGTATATTGAGGGAGCTTCGTACGTTTCGACATCATCACCTATTGAAGGGAATGACTCTTGATTACCAATTAGAGCTGAAACGGTTAAGGGGTTTTCTTGATCGATTAATCGCGCGGTTTAACCGTGGTTAATTGATTAATCATTTGTCCAAATAGGTATCTGAATAATTGCCATACCGTTGATGATTTACAGCATGAACCCTTTACCCAACGTAACAAACAAAAGCGACTAGGCCTATATACAAAAATCTCCATTTAAATTTATTATGTTTTCAATTTTTGTCTCAAAAACACAGCTTATGACCCCTCATTGGAACGAGCTCGTTGAGCTCGTTCCAATGAAGGCTCATAAGCTATGTTTTTGAGACAAAAATTGAAGACTTTTAGTAATTCATGAATTTATTTTGCAAATATCGTCTGCTACCCGCAATGGGTAAAGGGTTAAGAATGACCATTTCCAGCTACTGATACGGTATGAAGATCATGCAAGTAAACAAGTATGTCAGCAAGTAACTTGCCTGCTTTACTGTGTCTCATATAATTGATGTGAGTCAGTGTGACAATGTTTGCCTGTTTTGGAGCAAGTTTGTTCCTTTGTTGACACATATAATGCAGTAGTTCAAAAGTAACGGTTAATCGAACAATTACTTTTTGGATCGATCAAGATGTTGATCATCGATTAATCGATTCAATTCTATTACCAATACCACTGAAACACGCCGTCAGGAGCGCGAGCGTTCATTTCTTGCAACGTCACCTGACTTGTAACTGCAGTGGTGACATCCCATTTGTACCACTTTCTTGATTTGAGCAGGGAAATGCAGTGAAAACGATGGGGAACTGTTAATTCTCCAGCTTGAGCAAAGGCTATGGTTTATAGTAGAGAGTGCGCTTGATCAAAGGCTATGGTTTATAGTAGAGAGTGCGCTTGATCAAAGGCTATGGTTTATAGTAGAGAATGCGCTTGATCAGAGGCTATGGTTTACAGCAGAGAGTGCGGTGGCTCAGTGGTTACGGCATTAGACTTAAAACCAAAAGGTCCACAGTTCGATCCCCGCCAGGGGGTAATTGCGTTGTGTCCTTGGGCAAATCACTTCTCGATTGCCCATGTGAGGGCACGGAGGCGCTGTATACCAAGGCGTACTGTACGTCGATGGTGCACTTGTCTTCAACCAATGCCAACCCTGCTTGTGTTTAGAGCCATTACTTTGGGAAGTCTTACAGTTGCTCGGTGGTTCTCTCTGGGTACTTCGGCTTCACCACCCGTAAAGCCGTCCAGCACGAGGTGACTCTGGCTGTCGAAAGTGTCTTTAAACCCCAATAAATAAATAAATAAATAAATAAATAAATAAATAAATAAATAAATAAATAAATAAATAAAGCAGAATGAATCAGTTAATCAAGTCGTGTTGGCAAGTCTGAACGAAATCGCTGACTTTCTATAAATAAATAAATAAATAAATAAATAAATAAATATAGTTCATTTCACTTTAGTAGGTCAGGTTACTGAAGAGATCACGTAATTATTTGATCAAAGTTCGAAATTAACAAACGGAACATATGTTAAACAATATTTACTTTGGAAATTGCATATCGAATTTAACTAGAGAAACAGAATTTACTGCACCCAGTAAATTCAAGTCTGTGTGAAAAGGGTTAAAGAATCAGGAATAAACTGTGCAGAAAGAGAATTTATGGAGGCTTATTTTCAGGAGTAAAATATTTTTAAACAAATCAGAAATAGGTTTTCGTTAACAGTATTTACAGATATTCATACTGGAATCAGAACAGTTATTTATAAGAAACCAGAAAAGGCATACATGTGACCAGCATTCAAAGGGTTCGATACTCGAATCAGAAATGGACATTCTTGGCTCTGCCCACTAATATGAGTGATGAAATACGTTCATAAACTTTAGAAATGCATTAAAGTGTAATAAAATTCATTTCCCAATATTTCTGAATAATACGCACTTGGTGACTTTGGTGACCTCTTTCAGGCAGACCCCTAGGTGATCACCATGACCTTGACCCATATTTTGAATTTCCATCAAGTGTCGACTCTTTTGGTGTTAGTTCCAGGTCCATTCATCATTCCACATTTGAGTTTTGAGCATGACCCACTTTCAAAAATGTTGGCTACGCCCACTTTTTTAATGCATGTATGGACCTCAGGAATGCTTTGGGGGGGGGGGGGGGTGTCAAAAATTGTGATTTCCAGCAATTATGAAAAATGCACTTAATGACCCCTAGGTGACCTCCTTGACCCTGACCCATATTTTGAATCTCCATCAAGTGTCGACTCATTTTGTGATGGTCCCAGGTCCGTAGGTCATACCACGTTTGAGATATGGGTGTGACCCAATTTAAAAAAATTTGGCCACACCCACTTTTTTACGTCAAAATGCATGTGTGTACGTCAGGAATACTTTATGGATCAAAAAATGTTATTTCCAGCAATTCTGAAAAAATGCACTCAATGACCCCTAGGTTTCCTCCGTGACCTTGACCCATATTTTGAGTCTGCCTCAAGTGTCGACTTATTTGATGTTGGTCCCAGGTCCATACGTCATACCATGCCTGAGATATGGGCATGACCCACTTGGCCACGCCCACTTTTTATGTCCCGTAGTTGACCTCCGTGACCTTGACCCATATTTTGAATCTCCATCAAGTGTCGACTCATTTGGTGTTGGTCCCAGGTCCATACGTCATTCCATGCCTGAGATATGGGTGCGACCCACTTTCAAAAATTTTGGCCACACCCACTTTTTTACGTCACAATGCATGTGTGTACGTCAGAAATAGTCTAGGGGGTCAAAAAATGTGATTTCCAGCAATTCTGAAAAATGCACTCAATGACCCCCTAGGTGACCTCCGTAACCTTGACCCATATTTTTAATCTCCATGAAGTGTCGACTCATTTGGTGTTGATCCCAGGTCCATACACCATACCGTGCCTGAGGTATGGGCGTGCCCCACTTCCAAAAAATTTTTGGCCACACCCACTTTTTTATGTCAAAATGCATGTGTGTACGTCAGGAATACTTTAGGGGGTCAAAAAATGTGATTTCCAGCAATTCTGAAAAATGCACTCAATGACCCCTAGGTGACCACTTTTTTATGTCAAAATGCATGTGTGTACATCAGGAATACTTTAGGGGGTCAAAAAAATGTGATTTCCAGCAATTCTGAAAAAATGCACTCAATGACCCCTAGTTGACCTCCGTGACCTTGACCCATATTTTGAATCTCCATCAAGTGTCGACTCATTTGGTGTTGGTCCCAGGTCCATACGTCATTCCACGCCTGAGATATGGGTGTGACCCACTTTCAAAAATTTTGGCCACACCCACTTTTTTACATCACAATGCATGTGTGTACGTCAGAAATAGTTTAGGGGGTCAAAAAATGTGATTTCCAGCAATTCTGAAAAATGCACTCAATGACCCCGAGTTGACCTCCGTGACCTTGACCCATATTTTGAACCTCCATCGGGTGACGACTCATTTGGTGATGGTCCCAGGTCCGTAGGTCATACCATGCTTGAGATATGGGCGTGACCCACTTTCAAAAAATTTGGCCACGCCCACTTTTTTTACGTCAAAATGCATGCATGTACGTCAGGAATACTTTAGGGGGTCAAAAAATGTGATTTCCAGCAATTCTGAAAAATGCACTCAATGACCCCTAAGTGACCTCTGTGACCTTGACCCATATTTTGAATCTCCATCAAGTGTCGCCTCATTTGGTGTTGATCCCAGGTCCATGCGCCATACCACACTTGAGATATGGGCGTGACCCATTTTCAAAATTTTTGGCCACGCCCACTTTTTTATGTCAAAATGCATGTGTGTACGTCAGGAATACTTTAGGGGGTCCAAAAATGTGATTTCCAGCAATTCTGAAAAATGCACTCAATGACCCCTTGGTGACCTCCGTTACCATGACCCATATTTTGAATCTCCATCAAGTGTCGACTCATTTGGTGTTGGCCCCAGGTCCATACGTCATACCATGCCTGAGATATGGGCGTGACCCACTTTCAAAAATTTTGGCCACGCCCACTTTTTTTACGTCAAAATGCATGTGTGTACGTCAGGAATACTTTTGGGGGTCAAAAAATGCGATTTCCAGCAATTCTGAAAAATGCACTCAATGACCCCTAGATGACCTCCGTGACCTTGACCCATATTTTGAATGTCCATCGAGTGTCGACTCATTTGGTGTTGGTCCCAGGTCCCTAGGTCATACCACGCCTGAGATATGGGCATGACCCACTTTCAAAACACCCCCCACGGAGAACCCTAATGCCCCAGGAATCTGAAAAATATTCAGTGCCGAGAACTTATGGCTGTCTATCAGCATGCCAAAAACCAACGAGATAGGGCAATTCGTTTTCGAGTTATCTTGCGGACAAAAAAGTGATGAGAAGACAGAAGACAGGAGAAGAAGAAGAAGAAGAAGAAGAAGAAGAAGAAGAAGAAGAAGAAGAAGAAGAAGAAGAAGAAAAAAAAAAAGAACAAAAAGAAGAAAAAAAAAGAAAGAAAAAGAATCTGTGCAAAAACAATAGTCTGTGTGTTTCACACAGACTAATAAAATTAAGTCGACACGAAAAGTACAAAATACTGAACAAAATGTGAACAAAATGTTCATTGAAAAATGAAAATAGCACATCTGATATGTTAAAGGTAAATATTGATAATGACAAACACAAATATACATATACAAAATGTCACAGATTATTTGCAAATCGTCCTTTGTGTGCACCTAGGTGCCATCTGCAACGCTTTAGCATTGCAGGTGACACATTGATGCACTCAAGTTACTAAATATAGATATACGGTTTATTTTCTTTTCTTTTTTCTTTTTCTTCTTCTTTTTCTTATTAGTCTGTGTGGAACACACAGACTATTGTTTTTGTACGGATTCTTTTTCTTTTTTTTTCTTCTTTTTTTCCTTCTCATTCTGTCTTCTGTCTTCTATGTGTTTCCTTGTCCGCACGATAACTCGAAAACGAGATGTCCTATCTCATTGATTTTTGGCATGCTGGTAGACAGTCACAAGTTCTCGGCCACCTTTGTTTTTCAGATTCTTGGGGCATTATTGGTGTCCGCAGGGGTGTTTTGAATCACATTTTTTGACTCCGTAATGCATTCCCGAAGATCATACATGCAATTTTACATGAAAAAAGTGGGCGGGCCACAAATTTTGAAAGTGGGTCACGCTCATATCTCAAGCATGGTATGATGCATGGACCTGGGACCAACACCAAATGAATCGACACTCGGTGGAGATTCAAAATATTGGTCAAGGTCACCAGGGGTCATTGAGTGCATTTTTCAAAATTGTTGGAAATCACATTTTTGACTCCATAATGCATTCCCGGAAGAGCATACATGCAATTTTACACGAAAAAAGTGGGCGTGGCCAAAATTTATGAAAGTGTGTCACGCTCATATCTCAAGCACGGTATGATGTATGGACCTGGGACCAACACCAAATGAGTCGACACTCGATGGAGGTTCACAATATGGGTCAAGGTCACTGAGGTCACCCAGGGGCGAATGAGTGCAATTTCCAGATTGCTGGAAATCACATTTTTTGATCTCCAAATGCTTTCCCAAAGTCCATACATGCATTTTTTCACGAAAAAAGTGGGCATGGCCAAAAATTTTAAAAGTGGGTCACGCTCATATCTCAAGCATGATATGATGGATGGACCTGGGACCAACAGTGTTGACACTCGATGGAGGTTCACAATGTGGGTCAAGGCCACTGAGGTCACCCAGGGATCATTGAGTGCATTTTTCCGAATCGCTGGAAATCACATTTCTGGTTTTCAGACCGATTAGGAATTGCATTTTATACCAACTAATGCAATTTTGAAGATTATACATGTATCTCATCATTCAAATAAATGGCAGAGCAAGTAATGTCAATTTCTGATTCCTTCATCGAACCCTTTAAATAGTGTGCACATGTATGTCTTTTCTGGTTTCTTAGAAAAATTGCTCTGATTCCTGTATGAATATCTGTAAATACTGTTAACGAAAATCCATTTCTGATTTGTTTAGAAATATTTTGCTTTCGAAAATAACCCTCCATAAATTCTCTTTCTATATAGTTTTTTCCTGATATTTTAACCTTTTTCACACAGACTTAAATTTACTGGTGGCAGTAAATTATGTTTCTCTAATTCTTCTGTCTTCTGTCTTCTATGCACTTCCCGATCAGCACGATAACTCGAAAACGAATCGCCCTATCTCTCTGATTTTTGGGATACTGACAGATAGTCACAAGTTCACGGCACCCTAAGTTTTTCAGGTCGCTAGACTCCTTGGGTATGGCCCAGTCGGCCACAGGGTTTTCACAGCCTCTAATTTCCCGTAACAGTAAATTACCCCCAAGCAATACTATGTTGTATGTACATGTATTCACAATGGAGAAATGTAAACACATGTGTAGGTAGCTGTCAAACATTAAATGTAATCATGTTATTATAATCAGATGTCAGCTCTTCAAACCCAGCTGAGAGAAGTCCTTTGCTTTGCAAGGAAATAAAGTACAAATTATTCAGTTTAATGTTTTTAACCCTCTCAATGTGGGTTGCAAAGATTTCATTCCAGGGAGAATAATGTTAACCCTTTCCATAAAACTGCACTGAATAATTGTTGACACCTATCACAAAACTGTCAGGATGCCGGTAAAAGATGCAATACTGACATGGTCGACTGTACTGTTAACTGTGTTAGTGTTATGGCTGTTTAAAATTCATTTATTAGAGGAGTGCTATAGTCTTTCTCTGTGCTTGGCTCAGCCTCATTGAGAATGCAGAAAACCTTGGTGCCAAAGAGCCTTTAAGAGAATATCTCTGATTGGTGCTATTTTATACCTCCGGTGTACAAAAGAAGATACTGTCAGCTGAGATCCTCCAATTCATAGGTTTGCCAAGCTGACTACATTCACTACTCTCAAAGTACTGCTAGTGTGGACGACCACTCCCGCTGAACTCTCTTAAAGAGATAAACTCTCTTAATGAGCTCATGTATGCTCGATTTTTTGTTAGTTTTCATTAGCTCTGGTAGGCTAATTGGGCTAAGGAGATTATAACCTGGTGTTTATTATAAATTCATAATTTTGGTATACTGCCCTGGAAGAGCTATAGTTCTCCTGTAGAGCTATAGCTCCTTTAAGTTGTACCTTGGTCTGCATTAAAATGTTCCTCTCATCTGGAAGGTGGAATGTAGAATAATCATTTGATTTTTACATTAAAATGCATAATATGAATAACATGTTTTAGACCAATTAAACCAAATCATCCGTGAAACTAGTCTTTGTTGATCTATTAGCTGAAAATAGCTTTTAACCTTTAATGGCCAAGTCCAACTTCAAAGCTGATTAACCCCTATTGGTCACTGCCAACCACTTAGGAACTCCATGCCTCTGTTACATTATTTATTCCCAATCATAACTCAAGATCGACGGGTTTCAAGAAGCAATGGTGGTGAGTGGCTTTCTCGAAACACCTATCACAATTATAAATTAATAAAATGGAATATTTAAATGGTCTCCTTTTAACTCTCTTAATATTTCAATGTGAGTCCAAATGCTTTCATTTAACTCATGACAGCGGAACGTTTTGTACGTTCTCTGTCACATTTTCCCTCTGTTCACAACCGCCATTCTTGAGATCCAACCATCTTCTTATTTCCCGTACGGCTTGTTTAGGGCCCTAGATGCCTTTGAAGGTCTTTTAAATGGATCAGACAGGCGCGTGATGCCGATGAGGTTACGACGTGACGTTTGACAAACAGACAGGTTCATGGTACCAACGTCGTCAGGTGTATCTGAGTTGTGTCCTTGGCAAGGCACGTCATCCCAATTGCCAGCAAAGGAGCACGGTGACGTTGTGTACTTTTTAAATGGCTTGCTTTTAACCCTCTCAATAAGGCATTCTTAACCCTTTACCCAACGTAACGGCGAAACCGGCCAGCGTTATTCACAGAAATTCCCATTCAATTTTCATTATGTTTTCTGTTTTGCTTGAAAAACATAGGTTATGACGCCTCATTCGAATGAGCTCGTTTTTAAAAGGTTTAAATGGAGTATTTAACGTGAGTATTTCAACCATCTCAAGATCTTAATATGGGTCCCAAAAATTTTATTTTTTCAATTCGAGAGTAAAGATAACCCTTTCCATTCTCACAATGTTGCTCTAAACACACATGGCCATCGATGGAACTTCGGTATTTCGTCAATGCCAATAAGCCTTCAGATAAGCTCTTGGGAGCCTTTAAGGCCTTTTTACGTTTATATTCCAACATTACTGAATTCTTTCGCATGCAATATATTTTCCAGAGGTACTATGTACCTTAAAATTTTCTAGCTAACATGAATATTCGCTATCATCTACAAATATGACAGATTCTGAGTTGGTGGGGGCCAATATTTTTAAAGGGGTTTATGCTCACACTTCAAGCTTGGTATGACCTATAGACATGGGACCTACATCGAATGAGTTGAACTTGCTGGGGTTTAAAATATGATTCTCCTCAATGCGATCCACGGAGGTCTGTCTTTAAGTGCGTATTTTTCCGAACTTTATAATTAGGAATTGCATTTTATAGCAACTCATGCAATTCTGATGATTATACACGTATGTCATCATTAAAATAAGTGGCAGAGCCAGTAATGTCGATTTTTGGTTTCTTGATCGAACCCTTCATTTGTTCTGATTCCTGTGTGAATTTCTGTAAATACTGTTAACGAAAATCTAACGAAAATCCATTTCTGATTTGTTTAAAAATATTTGAGTCCAGAAAATAAGCCTCCATAAATTCTCTTTCTATACAGTTTTTCCCTGATACTTTAACCCTTTTCCCAGACTTGAATTTACTGGATGCAGTAAATTATGTTTCTCTAGTTTCTACTGTATCTTTTCCGCAGAGAAAAATCATCTGCTCCAAAATGAATCTGAAGACACCTCAATGTAATGGTTGTTTGGGAGCAGGTTGCCATTAGTTATAAGATAGCTGCACGACAAACACGTGAACGTTATAAGAACACACCTAAAGTTTGATAAAGTATTCATGTTTACTAGCATTTATAATCTAAAATGCAAACAATATGATAACTATACTTATACTACCCAATTGAACCACGATACGTAGATGATAAAACGAGACATCACATTCAAAGGTGAGTAGAGTCCAAATTATGAAGCAACTATAACATGTTGTCTTTTCCAAAGTGGGAGAAGCGGGGAGTGTAATCAGTGTGGGTTAAATTCAGAAAGTGGGGCAAACGGGAATAAACCACTGCAATAACGATACAAAATCTTTTATCGCCACTGATATTGCTGTTTGTGATTGGGTTTTGGGGTAAATGATACATAAAATATGTTATCGTGGTTTTAATAATGGTACTAAAATCATCAACACCGTAATCATTCACATGAACACGAAATACCCAACGACAACTCTTTCTGTCGCATTTTGTTTTGTCTTTTTGTTACAAGGAAACAACACATAAAAGTTAATTCCCCTTAATTTCAGAAAGATGTAAGTAAATTAACATTAAGGGTATAGGAATTTCATATGAAATTTGAAATTTCGAAGTGTTAGCGAATTTGTATCATCGATGTGCGCATCATTTAAAGAAAGCTTCCTGCATTTTCCTGTTGCATAATATAGAAACACAAAATCTGTTTTGTGTTTTTTTTAACATTTTTTCCGTCAGTTTGAACATTTGACTATTATGGTCATGAAAATTGACTTTCGATAAAGTTATCTCCGTTGAATTTATTAAACGAACGTGGAAAGTCAGATTAAGAACCATGCAATTGTTGAGAAAACACCTATGACGTCAACAGAAAATAAAGCCCAGTTTCCTTTTGTTACTTTTAATAAACGAAAACAACAGAGAGACCTAAAGACTGTCTGTTGTTTTAGTTTATTAAAAAGTATCAAAGGAAACTTGGCTTTTTATGGCAATCTAATTAGAAGCATCTAAGTGACTGTACGCCTTGGCTCTTTGCTTAACTAATGTGTTTTACAGTAGTTAGCAAGTTAATGTTCTTCACAAGAAAAGCATCAGCAAACCCCTGGACTTTTATTTTAATGGAAATGATAGTGTCTGTATTATATGTCACGATGCACACACTACTGACGCAATAAAACAAAAAAGAAGTTACAGAACATCAAAAGATGTGGAAAGCACCGTTTTCTTATTTTAAATGGGTTTAAACAGAGAATGACAGTCAAACGTTCAAACGTATTGGGGAAATAGACAGAACGCGATGTGTGACGCCATCCCAACGAGTTATGTAAAACACCCGCCGATTCAAACACACATCGCGTTCTGTGTTTATTACACATCCCATGCATTAAAATTCATTTAAATAAACAAATTTGATTTCCGATGTTTAAACCCAAAGGTGACGAGTCCGTTTCTTTTGTTTGAAGCTGTACCGATCAATAGGAGCGATAAAAATCAAAACAACCTTTCGGGAACCAGGCTAAATTAAATTAGTCATCTTTTCTATTGGGCGTGTTTGTTGAAATTCGTATCGCTGTTTCTCTTCGGCTGGTGTCTATTCACACGTAACCATTTGTTGGCTATTACTTTTAGTAAAAATATTAGTACAAATTTGGGCAGATTTACAAAATAGCTGAGAGAAACTTTTTTAAAAGAAGTTCGAAGCATGTCAAGACGCCCGAAGATTTACCGAAATAAAGTTGACCAATTTAGATATAACGGGATCCGCAGACGAGACGGCCATAGGACTGGGTTAATGTTATGGTTGAAAATGCTTAGTTTTCTTTTAACATCATCTCATTTTTGGTTAATTTTTTTGTGAACCGACTTTATTTTGCTTTGGACGTTTTCATTTTCACACTACTCGACAGACGATCGATAACTGTACAACGAAATTTGGAAACTTTTCGAAGCGTAACTAATGACTCGACGGGAAAAGAACTAATATAACCGGTGCTGGGAAAGAAGTTCCGGCTTGGACATCACCAGTTGAACTTGAATACAGAAACATTTATGCCATAGCTGCAATTCCGTTAAATACAAGGATTTAAAGTTTAATGAATGTGTAATAAAAATTGTAAAACGCCAGTTTCGGTACTACTTTACAGTAAACTGTCAGAGGTTTATGAAATGATGAGTAAATGAATAAAACAACATCGCTAACATTTCGAAATTTCAATTTTTATTTGACATTCTTATAACCTTAGTGTTAAATTTACTGAAAACTCAAGAAAGCCGAGGGTAGCTAACTTTCTGTAAATCTCTTCCAATGACGAAAATTGGCGCCCAAGTTCTAAGTGAAACCGTGTATTTCCTTGCAGTTACTCGTGAAGTACATGTAATTGTAGTAGAGTTCGGCCGACGTGGAGTGTCCACGCAAGGATTGTAACCAGTCCGCGGCGACTGTACTGCACCTACAAGCCTGAATATAATCAACCTGTCATTTGAAAAATGGGGTCCACAAAAAGTGAATTTGCTGATGCTATCCCATACAGTGGGCCAATTTATCCTATTGGTACATCTTTCTGTTTTGGCTTGAGACCTTGATTCAGACTGAGGTTCACAGAGGGTAAATTTTGTGATGCTACCCTGATGTGCAGGGTAGCATCACCAAATTCACCCCTGGGGACCTCATTTTGCAGATGACAGTCTGCTTATTTTCAGTCTTGTGTACCTACTCAAGAACAGTAGGTGTGTATTCTATACAGTTATCGTTACACAAAGTATATCATCGTACTTTCCTTTGGAAAACCTTCAGTACAAAAAATATTTAAGTGGTTGTTTGGAAAGGAAAGCGATCTTAGAAAAAACCTGAATGGATAACCGGACAATTTTATAACAACGAACCTGCTAATATTAAACGGAATAAGTAGTGCATATACAGTTAATCAATTAGTGAAGTTTCTCAGTTTTTTCAGCAAATGCCGCTGATGTTTTGCGTAGGGAGAGAACTGATTGTCTTAAATTCCCAAAGGCTGCTTGTCAAATCACTGAAGATACTTAAAACGGGTTTGCGTAATCGATACATTATTTTCGTTAAAAAAACCCACTTAGAACGATACACAGAGATCCACTCAATATTGCCGATGGTTAAAAACTCACAATATCCCACCTTAACCCTTTACCTAACCTGAAAAGCAGACGACACTTGCAAAAATAATTCTTGAATAACTAATTTTTTTCATTTTTTGTCTCAAAAACATAGGTTATGACCCCTCGTTGGAACGAGCTCGACGAGCTCGTTCCAACGAGGGGTCATAACCTATGTTTTTGAGACAAAAAATGAAAAAAATAATGAAAATTAACTGGGATTTTTTAGAATAGCGCTGGCCGGTTTTGGCCGTTACGTTAGGTAAAGGGTTATACTGATGGTCTAATCTATACTTTTCTCATACTCGAATTTATGACCTCCACCAGAGAGAGAGAGAGAGAGAGAGAGAGAGAGAGAGAGACAGAGAGAGAGAGAGAGAGAGAGAGAGACAGAGAGAGAGAGAGACAGAGAGAGAGAGAGAGAGTATAATCTATACTCTACCCATACCTGAATTTATTATATGATCAACTCTGATATTACCTCGATACCGCATTATTATTATTATTTATTGGTGTTTAAGGTCACTCTTTTGTATGTCAGTAGTATATCATGTACCCGAACGACCCTTATTACCCGGAGCTTTGCCGGAGTAGCTGGTGTTAAATTTCCATAGGAACTGGAGCTTTTTGCCAGAGCGTCCTTTTTCGATGCAAAACGTTGTCTCCATCCATCTACATCCGATAAGTGGTGTACGCACTGCATATATAGTATGCTATGGTATGTATAGTGATATATGAACACACAGGGCTATGGGTAAATATTATTGGTATGTGATGGACAATTAATGGTGAAGTTGGGTTTTCTTGAAAGTTTTCCCCCAAAACGATTGACGTTGCTATTGACGCCGTGACGTCATGATGCGCACACGACGTCATGGAGACGTTAACCGCTATTGTCCACTGTACATTCCGACATAACGTTATTCGGGCCACGGGGTGTTGGGCTTTTCATACGAGAGGGCCATATTAGTATAGTATGGGTGGTATATACCCATGTATGTATACTATTAGCTCCTGGTACTACTAATCGATCTAATGTTTTGCACTATCCTGTTACTGGTATAGGTAGTATCTAATACTGGGACAAGTCGTATTGTGTGGTGGTTGGGGGTAGTGCGTGATCGGTCAGTGTGCGGTATCGCGAGATAGTTCTTGGTAGTTTTTTATTGGTAGTATAGTATGGGCGTTATATACTCCTGTAGGTCCCCTGTTAGCCCTTAGTACTATTAATCCACCTGATGCTTTGTACTCTCCGATGACTGATACAGGTAGTGTGTAATGCTGGGTCAAGCCGTATGGTGCGGTGGGTGGGGGTCATGCATGGTCGCCTAGTTTGGTAGTATAGATGTACACTCTGTACCCCTATAAGTCTCCTGAAGCCCTTAGTACTATTAATCCACATAATGCTTCATATTATTCCATGACTGATATAGGTAGTACGTAATGCTAGGTAAAGCGACATTGTGGGTTGGGGTAATGCCTGGTAGTTTAGAACGGTAGTGTAGTATGGTCGGTATATACCCCTGTAGGGTCCATCTTTACCCTTGGCACTATTAACCAACCGAATGTTTTGTATTATTCTGTGACTGATGTAGGTAGTATGTTATTGTAGGTAGGTCAAGTGGTATTGTGGGGATGGGGGTAATGTCTGGTAGTTTAGAACGGTAGTAGAGTATGGGCCGTATATACCACCGTGGATCCCATCTCAACCCTTCATACCATTAACCGACCGATTGCTTTGTATTATCCTATGACCGGAGAAGGTAGAATGTAATGCCAAGTCAAGTAGTATTGTGGGGTGGGGTAATGCCTGGTTGTTTAGAACGGTTGTACATTATGGTTCGTATATACCCCTGAAGGTCCCATCTTAAGACTTGGTAATACTAACCTACCCAATGCTTTGTATTATCTTATTATTGGTATAGGTAGTGCGTAATGCTAGGTGAGGTAGTATTAGGGGTAGTATTAGGGATGTGTGTATGTGGGGGTGGTGGGTGGGGGGTAATGTATTGTTGTCTAGTGCGATGGTATAGGGTATGCGATCTGTAAGCTAGTTGGTCTACTATTAGTATTTGGTATTAGTAATCCACTGAAGGCAGTTTGCCATCTGGGTTGGTGTAGGTACTGTGTAATACTGTCAAGGTGATAGTTTGAATTTTAGATTTTGATGTATAAAAGTGTATATATCTTGACGGACCCCGAAAACCGATTTGTCACTTAAACAGACCAGCAATAATCCAAGCGCTGCTAATTAAGCATGAAGTTTAATGTCCATTATTGCGCATTTGTCGAACGCCACATGGGCTATCTGATAAAGATTAAAAGGGCAAGAGAGACCAGTATTCTCCTGCAGTCATCATCTATGTAATTATGGCCAGTTAACAGGTAATTGTTGGAAGAAAAGTACATTCAGAGGTACTGGCCATACAACCATATTAGACATCTAGCCTGTCACCAAAATAGTAGGATGTGCTGAAATGTGAATCTTTCAAATGTACTTTAAAGCGAAAATTAAATTAAGATAGATCTAAGCGCCCAATTTCAAGAGAAGCGATTAAACTGAGAATTAATGTTCTGGCTATGGAAAACGGGGAGTTTCTCGAAAAATTCATTCCAGTCTGAAGGTGTGTAAGACTGTGTGTCGTTGCGAGTAGATGGGGATGTGCCATGCTATAGGTTAGAGGAGGTGCCGCATCGGTGCGAAAGTATAGGCACGTTGTGATGTAGGAGAGCCACAGAGCTCATATTTAGAATTGAAGCTGTCGCGGGCCAAGTCGATGGCCATATATGAGAATAGGATCAGAAACACGAAGTACGAGCTCAGCGAGCTATTCGCATTTAGGTAAACGGCATTACCTGTTGTAGAAGGCAAGCCATACGTAGGCAGAGTAGGCTCGCCTGTATGAACATTATTCTGAGATAAACACAGGGGAGAGTTTAACCCTACTGGTGGCGACTGTTTGAGAGAAAAGCGTCCAGTAAAGCGACAATAAGTTAGTGACCGTGCGACGGCAGCGGAAGAGAGACATTCCGTCACTAGTTTGAGGGAAGGCGACAAAGTAAAGTGGCAATACGTTAGCGGCCGTGCGACGGCAGTTGTAGAGTGACAATCCGTCACGTGTTGAGTAAAAACGTCCTGTAAAGTGACAATAAGTTAGTGGCAGTGCGACGGCAGTGAGGGAGCGAAGTGAAGAGACGACAAAAGAATAAACACCAGCGAGAAGGAGGAAAATCCAGCGACAACAGAGAATGCGGGCCCGCAAGTGACTCAAAAACTGTGTGGGTAGGGGGCGATTGGAGTTTTGTTTTTCATATTCATTGGATACCATGTAAGTCACGAATTACCATATTTATTTATATGTATATGTATTAAAATTGTTGTTTTCACTGAACACCTGTTGATTTATGCTTTTCGAGGAAAAGTCATTGACCCCCTTCAGGATAAGAACCACCCCAACAAAAGAGAATGGGTGGGTTCCTCACCGTGAGACATACGTTCACACGCGGATTCAGGCGACACTCCTTGAGTTTTGGCTGAATACGTGGCGTGAATCTATTTCTTCCAGCAACGACACAGCACGGTTTCCGTCAAATACTAGGCTGTGAGGTTAGAACGGTAGTATGGGATGTACGCTCTGTACAACACAGATCTACTGTTACTTCTTAGTACTAGAAAACCACCTAATGGTTGTAATGTTAGTTAAACACTATAGTATTGGGTGACTGTTGTATAGTATCCATAACTAGTATCCATAACTATTTTCAGATAAATATCCTCAGATACGTATCACATAAAGGGTATCTTCCAATAGAGCAATACCATTAGTATCCCCAAATACCGAGATGAGTCTGAGAGGGATGGTAAAATAGACCCCATTGAGGGATTTTCTCATGGCCTCATACGACAAAAAAGGGATTCCCCAAAAGGATTCCTCGAAAGGTACCACCCCACAATACCACTTGTCCTAGCATTAGATACTACCAGTCACAGCATAGTACAAAGATTTAGGTCGATTAGTAGTACCAAGAGCTAATAGTATACATACATGGGTATATATATACCACCCATAATATACTACTATGGCCTTCTCGTACGAAAAGCCCAATACCCCGTGGCCCGAATAACGTTATGTCAGAATGTACAGTGGACAATAGCGGTCAACGTCTCTATGAAGTCGCGTGCGCATCATGACGTCACGACGTCAATAGCAAGGTCAACCGTTTCGCGTGGAAAACTCACGAAAACCCAACTTCATTAATTTTCCATCACATACCCATAATATACTACTCAAAGTTTGCTAAGCACCAAGTATATCCAACTACATGTTTTACGTTTTAGTTGCAATATTGTTATGAAAAGTGTATATATTTTATATTTAATTATATCTTTAATGATTTAAGCACAGAAATTGAGATTTTGTTTGTGTTTGACATTATTTTTTAGCTTTTTAATACGATAACCATGGAAAATGGATATTATTGGTAAAAGAGAAATTTTTAAAAATTTGCCAAAAAGTTGACGGAGCGAACTGGTATGGTTTCAGTATGAGACCCATTATTGTTAATTACAGCTTGACAACGCCTTCTCATGCTCCCAGTCAGGTTCCAGATGGTCCTTTGTGGGATGTTATTCCATTCTTGGACCAGCATGGCACCAAGCTCCTGGACACTTCTTGGTTGGACTGGACGGACTGAAATTGCAAGCTGCAACTCATTCCAGACATGTTCGATTGGATTGAGGTCAGGGGATCTTGTTGGCCAGTCCATACGCTCAATCCCCTCCCTCCGTCGGTACTCCCGGACAGTATGGGCAACATGAGGGTGGGCATTATCGTCCATCAGAATGAATCTATCACCCACTGCACCTGCATGCAATCTGACGTGGGCATCCAAGATCTCATCAATGCACCGCTGTGCAGTCAATGTACCACGATCAAGGGCACCGAGCTCTGTATGTCTATCCCAGCTGCTGATGTCGCCACAGACCATTATTGGCCCTCCACCATAGCGGTCATGCTCATCGATGTTGACTGCATGTAATCGCTCTTCCGGTCTTCTCCATACCCTAGAACGCCTATCTGTGTTGTCTAGGCAGTACCTTGACTCATCTGTAAAAAGGACAGGTCGTCAATCTTCTCTGGTCCACCCAACGTGATCCATGGCCCATTCATATCGTGCCTGGCGGTGGTTCTGGGGCAGCTTAATGCGAATGCACGGTCTTCTCGATCGGAGACCACTTTCGTGCAACCTTACCCGGATAGAAAATTTCACAATGATGTATCAAATATGTACTTAGCAAATTTTGAGTAGTATATATGCCCATAGCCGTGTGTGTTCATATATCACTATATATACCATAGCATACTATATATGCAGTACGTACACCACTTGCCGGATCTAGTTGGACGGAGCCAATGTTTTGCATAGGAAAGGTTGCTCCGGCAAAAGGCTGCGCTTCCTATTGAAATTTAACATTAGCTGCTTCTTCAAAACCCCGGGTAATAAGGGTCGTTCGGGTACACGATATACTACTTATGTCCATTCAGTATCACATTTTTTGGTGGGGGGGGGGGGGGGGTGTTTGTTTTTTGAGGTTTTTGTTCTTGTTGTTTTTTATCTTTTAATGCAAAGGTAATTTCAGCTGATGTTTTTTCGTTGAAGATCGGGTCGGTGCTCGTAATTGCGCCAGATTCGTCGTCGCCTTGACTTGTTGACACTGGTTCTGAGGAAGAGTGAAGCTAGGTAGCCTAGGAATGGAATGCGTACTTTTCCTTCCTACTTACAGAAACAGAACTGCTTTGGATTTTGTACGCCAGCAAACTTTCAGGCAGTACGAGCGTTTGTTTGATAATTTTGTTTCACTGTTCCTTTTGTAGCCCTGTGTGTTCAACTTCATTATTTTTTGTATTATCTTATTTTTATTTGACAACTCGCATTTATTATCTCCTGTTTTGGCTCGATAAAGCCTTTTCCAAACCAATCAAAATTCACACCTTTGCAATAAAAATAACAGTTTCTGTTTAATATTTCTGTGTTGGGGATAGGGGTAAGAGTGGTAATTGTTCGTTTATGAAATACTTCGAGACCATTAGTGTTGGTCCTTCACTTCTTATTAACCCCCGGCTTTGGAAAATTAAAACTTTGCTATTATTTCTTACATACAGGTGTTACTTTTCCAAATCGAAGTACTCGATCGATCATTACTGAAGTAATATTTCGAATTCCTGGGTGACCTAGGAAAATGATCTCAGCACCTACACATAATTTTCAGGCTCACTTTCTTCTTTACCAGAAAGGAGAAGATGCATCTTGGGACTTTTCAGTGTCCCTCATAAAAGTCTGGCAGTTCCAGATCTGTGTTGACGCAATTACTTTTACATATATGAAGATCACCTTCAAACCTTTACCTAACATGAAAAGCAGACGACACTTGCAAAACAAATTCTTGAATAACTATTATTTCCATTTTTTGTCTCAAAAACATAGGTTATGACCCCTCATTGGAACGAGCTCGACGAGCTCGTTCCAATGAGGGGATCATAACCTATGTTTTAGAGACAAAAATTGAAAAAAAATAATGAAAATTAATTGGCGATTTTTGAGAATAGCGCTGGCCGGTTTTGGCCGTTACGTTAGGTAAAGGGTTAACTGACTCAATGGCCATTTCACACCCAGCTGTAACTGATTTTATTTCCTCAAATTTGTCACTTTGAAACACAGAATTTGCTTCGATATCTCGCACCTTTTTCTTAACGAGTGTAACGTTGTCTTCTGTTTGTTTGGATTTAACAGTTAAAATAGACAGGGGACACCTCCAGATTATCAAGTCTCTCCAAGAACGACATACTGTTTTCTAATTTACTAAGCCTGGCTTCAATCTCCCCAATTTATCTCTATAAGCTTATCACATGTTTTACTACTCCCTTCAATCCAGTACTCATACATTTTTGCGTGCAGAAAAACTTGCCCGTCCTTGAGTAGGCAAGAAATTAAATGCCAAATCGAGAAGGGGGTCAGTAATAATTTAATCCCACAGCCCTGTAGGGATAGGGTGGGGGGGGGGGGGGTTAAATTATTACTGTATCCCCCATTCAATTATAAAACAGACTGGTCCTTTTCCCAAACATCAGTAGTGCATCAGACAATACCATTCGGGGACTTAGTGTTGAACGGGTTAATATTCACAAGTGATGAGTAAATGTCAGGATTGTCCAATGCATTAGCAGGTTCGGGTTCATTTAGAATTTCGCAATCACAGTGACTGGGTACAGGATGGGTTAAAACCTCATTGCCAGCAAGCAATTTCGGGATGAAACGAGTTGTCTTCACATATCTCACTTCTTGTACCATCAGGTTACTCTCCAGTTTCGAAAAAAGACATCTTTACACTAGTTGAGAGCTTATTTGTTTTACTAAACACACTTAGCTTTCTCTATTCTTCAAAATTTCGCAAAATAAAGTTGAAGATGTTCAGATTTGGTAAACCATAACTCGTTCCAGCTTGGAATCTTGTAATAGCTATAAAGCCCTCCGAAATGTTAACTAAGAGGCGAGGTTTTCTCAACGTTTGGAGAAGCACGTGAACGATTCGAAAACAGCAGAGCATCAACGCAAACGCTAAGCTTGAAGGGAAGAAGAAATCTATTTGCATTTTTCTATTTCTATTGTAAAGATGCGTGCCTCATGGAGTCAATACAAGCTAACCATTGGGTGAAATGTGTTTTGGTCGATTTTGCCTTCATTTTTAGAATATAGCGTTCACTGCATTTGGCCACTCCCAGCGTGCTGTTCAGTGCGCGATCACAACCAGCCATGCATCTTTCACCACTGCTGTTTGTTTTAATATATCTCACTGTTAGTGAGAGAATTCCAGAAAATGAAGCTACCACCACAGAACCCAGCACAGGGAACACTTGTGAGTATTTAAAGAACATGCGTCTGCTATTAATTTACTTATTTATTTATATTAGTTGGACTTTTTCTGCATATCTTTGCTACGTTTTTGTAATTTGGTGTGCTTTTTAGGTTTTTTTATTTTGCTTGGTGTCACTGAGGGGCGTAAAAGAGCATACAGAGGGTGTGCCTCTCTATCATTTAATTTTCAGCCGAACATTTTTAACTGGATTGGTGTCTCAGCTATCGATTCGACCTTGCTGTAATCATCATGAACTTTAACCTTTATCTAACATGAAAAGCAGACGACACTTGCAAAAAAAATTCTTGAACAACTAATTTTTTTTCATATTTTATCTCCAAACATAGGTTATGACCCCTCGTTGGAACGAGCTTGACTAGCTCGTTCCAACGAGGGGTCATAACCTATGTTTTTTGAGACAAAAAATGAAAAAAAAGAAAATTAATTGGCGATTTTTGAGAATAACGCTGCCCGGTTTTTCCCGTTCATCTGGGTAAAGGGTTAACTTACAAAAACGAAACTAGAGTTGAGACTTGGACTTATGTCATATCAGGGGCGTCGGAAGCACTTTAGGGCACGGGGGGGGGGGGGGGGTGGGGACCTCGTAAAAAAAGAATATTTACTCGCACTAGCATCCCCGTCATGACATACCAAAGCATGCATGTCTCAAAGGCTCGAGATGGAGGAGTTTGAAGGGAAGTATCCTCCCCCCATCGGGAGGGAGGCACCTCCCCCAAACTCCCCCAATGAATTCTGAAAGCTCCAAGAACGGGTTTGGGGTGCATTTTATCTTTACTTCGAGAATAAATCATTGACAAAATAAAGTGACAAAACTGGGAAGGGCATTGTCAGTCCCCTCTCTACACGTGGTCTGACGGCAGGGAGGGTAGCTGCCCCCCCGTGTTCCGGTGTCCCTGTGTCACACTCGCAGTTGGTCAAACACAGGACGGATGTGGTACCCGATTCGAGCTGTAGGGCGCCCAGCATGACCAATTTGTATTGCGGTACGTGTTGACCCTTTACCCAACACAGACGATATCAAAATTTATTATTTTAAATATAATTTTTTCAAAACATTTCAACAAAACCATATCACGTGACCCTTCGTTGGAACGAGCTCGATCCAACGAGGGGTCACATGATATGGTTTTGTTGAAATTTTTTGAAAAATAATATTTTTTTCAACTAGTGAATTTGTAAAATCTATATTACGCGGGCGGATGCGGCCGATTCGTTGGGTAAAGGGTTAAATAAAAAAATTGGGAAGCTCATGCGCCACGACTACTTCATGTATCTCATTTACAATTTTATTTCCAAGAACTCTTGAGGTTTTTAAAACTATAGTCCCTTCATATAAATATACAGACTACATCATCAAGGTTTGTCTTCGACGAAGGAGGCATACATTGATGATGAAGTTGAAATGTGTTATCAGTCAACACTTGTGTCAGCACAGTTTGGACAAATCAGCTTTCCACCTCGTCAATCGGTTATTTTGCGAAGACTCTGGTGTCACTAAGGATGGAAACGTTATTGTGCAATGAAAACGTGATTACGAAACACAACAGGTATTCACCATTTCTGTTGAAAAGTAAATGGCAAACTTCTTGCGTGGCTTAACATGACGAAAGAAAATAGGAACTTGTACTACAAGGACTGGAGATGGTGGGAAAGCTTGACAATAAGCATCAAAAGAGACAATCACCATCAGGTAGACAGATTAAAAAAAACTACATTGAAATATTTTTTATTCATTTAGTGGGGTTCAATGACACTTTCAAAAGCCATTGTCATGGCGTGTGATTCAGATATACTATTGGAGGAGGCTCAGGAGGGCCCGAGTAAAAGGATAAAACCACTAAGTAGTGACAAGAAAATGTCGGACTCTTCAACTTACAAACCTCGCACAAGTTGAGTTAGCATTGTTTGAGGGCATGTTTACCATCAGCGTGCTACACGCCTTAGCACCCTTGCCACTGTACTCCAACTTAGGTATTCCGAATGGAACGTCTTGCCAAAGGACACAACGTCATGTCGGGATTTGCACCTATCACCTTTCGATCTGAAGTCCAGTGAGCCACCGCGATCGAGATCAGAAAAATGAGAACAAAGGAAAAAACCAAACAAACAAAAGAAACAAATAAATAATTGTTTGTTCGTTTACTGAGGTTTTTACGACAGTTCCACAACCGGGATCACGTCCTGTTGGACAGTGTTTACGTGTGGAAGGAGCAGGAGTACCAGGAGAGAATCATCGAGCAGCGGCAAACTGTTGTCAGACTTTCCAACTTACTAACTTTAGTGCTAAAAAAAATGAGGCACCGCACACTCAAAATAAATAATTAAAAGCTAAATGATACGATGAACTAAAAATAAAACTATGGAAAAAAGTGTCATCAGTGTAAGGGAGAAAAAAAAGTACCACGTGATCCAGCATTTTAGGACAGACCTTCGAGAAGCAATATTAACCCTTTACCTAGCGAATCAGCCGCATCCGCCCACATCGCAGTAGAAAAAACCCATTTTTTAAAAAAGTTTAAACAAAACCATATCATGTGACGCCTCGTTGGAACGAACTCATGGAGCTCGTTCCAATGATGGGTCACATGAGATGGTTTGGTTTTGTTGATTTTTTTGAAAACCTTTGAAAAACAATAATTAAGATAATAAATGTTGATATCCCGCGCGTCGGGTAAAGGGTGAACAAACGCAATGAAGCTACAAAGAGCTGCTTAGAAGAGGACGCTACGAAGACCAAAGCAGCCATACGAAGAAACACGGCAACTAAGAAGGAAAGGGCGTGTAAACGTCATAATATGATACGTGCCATCAAAAAGTACGGAAACGAACAAACGAACAATAGCACATTTCTCAATGTCTGTGTTGTATCGGGTAACGTTGAATGCATACAATAATCGCGGTAAAATAAGTCACATTTGCAGTGTTACAACATAATAGTCTAAACATACGATTTCAACACATCAAGGGGTGTAACACATTAACACATTGAAACTGTGTGATCGTTTCATGCGGTGCGAATAGAGTTATAGCTGAGTAATTCTGCATGCATGATCTTCTTGTCATGACGCAATATCGAATTACCTGAAAACTGTAACCGACAAAATTTTGCCTTTTAAATCACTTCAGAAAACACAAGCAAAGGTTCCACTTATTGACTTTCAAGTTATATCAGGAGGTCCATATGTAGAAACTTTGCTCTCAGTTCCCTCAGAACTCCGTTTATTTTTCTAAAACTCCGACATAAAAATACCAACACCAAGGGCAGCCGCTAATTTATCGGAGATCTCATATGAGAAGGCTTCCAGTTGAACAGCAGAGACCCACAATCAAGGGACATTTCTGATACAGACCGTCCAATAACCTCTTTAATCTGCCCCTTTTTGCTAATTTCCGTTGCAAACCCCCAAGTCTCTATTATAAGTGGATGGATAACTATGAATATGATGCATGTTAACCCTTTACCTAACGTAACGGCCAAAACCGGCCAGCGCTATTCTCAAAAATCGCCAATTAATTTTCATTATTTTTTTCATTTTTTGTCTCAAAAACATAGGTTATGACCCCTCGTTGGAACGAGCTCGTCGAGCTCGTTCCAACGATGGGTCATAACCTATGTTTTTGAGACACAAAATGAAAAAAATTAGTTATTCAAGAATTATTTTTGCAAGTGTCGTCTGCTTTTCAGGTTAGGTGAAGGGTTAAACGTCTTAACTGGTACGTCTGCAGCCCAGCAACAGGCCGAGTCAACTGCAAAATAAAAAGTTTCGAGACCACTGATCCGGCGTCTGCTAGGAAGGTTGGGCTACTTCGCAGCTATTTTTTTATTTCATTCATTTGAAATGGGGTTTGGAAAACAGGCTGAGCCTTTCTTAACCCTATACCCAACGTAACGGCCCAAATTTGCCATCGCTATTCACAAAAATGGTCATTCAATTTTCATTATTTATTCATTTTTTGTCTCAAACGTATAGCTTATAACCCCTCATTGGAACGGTGATTAGTTATTCAATAATTTTGTTTGCAAGTGTCGTCTGCTTTTCATATTAGGTGAAGGCTTAACGCGCACCCTTACATAGTCAAAATTAAATTGTATGATTCTTGCGCAGATGTTAAAAAGTGATCGGCTATCAGTGCGAAAATACATTTCTGAATAAATTTATTTATTTATTTATTGGTGGTTAAAGTCACATATTTCTGCACAATGGTTAACCATGACCATGACAGTTTTACGGGTGGAGGAAGCCGGAGAACCCAGAGAGAACCACCGAGCAACGGCGAGCAACTGTCAGCTCCCCAACATACCAACTCCACACAAGCAGGCTTAGCATTGGTTGAAGACAGGTGCACCATCGACGTGCAGTACGCCTAAGTGCACAACGTCACCGTGCCCCCACGTGGACAATGGGGGTGAAGTGTCTTGCCCAAGGACACAACGCGGTTGCCGCAGGTGGGATTCGAACCGAGGACCTCTAGGCTTGCGGCCTGCACCTCTACCAACTAAGCGACCGCGCCCCCTTCTGAATAAATAGAAGGGAATAATGGAATCCAAGTATGAACCACTGTAAATTACAAAATATTTCTCGAAACACCCCTGCCGTGACGTGTTCACCGTCTGAATTATGAACATTCTACATAATTCATTGTGTAGTGGGGTACCGTACCGACATCGTGGCTTCATTACATCACACTATCAGCCAATAAAATATTATGGGGAGCTGGGATGGAGTTGTCGACTGTGTTTTATTTCTTTTATTTCATCGCACGTACCACAACTGAGGTGTGATTCACTTCTTTTTTTGAGACTTATGATACTGGTACATGTATATGCACAGTTTTGAGGTAGGGAGGGAAAATCTTCAAAATTCGATTCGATTCAGAATCGTTTCCCTGATTTAGTTCGATTCCAATTAGTTGGCTCCATGCGAATACACAATAGCTTCACATGCGAGTCCAACACTAACAAGCCAAGACCAATACCGGGTCAGACCTGCGTCGCTGCATGCAGTTGAAACGGCAAACAGGAAGTGGCTGCACAGCAGATCTGAAAATTGTATACACGATACAACTGATCATTATCAGGCTCCAGATGAAATATAAAATCAATCCCTTGCATAGAAGCCGAGAAAAGTTTGACGAAAAATTTCAATGTTCAGTGGGTACAGTAAAATTTGAAAGTATTGGCAAACAGGAAGTGGCTGCACGGCAGATCTGAAAATTGCTTACACAATACAACTCATCATTATGAAGCAGCAGACCAAATATAAAATCAATCCCCTGCATAAAAGCCGAGAAAACCTTGACGGAAAATTTCAATGTTCAGTGGGTACGGTAAAATTTCAAAGTATCGGCAAACAGGAAGCGGCTGCATGGCAGATCTGAAAATTACTTACACGATACAACTTATCATTATGAAGCAGCAGACCAAATATAAAATCAATCCCTTGCATAGAAGCCAAGAAAACCTTGACGGAAAATTTCCATGTTCAGTGGGTACAGTACAATTTCAAAGTATCGGCAAACAGGAAGTGGCTGCACGGCAGATCTGAAAATTGCTTACACGATACAACTCATCATTATGAAGCAGCAGACCAAATATAAAATCAGTCCCTTGCATAGAAGCCGAGAAAACCTTGACGGAAAATTTCAATGTTCAGTGGGTACAGTAAAATTTCAAAGTATCGGCAAACAGAAAGTGGCTGCACGGCAGATCTGAAAATTGCTTACACGATACAACTCATCATTATGAAGCAGCAGACCAAATATAAAATCATTCCCTTTCATAGAAGCCAAGAAAACTTTGACGGAAAAAGTGTTTCGGACGGACTGACGGACTGACAGACTGACGGACGGAGTCGAGCGGTTACTAGACCTGCTCTGCCGCTGGCGACGCAGGTAAAAACCACTCCGTTTGTGGGGAGATAATCTCCGATAACCGGTATGTCTGGCGCAACTTTGATTTGATTCAATGTAACATCATCTTCTTTTATCACTAAAATACCCCGTAATAATCCACCCGGAAAATTTATAATACACACGGGCCATAAACGCATGTGAATTTTCACGTGCGTTTACTAACCGGCGAATTCGTCTTCCTGCGCGTTCGTTATTTGTAAACATGGAACATTTAATGTGAATTACGACTTGGTGTTTAGTACCCAGATCTTGGTGAAGTTCATTCTAAAAAGCCACTCACACAAGTTCACAAACCAAAGTCATATTAAATTTAGAGACCAGTCGTTCAAAAGAAAGATAAAAATAAACTCACCTCAATCATTATGCGTATGGTATGGCGAACTTGAAGGGTTGGAGACTTTTCTTTCCAAAACGACTTGCATTACAATACACTCCCCTCAATCGAAACATCTTGTGCAAAAGTCAGTAACTCCATCCAATCACATAATGTAAATATCAGAACATAAGGATGTTGTCTCCATAAATAACTATAGATATATCCATAGAAATAAGCACGAAAACGTTTCCAGTATTTTGAATTCTACTTCCAAGGAACATTATGTTCCAATAAGAGTAAAATCCTCGCCCTCTGGTTGGATGAGTGCTGGCGTAGTTTCTTTAATGTTTACGGCTCCAGTAGCAAATGTTACCGAGTTTCAACGTTACGTGAGTTATCAAGAAATTTAACTTAGTTAACAGCACATTCTGACAAGAAGTTATAAAAAAGGAAAACAGATTAAAATGTAAAAGCATTAGTTTGATCGAGTTCTCGTATCATCAATGTTCAGCAGCTTTTTTATAGTATTTATAGAAAATTTTTCATTTTCTCTTCGCTCATTCACTGAACAATAAATTTGGGAAATTTCTATACGGTTATCGAGTATCCAAAACTGAAATCACAGTCATTTACCTACCATTCTGAATATCACTTTGAAACAATTATTGGTTAAAACGATATGACGTAATTATATTAAGATTGCAAACACTCAAGATTTGGAAATGATATTTCAGGGGTACGTAATATTGGAAATATTTTTTGTACAGTTGGGACAGTATGAGTTAGTGTTACTTTCTACAATTTCTTCAATTATTTATTATTATTTTTTATATGCTAGCCAGTGAATTATCGCAAATTATCTAAAAGACATTTCTCGATATCCATCGACTCAATGGATATCGAAAAATATCCCTCAGTAGCTTCCTAAATGCCGTCACGCTTCGGCGCATGACGTCACCTTGAAGGAACGATCAGCTGATCTTTGTTATTGTTTTGAAACGTACGCGTCTGGGGTCGAATTGGGCTGAATATTGGGCAATAAAGCGTCTCGTAGCATATAATAGAAAGAAAATCTACTCTATTTCAGTTAGTATCTGGAATTATCTCATGAGTGTGGACCTGAAATTTTCATTAATTCACGATCACTTGCGAGAGTGAAAAATAATATTTTCAGGTCTGCAAGATGAATTTTTTCAGTAGCTTCCTAAATCACGTTACGCTTCGGCGCATGACGTCGCCTTGAACGATCAGCTGATCTTTGTTATTGTTTTGAAACGTTCGTTTTTGTGCTGAAATTGGGCTATATATTGCGAAGCAAAATGTCACGTAGCATATAATAAAAAGAAAATCTACACTATTTTAGTGAATAACGAGAATTATCTCATTCGTGTCTACACAGACCTGAAAGTATTATTTTTCACTCGCGCAAGTGCTCTTAAAAAATAAAACTTTCAGGTCTACACTCATGAGATAATTCTCGATATTCACTAAAACAGTGTAGATATCCTCTATAAATTGTTTAAAATGACCTTCAGAATGTGTGGCTATCTGGTCGTCATAAAAGTATGAAGTTAAGTTCAGTTACTCGCTTATACTTAATAAATGCTGCCCACTTTGATAACTTTCACACCAGGCGTTAGTTACCGGGTCCTATTTTCAAGTAAATCCGAATTCACTTATCACACAGAAAAGAAGCACTGCTCCACATCACAGAGTTCCTGGGGGAGTCGAGGAGACATAAACTTTTTGAGAAAAATTAGCTATGCAAATCATCGCGAGATGCGTCATGTTGCCACGTGATGATGCTTTGCATTGCTGAAAACTGTGCTCCATCACCGGGAAAAAACTATTGTTTTTTTGTTTATTCCTTTAACTTTCAAGGTCAGGGGTGGGTGATGGTATTGGTCTGGGTTTTTAACCACAAACATTAACGAAAACTGTAAAAAAGCATTTTTGAGGAAAGAAAGAAAAAAGTGCCTAATTGGGGGGGGGGGGGGGGGAGTTTAAAAAAAGGTTCCGCATGTAGTGACTGTAAATAGTTCGAAATGCATATTCGAGGAAAGAAAGAAAAAATGCCTAATGGTGGTGGGGGGGGGGGGGGGAGGCGATAATTTCTGTCTGGAGTTTTAACCACAAACTTTAACCAAAACTGTAAAGAAAGCATTTTTGACAAAAGGAAAAAAAGGGTTCTGCATGTAATGACTGTAAATTGTTCAAAATGCCTATTGGAGGAAATAAAAATGCCTAATTGGGGGGGGGGGGGGGGGGGGGTGTTTGGGCTTCTAACCCAAACTGTAAACAAGCATTTTTGACTAAAGAAAAAAAAAGTGCCTAATTGGGATGGGGGGTAGGGATGGGGGGGTAAGTTTAAAAAAAGGTTCCACATGTAGTGACTGTAAATAGTTCAAAATGCATATTGGAGAAAAGAAGAGAAAAAAAGCCTAATGGGGGTGGGGGTGGTTGGGGGGGGGGGGGGGGGGGTTAGGGGGTGATGGTGTTTGTGTGGGTTTTTAACCACAAACTTGGAGTCAACCTATCAAGTTACAATGAAATCCCTCAATAAATTTGACCTGTAGACTGTGCTAAAGGTTTTCGGGCTTTGGGCTCGGGCAGCCATCATGGAGAATGAATGATCGCAACCAAAAGGGGACATTCTCATCTGGGCATCATGTGGATTGATCCTACAAAGTTACAATGAAATCCCTTCATAAATATGACCTGTAGACTGTGCTGAAGGTTTTCGGGCTTCGGGCACCTGTAGCCGTCACAGTTGCCCAATCACGTCCAAAAGGGGACTTTCTCATGTAGGAATTATATGAAGTCAACCTATGAAGTTAAAATGAAATCCCTCCATAAATATGACCTGTAGACTGTGCTAAAGGTTTTCGGGTTTTGGGCTCGGGCAGTCATGACGGTTGATAGATCACGCCCAAATGGGGAAATTCTCATGTAAACTATATGGAGTCATCGTATCAAGTTACAATGAAATCCGTCCATATTAAACATGACCTGCAGACTGTGCTAATAGTTTTTGGGTTTCGGGCTTAGGCAGCCATCACGGTTGACAGATCATGCCCAAACGGGGACGTTCTCATCTAGGCATTATACAGAGGCATTCTATGAAGTTGCAATGAAATCTCTTCATAAATACAACCTGTAGACTGTGCTAATGGTTTTCGAGTTTTGGGCTCGGGCAGCCATACCGGTTGACCGATCACGACCAAAAGGGGACATTCTCATGTTGACATGACCTAAAACCTGCATTTGAAATTTCCTGATGATCAGACAAGAAATACTGGGTATAGTCTGTACTTGAAGGTTGAACAAAAAACTTTAACCACAAACTTTAACCAAAACTCCAAATGTCAACTAAACAGGAATAAGAAAAAAAAAACCCAAAAACCCCACTTGAACCTTCAGTAAAAAACTTTAACCACAAACTTTAACCAAAAACTCTAAATGTTAACAGACGGACAGACGGACGGACGGACGGACGGACGGACGGACAAAAGTCATTACTATACCCCTTACTGTAAACAGTCGGGCTAAAAATCACCATTCAATTTGCATTATTTCTTTTCATTTTCTGTCTCAAAAACAAGTTTAATGTAAATTAATACCCCCCTTTTTCAAAGCAGAAAGGCAAATATGGACAATAAAAAATTGAATCTTGTCATTTGTGTAACAATTCATTTTGGGACTAAATTTGCTCCACTTCTCCCTCAAAGTTTAGAATAAGAACATGAGCTTAGTCCAACAGAACACATTTGGTTAACGTTTTGATGTACAAGTGTCAAGTTTTATCAAAAGAGATTTCTAATAAATTAGGAAAGTGTTTGTGTGGTTAAACTGTACAATTACATTGTTAACCCTTTACCTAACATGAAAAGCAGACGACACTTGGAAAAAAAATTCTTGAATAACTATTATTTTCATTTTTTGTCTCAAAACCATAGGTTATGGCCCCTTATTGGAACGAGCTCGACGAGCTCGTTCCATTGAGGGGTCATAACCTATGGTTTAGAGACAAAAAATGAAAAAAATAATGAAAATTAATTGGCGATTTTTGAGAATAGCGCCGGCCGGTGGTTTTTTTCCCGTTACGTTAGGTAAAGGGTTAATAATAGTCTATGTTCACCTCTACCGAACTCAAATTCACCAGGGATCAAGAAGCCTATGAGGCGGGGATGGGGCGGGTGGGGGGGGGGGGGTGTAGGGGAGCTGTCTTGCAGACACTCCGCGCTTCTCTACCGTGAAGTATTTTATATCATCCAGTTATTTGTTCCTGGATATATCGACTTTCTGAAATACCATTGGCATCGCTATCGGTACTGGATTTGCTATTGTTTCAGCTCAAAGTATTGAAGTAGCCCTCACCGGTTTAAAGCCAGTTAAATGCTTGACTCGCAGGCTATTGTATCAAGTTTCTAAAAAAATTGTTTATCGCCAAAACAATTTATGTTGAAGATAATAAAAAGTACTACTCTGATTGATCTGTTTAATGGAGATGAAAAAACAACAATAAACGTTCCATTTTTGAATTTAAAGTGTGTATTGTTAATGTTTGTTATGTGGGTCGATGGACCAGTCGTCTCTGTCCACTTATGACTCTTTTAACCCTTTACCTAACCTGAAAAGCAGACGACACTTGCAAAAATAATTCTTGAATAACTAATCTTTTTCATTTTTTGTCTCAAAAACATAGGTTATGACCCCTCGTTGGAACGAGCTCGACGAGCTCGTTCCAACGAGGGGTCATGACCTGCGTTTTTCAGACAAAAAATAATGAAAATTAATTGGCGATTTTTGAGAATAGCGCTGGCCGGTTTTGGCCGTTACGTTAGGTAAAGCGTTAACAAATACTTATAATCGAAATTTAAAAATCCATTTTTGGAATAACCCTTTTGCTACAAGGTTTGAGTGTGTCAGAATATCTTCTCAACAAAGTATTTTACTTCGTTCATTCCATAAAACCTTGACCCCCCTCAACGGCAGGGATGAGGATAGAGGTTTCCGACTGGGGGTGTAAGGTAGTGAATTTCCAACAAGGGGAGGAACCGGTCCCTCTCCCTAGTTGGAAATTCACTATCGAGAAAAATTTTGAAAATGAAGATATGAAAGGGGGCATAAAATTGATCTCTTAACTGAAATACCAACACATTTATGATAGAATTATCAGGTTGTTATTATTATTTGGTATTAGTCTGGGAATTGAATATATACTAAACAAATACTCAAGCTGAGAACTTTGAGCAATTCATACTCTCCTAACATTGAATGAGATCTTATGCAGGAATGATCAATTTTCGATGTTTCATCATTTTGTAACTGTGAATGATGGAATTAACTCAGGATAACGATTTTACATGAAGGGCATTTCGAGGATTTTTTTTATTACGATAAGTAAACGCACAAAAGAAATCTCGTACCGATTGACATCATGCATACTTATGAAGCTCGATATTGCGTACACTGTAGATGAAAATAGTAACAGTTGGAATTTTTGTCGATTTGAAACCGAGTTGGAATTTTGGGAAGTAAAGGAAACATCAGCTTCACCAAAGAAACTCTAAAATCCAGATAGATAGAATTTTCAACTACTCATGACTTGTCCTCCGAATTCCCAACTATAGGAAATTTTGGCCAGGATTGGGGGGGGGGGGGGGGGGGCACGTCCCTGCTCAACGGATGCAAATTTGTTGTAATCATTTCATTTAAAATATATGCACGTTTGTATGAAATATTGAAAAGGAAATACAAAAGTTATCTGGTTACTCTCAAGTACGCCAGAGTGGATGTGGAGAGGCAATAGGGACAAGCAGCGTAAATGCTGTCCATCGCCTCTTCCACATCAGAACAGATGCAAGCAAACAGTATTATTATTATTATTATTATTATTATTACAAAACTTGACTTTGTGGGACATGAAATTAGAGGGACGAAAAACTTGAACGAAAGAATCCATGTGGAGCATTTGCTTTCAAGTTCACGAACAGAGAGGTTGGGGACAAAGGAAAATGTCACGTAATTATCCCAAAACAGGGAGTTTCTTAATATGAATGTACGTACCTCTCCCTGAAAAGCCAGTTTAAATGACAATACCTGGAAGCACCTAGGCTGACTGAATTCAAACACCTTTTATATATATAAATCAAATATCATAACTCGTGAAATCCCTTTCAATGAATCGTCTTTCTACACTATCTACATTCTGTGTTAATGTTTTCAAAACTTTCCCACAACATTTCTTCCAGAATAGCATTATAAATCTAAAAGTCGGCGTTTTAGGTAGACAAACTCACATACATATAAATTAAATGTGCCAATGTTGTTTTGGAACAAAATACTAAAATTTCAAAAGTTCTACGTGTATCGAACAACGGTTTTTTGAGCACAGAATTGTTCTAACCCTTTGAGCCATGGTGGTATCTTTCATGTCAGTTCAACGCCAGCGAATGGAAGAGTTCATGTTCATTATTTGGGGGGTAGACCAATTAATATTTTCAACGTAGAGTGAATTGGAATTACGTGACGTAATCCTAAATCTACAGTTGTGACGAGTTTACATTCATAATATTTACTGAACAAGTATGTTTAAGAGTAATTCAGTCAAAGAGTCAAATCAAGATCAAATCTGAGAACCATTTCTTGCGGCGAATCATAGGAAATGAATGATTTTAGTAGGTTTAGTGTCAATCAGGTGGAATACTACAGTTGGTTGGTACCAACTGAAATATTCCCTCCGATTGAGTCTAAAAATAAGCGATGAACTATGTCAGGACTAGACTGGTTCCAGGTTTAATAGGGTTACATTCGTTTCAGAATTTAACTTGTGACTTGAGAGCTTTAAAGGGATTTTAAAGTATCGAGGTGATGGATGAACGAAACGAATTCCTTTTAGACGCATTCGGAAGATTTTTTGGAATGCTGCAATGATAAAGTGTCTGACTTATGGTAAAGACTTTGAGTATGTTCAAATGCCAGAAATATCAAGGACACGTAACTAATAGCGACCGTACCAAGTGGCGGGTTATTCATGCATTGGCTCAATAAGTTTGGAAAATAGAGATGTCGATCCGTTGTCTAAACTATCTTGACCAGGGCCTTATAGTCTTTGCATACAGGGAAGTGAAATGTGAGGTGTCGGCCGAAAAAAATAGTCCGATAGAGAGAAACCCACAACCTGCTGCTTGCATAAATCGATAACTACCATTTAATCGACTACAGAGGGTGGTAAAGTCGAAGAGTTTAGAAGGCTGCGAGCATACAAGTATATACATTAATGGTGCGGCGCTGGGAATGAGGAGGGGAGAGAAGTCAATGAACGCGCCAAGCAATACCATTAATTATCATCAAAGATTTGGATTTCCGACTGAAATATCGACATATTCGATTCTCGCAAAGGAAACAGAGAGAATCAACTTTCGTTCTCGCACAATGTTCATTTGATTCTTGTCAAAGATTCTGAAATTGCCTTGAAAGGCTTGGGAAATTTAGATTTATTTCTACCTCATAATAAAGTAACTCTTTAATTTGTTGAAGTATTCTTTACCTATGTAGGCACCCAAGACTTTACTAGAAACCACTACCACTGTTTGTTTGTTTATTGGGGTTTAACGGTTAACCCTTTACCTAACATAGCGATAAAAAACGGCCAGAAAATTAACCATAATAAGTTTACCACAGCCTAAACTATCTCGGTAGTTTCTCAATAAAACCATACAAATATGGATATCATTAGAACCAACTCGACGAGCTGGTTCTAATGATATCCATATTTGTATGGTTTTATTGAAAAATTGTCAAATTTGTTTTCGAAAAATGTGAAATTTAATTTATTTTTTAAAAATATTGTGTTAGGTAAAGGGTTAAACGACTTTTCCAACTACCAGGATCATATCGTGTCGTACCAATAGATGAAGAACCAAAAACGAACCTCCGAGCATCAGCAAGTAAGTATCAGACTTCCAAGATAGGGCGAACAGGTTTAACAAGTGAATGTGCGTGTGTGCATAGGAGTAGGGCAACCGAAGGCCTAAATGAAGTGAGGGGGCGGTAAACTTGTACATACGTCTTGCAGATGTCAGTGAATGTGATCACAAATCTGGCAGAAGCCAGCAACCCAATTCCGGTAACAAAAGAAATAATATGGCCTGATTGGGGATTTTGATGGATATTTAGATGATTAAGAAGACATACGGGGCGGGTACACACAAATTAACAGGAATGGAGAAATGCTGATGGACTTCACAACGAACACGGTCCGAAGATTCTGAACACGGATGTTAGGTGTAAGGGGAAATGTACTTGGGGGAAGAACTACAAAGTACAATAACCTATTATATAAAAATGTATATAATTCCGTCACATTCCGTCCAGGTAAAAATCCAGTTTTGGGTAACTCCTTTTATATGCAATGGGCTACTTTTACGTCTCCAGAGCGGGATTTCCCGTCCAAGGATGAGTCCGCTAGTTGATTATATGCTAATAGACACCAATCTTTGGAGGGAAGTTATAAAAGACGAAGTGAATGGCGAGAACGAGACAAAAAGGAATTGGAAAGTGAATACAGTAACGATAAGAGGTGAAAACACAGTAAGAAGCAGGTTGAGTTTTAACCCTTTACCCAACGTAACGCCCAAAACCGGCCAGCGCTATTCTCAAAAATCGCCAATTAATTTTCAAAATATTTTCATTTTTTGTCTCAAAAACATAGGTTATGACCCCTCGTTGGAACGAGCTCGTCGAGCTCGTTCCAACGAGGGGTCATAACCTATGTTTTTGAGACAAAAAATGAAAAAAATCAGTTATTCAAGAATTTTTTTTGCAAGTGTCGTCTGCTTTTCATGTTAGGTAAAGGGTTAAGGAAATGTGAAAACCCACAAAGGACGCTGACTGGGCGCAGTTTGGGAAAATTACCAACTGCGAAAAATTCCAATCAAATCTTGAGAATGGACACCGTATATAGAGGGGATTGTTCAGCAACAATGGCAGATGACATACAAACTAGCCGGGCAGAGGTAGTAGAGAAATAAAAAAATAGGCCGATGAAATCGTCAGATGTGTACCCATACGCGCAATTAGTAGAAAGCTGTATGAAAGGAGGGCCACTACGGATGCAGACATTATGTACACCATACATGATATGGGTACATATAGAAATGGATTGGAGAAGTGCCTAATTTGATGGATAAAGGGTTAATATCTCCGGATCAAATTATCAGATTTACATAAAAAAAACTATACAGCACAACACATCAGTAACCTGAATAAATATATAAAGTAACATGACAATCGGATTGATATTTTTTGAGTTATCTCATGCCAAAGGGATTGGAGGAATTTTCAATTTGAAGGATAAAGGGTTAATATCTCAGGATCAAATTAACAGATTTACACCAAAAACTATACAGCTCGGCACATCAGTAACCTGAACACAAATGTAAAGTAACTTGACAATCCAAGCAATGTTTTTCAAGTTATCGAATGCCAAAGGGATTGGAGAAATTTTCAATTTGAAGGATAAAGGGTTAATATCTCAGGATCAAAATAACAGATTTACACCAAAAACTATACAGCTTGGTACATCAGTAACCTGAACACAAATATAAAGTAACTTGACAATCCAAGCAATATTTTTCAAGTTATCGAATGCCAAAGAGTTTGGAGGAATTTTCAATTTGAAGGATAAAGGGTTAATATCTCAGGATTAAATTATCTGATTTACACCTAAAGCTATACAGCTCGGCACATCAGTAACCTGAACACAAATATAAAGTAACTTGACAATCCAAGCAATATTTTTCAAGTTATCGAATGCCAAAGGGATTGGAGGAATTTTCAATTTGAAGGATAAAGGGTTAATATCTCAGGATTAAAATAACAGATTTACACCAAAAACTATACAGCTCGGCACATCAGTAACCTGAACACAAATATAAAGTAACTTGACAATCCAAGCAATATTTTTCAAGTTATCGAATGCCAAAGGGATTGGAGGAATTTTCAATTTGAAGGATAAAGGGTTAATATCTCGGTAACATATCATCAGATTTACACCAAAAACTATACAGCTCAGCAAATCAGTAACCTGATCACAAATATAAAGTAACTAGACAATCCAAGCAATATTTTTCAAGTTATCGAATGCCAAAGGGATTGGAGGAATTTTTAAGAAAAACTTCAAGTTCAAATGTATTTTGGAAACAGACGAAACAGATAAAAGAAAAATAGGTACGGAAATACGTTTCTCAATTAAAAAAAACGCGAAAGCGGAAGGGACAGACAAAGAACCCAACGAGTTCTTTAAAGAGGAACTATACAAAAGACTAACGGCATTATTTAACTTGTCTAATGGAAAACAAAATTCCCCAAAAAGTTGAAAGGAAGCAAGGGAACAGTTATATATACTACTCAAAGTTTGCTAAGCACCACGTATTTGACAAATCATTATGAAATTTGCTTGCGACATATTTACGATATTTTTGGTAGCTATGATTGAGGGATGTCTTGAGATGGTCTCCGGTGTTTACATTAGCTCTCTTGACAGGCAGACTTTTCGTGACAGTCATGGAAGGCATGTACCCCTTCATTTTCATGATGCTTTCGTGTACTGTCTACATGTACATGGCATGTGTAGGGTATTCAATCTTCATTTCAACACAAACCCTTGTGATTTAATGATTGAATATGGCGAATGCAAATGTAAGAAGACATTTGTCTGAAGCAGAAATGTGGCTGGCTGTAGGGATCGTGGAGAAAGGGTCTATCCGTCGTCAGATTGATGAAGCCCTTGGTGTGCACCGCATGGTGCACACCAGAGCCTGGGCAAGATTTCAGCATTATGACACACCAGTAATATGGCATAGTGGTGGCAGAGACAGGGCAACATCTGCAGTTGAAGACCGGTTTTTGATCATTTAGGCCCGTAGGAACCGCTTTGCCACAGCAACCCAGCTTCGCAGTGACCTTCAGAGCGCATCCGGTGTAAATGTTTCGACAGACCGTCCGGGCAAGGTTGCACGAAAGTGGTCTCCGATCGGGAACACCATGTATTCGCATTCCGCAGTCCCAGAACCACCTCTAGACACGATATGAAAGGGCCATGGACCATGTTGGATGGATCAGAAAAGATTGGCGACCTGTCCTTTTTACAGATGAATCAAGGTACTGCCTAGACTACACAGATTGGTGTTCTAGGGTATGGAGAAGACCAGGAGAGCGATTCCATGCAGCCGACATTGTTGAGCATCACCGCAATGGTGGAGGGTCAATAATGGTCTGGTGCAGCATCAGCTGGGATGGACGTACAGAGCTCTATGTTGTTGACTGTGCTTCATTGACTGCACAGTGGTACATTGATGGGATCCTGGATGCCCACGTCAGATTGAATGCAGGTGCTGTGGGTGATAGATTCATTCTGATGGACGATAATGCCCGTCCTCATGTTGCCCATGCTGTCCAGGAGTACCGACAGAGGGAGGGGGATTTTAGCGTATGGACTAACCAGCAAGATCCCATAACCTCAATCCAATCGAACAGAACATGTCTGGAATGAGTTGCAGCTTGCAATTTCAGCCCGTCCAGTCCAGCCAAGATATGTCCAGGAGCTTGGTGCCATGCTAGTCCAAGAATGAACAACAACCCACAAAGAACAATCCGGAACCTGATTGGGAGCACAAGATGGCGTTGTCAAGCTGTATTTAACCGTAATGGGTCTCCTACTCGATCTGAACCCATACCAGTTCGCTCCTTCAACGTTTTGGCAAATTTGAAAAATTTCCTTTTTTACCAATAATTTCCATTTTCCATGGTTATCGTATTCAAAAGCTAAAAAATAATGTCAAACATAAACAGAATCTTAATTTCTGTACTTAAATCACTAAAGATATAATTAAATAACAATGTTTCAACTAAAACGTAAAACAGGTAGTTAGATATATTTGATAAACTTTGAGTAGTTTTCAAAGGGTGATAAGGCAGTATCTGTAAATCTCTATCAGTACCAACGAAGGAAAAGTTTTTTGTGAAAATCCGAATGTGAATTTGGAGGAGGTAATTGAAGAGAGGGGATTTCATAAAGGAACGCAGTGTACGGGTAACCTTTTCATGCTTTCTAGACTGATAGTATCAACGAATTTCAAAAGATAAAAGGTGTTTATAGCGTTTCTGGATATTAACCCTTTGCCTAACATGGCAAGCAGACGACACTTGCAAAAAAAAGTCTTCAATAACTATTTTTTTAAAAATCTTTTGTCTCCAAAAAAAACAGAGGTTATGACCTCTCGTTCCAATCTCGAGTTATGTTGGGTAAAGGGCTAACAAAGCAAAGGATAGCGCGTGGATGGAATGAATAAGGCGAAAGCTAGACGCATTGGTTTGGGAGGCGAGTTTTATTTTGTATATTCCTGTATAAAGGTGTACAAAGTAAACTTAGTCTGGGGAACGTTACAGCTAAACGGGTGCCTACACAGATATGCCTCAACTAGCTGAAACATTTCGGGAGATATTGCTTCAATCAGTTAAACAGTCTGGGTAATGTAGCAGATAACTGGTGCCTATACAGATAAGCCTAAACCAGCTGAAACTTTTTTGAGGAAATTGCTTTAATCAGGTAAATTTGGGGGGAAATATATGGGGAATAGTGGGTGTACCAAGTATAAGATATGACATAAAAATAAATTGCCTAAACCAAACGGTTGTGAAGAATTGATATACTCTGCCAAATGACGCGGGTAGAGCGGTAACACGGTAGAGTAAGGCAGCAGTATTTCAAGCAGTAACAGGAGGCTTGAGTGGATGAGGATAGGATAGACATGACAGGATATACATGATGGAAGTGTGTTACCCAAACTGTTTTCTTTATCTTTCAAACAGTCGGTGGTGTGAACTAACGCTTCAGAATATTTGGGATTCCAATATCAAAGCAGGAAGGATTGGGTCAGTCCAAGCGCGGACAGAAAACTTTGCAGCAGAGCTCTCTGTCTCGGAAGGGAGACAGCTCAACGTAGCACCCTTGCCAGGAAGAGAATCGGGGAGATTATATCTGAAATCGATCGGATAGAGATAGTCAGAGCAAGGACCGCTTTGCGTGTCCACCTTATGCGGAGACGCAAGTATTCGAGGAGGACCAAGGGCCAATACTATAAAACCTTTACAATAGTATTTTCTAGTTGTGACTTTAAATGGATTGAAATGAACCATTAGCATTTTCAAAGATCTGGCAATTTGCCAGTCGGCAAATTGCCATATCTTTTAAAATGCTAATAATTCATTTTAGTCAGTTATATTAACAGGTAGAAAATACAATTCTTGAACATACAATTGTAAACGTTTTTTAGTATTGGCTCCTGGATGGCACAATGAGGCGGCATTTTGCAGGTCAGGAGTAATTAAGGAGTTCCTCATATGAGAACAACAACAGGCAAAAGTGTAATTATTATCATTGACTAATATATGTAAAACGGTCACAAGAAACTTCCATTGTTATTTTCTACATAGCAGTGGTGTTGTTTTCTGTCATTGTGAAAATGCAACCCTTTGACAAGAACAATATCTAAAATTACTTTAGCCACAAAAAATTAAAATTTCTGCTGCTTCTGATGGTTTATCGACAGGTATAAAAACTTGGGAATTGCCAAATGAACTCTTTTTTCCAAATTCTTCACCTCTGTATTGCGTCTAACGCAGAACTTGAATGTAGAAACCATGGCCGTTAAGTAAATATTTTTTTTTTATTTAAAACTCTTGGTTGTCGGATGTAACTTCCAGTGAGCATGCTCACGTTTACCAATAAGGAAAGCTCACACAAACGTCTGCAGGTGAATTGGGGAAAAAACATGTGAATGTGCTGTCTGTATGGAAGCAGAGAACAAACCAAAACAGGAAAGAGGTTGTATATCGAGTGAACAGCTGAATAAGTGTTAAACTCTCGTATAGAAAAAAACCCTTACTAATCTAAATTTGAAGAGGTTATGCATATGGCCTTCGAACGTTCATTTAAACAGTGGATTATTTCGTTGCAGAAGCAGAAGAGGAATCCGACATGAACTACCGACGTAACTCTTTATATAAAATTCCTTGCAGTTCACCACTATTTGTGACACTTTGATCACCTACTCTTTCTCATGGATAAAATACAACTAATGGTATGTTTGAGTGTATGTATTAGTGTGGGACAACAATTGTCGGGGACTTTGAGAGGTTGAGGAAGCTGGTGTACCGGGAGAGAAGCACCGAAGATCGAACGGGTAACTGTCGGTCTCTCCAACTCACTAGCCCATCACATGCAAGGGGCGCGGGGTTGCACGTTTAAAGGCAAGTAAACTATCGACATTCTGTATGGCGTGGTGCAAGGCACCACCAGCTCCCTTGGGCAATCGGGATTAAGCTTTTTCCCCAAGGCTGGAGCGTAGTTGACGCAGGTTAAACTCGACCTAGAGTCGAGGGCGCTACTCGGGGCCACATCGTTCCGAATTGATGGAATGAGATCGAGCACTCTTCCCGTTGAGGTTATTGGATCAAAAATATCTTTTGTCCATATTCAAACATTGATGATCATTTGGACATAGTTTTTTCAGAAGTGATCCATCCATTTTTTCGGTTGATGTAATGAGGTCGATGTGAAAATCTTTCAACACGGTCTGTCTCCAAATCCCCCACGTCCTCGTGGGAGCATCGTAAGACTGTTTTGTTCTGGAGGAATATTAACCCTTTCCCAACGAATCGCCCGCATCCGCCGCGTAATATGCAAATTCAGCAGTTGAAAAAATATTATTTTTCAAAAGATTTCAACAAAACCATATCATGTGACCCCTCGTTGGAACGAGCTCGTCGAGCTCGTTCCAACGAGGGGTCACATGATATGGTTTTGTTGAAATGTTTTGAAAAATTTGAAAAAATGGTATTTAAAATAATAAATTTGATATGGTCTGCGTTGGGTAAAGGGTTAATATACTGAGTGAAAAAGAAAGTATAATAAACTTCGAGGAGCATTTTTTTTTAGTATTATCGACTTTAATCCCAAACAAATTATGGTAAATTCATATTTCGAGTCTAGCTGTATGAATTTGCACACTTTCATGTTCTTACTGTTGCCAGCGTCACGTCAGGACGTCGCAATTCTGACATGGCGTGAAATGAAACGTTCACACATGCAGTCAATAGCGTGTATGTCCACCGTTTGCCACGTGGATGGCAAGTCATCGACGGCGCATGGACCTGATAAGTCTCTGGATGTCGCCCTGTGATATTGCGTTCCACTCCTGTCTTAGAACATGACGTAAATCGCCTAACATCTGAAGATCATGAAGTCGTATCCAACGGTCCAATTGATCCCGAAGATGTTCGATTGGCGACAAATCTAGCGAAAGTGGGGGACAGGGAAGAAGTTCGATGCTCTGCACCTCAAGAAAGCCACGACAGATACGCGCCACGTGACATCGGGCATTGTCTTGCTGGAGTAATGGAATAACTGCAATCCGACGTTAGCGTTGAACAACGGGACAACAACAGCGTTAATAAATTTCGTCCCTACATCGCTGTCCATTCAAATTACCATCGATGAAGATCAACTGCGTTCGATGGTGCAAGGAAATTCGTGCCTAAACCATTACACTACCCCAGCCGAAACGGTCGCATTCCCACAAGCAAGCATCAGAAAACCGTTCTCCACATCGTCGATACACTCTTGCCTTACCATCAGCGCGCCATATGTAAAATCGTGATTCATCACTAAAAAGAACTGTGCTCCAACGCTGCTGAGTCGAGCGAACACGCTGGCGTACCCATTCCATTCTGACAGTACGATGACGTTGGGTAAGGACTGGCCCGTGGTATGGACGCCTACTTCGGATGCCGTGTTTAGCGAGTCTGTTGCGGACATTTTGAGCACTGATACTATTGTTAGTTCTACCAGGAGTAATTGCTGCTGTCCTCGTCGCCAGAAGAAAGCGATCTCGCAAGTGAGACGTCCTGATGTGTCGGTCTTGTGCAGGGTCGTAACTCTTGCTTGGTCGACCTGAACGCGGTCGGTCGGCAGTGGATCCAGTGGTTCTATACCTTCCAATGAGAGGGTAAATAGTGGCCGCCACAGTGACTCCGAACTTAGCAGAGAGCTCATCTGGATGTATCCCAGCCTCGTGCATACCAATGGCACGCAACCTCTGATTGTCGGTTAACCTTGGCATTTTTTAAAATGTTGGAAAAGAAACACTAGCGTGTTTTCACAATAACCCAGGCTCTCTTGCACAATATAACACAAAGAAAATCGTCGTTCAAACATTCAATTTGACATTCTCGGGTAGCACATGTTATTCTGAAATCCGTAGCAAAATTTATAGGGTTGGCTGGACAACAACATGTCATTAAACTCTTTGCACGACTTCTTGTCCACAAACATGCAACATTAGAACTATCATATTTCATCCTTTATGCTATTTTTTACATTTGTTTCTATTATACTTTCTTTTTTGACTCATTGTATAACAATAACATGATTTTGGAGTGCATTGTGGTTTATTAACGGTGCAATGGAACGGATTAACAGCCGGATAGCTTGTAAGCTGCTCTGGGGCCGCTGATAAGATGTAGGATTGTTAATCATTTCTGGTGGGCCGTCAATAAACCGCAAGCCCTCCACATGGTATTACTCTTGTGATCACAACTACCAGTAAAATACAATAAATAACTAAAAGCGGGATAAAATGGAATTGTACAGTAAAAATCAGATGACATAGCATTATTTTTAATAACCTTAACCCTTTATCCAATGAATCGGCCGTGAATATGCAAAGTCAGCAGCAGAAAAATATTATTTTTCAAAAAATGTCAACAAAACCACATCATGTGACCCCTCTTTGGAACGAGCTCGTTGAGCTCGTTCCAATGAGGGGTCACATGATATGGTTTTGTTGAAATTTTTTGAATTTGTTTTTAAAAATGATATTTAAAATAATAAATTTTGATATCGTCTGCGTTGGGTAAAGGGTTAAAGGCTAAATTCTAGTTGCCACCCGGTAGTATCCGCACATCTCACGAGGTTATTTGGAACACAACCAGCTAAAGAAAACCCATTTCTTCACATTTTACAGTGCAGCGCGACAACTAGCCACGAACAATCACCGCAAGATGTGGAGGATCCTCACTGACGTGCTCAACCATGACGTTGTACGTGTTACAACTATATTATTAGCAGCTGGCCTAATCTATATTCCCTTTAAACGAAAATGATTAAAAGAAACAAAACGAAATAAAGGATATACCCAATAGTAAAGGATACACACAATCATTCGGCGATGAACCGAAAGTCTTTCTCATCCCACCCCTTTCCATCGTTTCTAGAGTCCACATTACTGTAACAAATTTTCACCAAGAGAAAAGAAATGTCTCATTATTTCTACTATTTCCAAGCCATCGATGAATATCTCAGCACCCCATTCTTCCACTGGAAAAACTGCGGGGACGAGAAAAAGAAAGAAAAATGAATGTGAGAAAAAGAGAAAGATGCACAGTGGGAGGGCGGAAAATAGAGAGAATGTCGCAATGTCGAACAGAAGAAAGTTTAGCCATAACCCTTTACCTAACGTAACGGCCAAAACCGGCCAGCGCTATTCTCAAAAATCGCCAATTAATTTTCATTATTTTTTTCATTTTTTGTCTCAAAAACATAGGTTATGACCCCTCGTTGGAACGAGCTCTACGAGCTCGTTCCAACGAGGGGTCATAACCTATGTTTTTGAGACAAAAAATGAAAAAAATTAGTTATTCGAGAATTATTTTTGCAAGTGTCGTCTGCTTTTCAGGTTAGGTAAAAGGATAAATATACTGATCACATAGATACATACAGGTAACAGAATCAACATTTTATCATAAAACGATCAATCAATAGAATAAACCAAAGGCTAATAAATACAAAAACGACGCTAATTTCGTCATTTATTAAAATACTTAACATTTTATATTGCCCATAGTTCAAAATGATAACCAAAAACGGAACCCGACATGTGCACGGATTTATCCACACTCAGATGGAATCGTGAGCAGAACGGTACGAATGAATTTTTATTTAACAATATCTGTGTTACAAAGCTTTGATGTAATACTGCACAAACATTAACAAAGGTGCAGAAAGGTGTCTTGATTTTTTACAATATAGTAACATGCATATTGTAAGGAGATAACATAGCCAGGTTGTCTGTCTTCCCGTTTCCCATTGAAGAGTGAGGCTGGAATATGTATGAATGACGAAAAATTGGAACATGAGGGTTCGTTTACGAGAGGCAGTTTAAAGAGGTAAAGTAAAAGCGGTAGCGATGCATGGATATTTACATATACTTATCTAACAATCATATAGATTTGGCCTGAAAACCACGAGAAACGGTACGTATCACACAATGTGTTTCGATTCCGTATCATATAGACAACTCGTTTCCGGTAGCGCTACGTGCTATCATAACAGGCACATAGATACATTCTGTGTGCGTTTCAGTGGTCGACCGAAAATAATGTCCCAAAAATGTTCGAAAATAATTTAACCCTTTACCTATCATGAAAAGCAGACGACACTTGCAAAAAAATTTCTTGAATAACTAATTGTTTTTCATTTTTTGTCTCAAAAACATAGGCTATGGCCCCTCGTTGTAACGAGCTCGACTAGCTCGTTCCAACGAGGGGTCATAACCTATGTTTTTGACACAAAAAATGAAAATGAAATGGCGATTTTTTGAGAATAGCATTGGCCGGTTTTGGCCGTTACGTTGGGTGAAGGGTTAAGATTTAATCTGTTTATGTGACAGAATTGTTAGATAAATGAATTATCATGGTAATGTGCATGTCCTGTGATTTGTATCAGATTCTCGGTGGTGTCCAAAAATGGGATCACAACTCACCGGCAAAGCCGGCTTATTGAGATCCCATTCTGGACACCAACTCGAATCTGATACAAATCACAGGACATGCACATTATCACGATAATCTGTACGTATCATGCAAGGTACAAAGTAGACTGTAGAATGCTTGCATTTGTCGACTGAGATCTTATGGCCATCGCACAATTTGTATGTTCAGAGGCAGTTGTGGTAGTTTGTATAGCCTGAGTCGTCAACAGAACGGTATGCTAAAACTGTGCCGTAAACAATGCGAAAACACGCTTTGTTTACATCCGGGGTCTTTCTACAGGTGAAGCCCACCTATAGCGTTTTTTGGCAATACTAGATGTGCCCAGTTAAACATGAATACGAATCGTAAGTTCAGCTGTGTAGACGTAGTGGCTGTCCAGACAGCTGAACTACAACAATGGTCTGCTTTGTTGTCATACAGATGTCGAACGTTGTCATACAGATGTCGAACAGCGAGAAGGCGAAACGGGAGACGACGTCAATTCGTGCTGAATGTTCGGTATAATAGTTGCCAACAGGAGCGGCAAATGTGATGTCATGATTACGATAAAATCACGTGAATTAATACAACTGCAGATGAGAAATTACATCGGAAATGCACCTGTAGGTCTGGAGTTTGCGATGGTGCCTTCATGTGCAGTTATTAGACTCAGGGGCACACATTCAGAAGGCATTTCCCTCTTTTTCTGTAGAAACGCCAATATGCTAGAAACAAACAAAAAGTAACGAATTCTTTCGCACTCCTAGTCGTAGATGTTGAATAGCTGGTAACACAACAGAAAAGTTGGAATACGTTTATATGGAAATCAAACATATTAAAACTCGTCGTCAGAAAGATTTTTAAACTGAATCGAAAATGCAACGTTCAAACATGCTAAGAATTACTGACAAGAGTCAAGAGTGTTTCATACAAATGGTGGAAATGGCGATATTGTTATGAAGTATTATTCTCCATTGTTGCTTGTTTTATAGATTATCGCAGAAAGCATGGTGTGATATACTAAACATACCAACGCCTTCGAGCCGGGAATTATATTGTTATAGTGTTGGCGGGGCAAATTATTCATCATCTGCAGCACGTTTGAAAAAACCGCCTTCAATTAGAGGCAACAAGTAAATGGTCCCCAACGTTTGATCCAATTTTCCTTCATGACAGATCGCAAGATACAATCACCAAGGGATGAATAATGAAAGTGTCAATGACACTGTAGCTCAACTTGTCAAGACATGTACATGTATAGTATGTGACACAGCAATGACAAACATCTAGGCAATGACCTGATAACAAAGGTACATATAAAGTATTGTAACAGTCTGTACATAAATACTGACCGTAGCCTGTAACAAATGTTTAGGTAAAGTACTGTAAAGGTGGGTGACAGTCAGATGCTAAACTAGAAAAGAAATCTTTAAGTTCCAGAGTGGGTCTGACTGAACCCCGAAATATTTGTTCTCATAGCACAGTGATAACAAAGGCACCCCAAAACACACTCATTCCTGTCCCAAGGTGAAAACAAAGGTACCCAAGAAGTTTCGTGAAGATCAGTTCATAAATACGAGCTGTATAGAAGCTGTGACAAAAAACTGATTGGACCTAATTTCGGTACAAAATGGCCACTGGCAGCGATCTTGAATTTTGGACCGCACTCGGAAACACCCATTCTCGTCCCAAGGTGATAGCAAAGGTACCCAAGAAGTTTCGTGAAGATCGGTTGATAAATACAGCCTCTAGACCGAGCCGTATTGACATGTGCACTTACAGTGTACAAGTAGCACTAAATAAATCAAAATTTATCTAATTTGCATAATTTCTGCACGAGAAAAAAACCCGTATTGTATGTGATATATTCTATTTTACTAAACATTCATACAAAAATTTATTCAAATCAGAACTTTCATACAGAAGTTCTGTACAAAAGACTGACTGCACTAAGTTTGGTACAAAATGGCTGCTGTGGCCATCTTGAATTTCGGACCACACCCAAAAACACTCGTTCTCATCCCACGGTGATAACAAAGGCACCCAAGAAGTTGCGTAAAGATCAGTTCATAAATACGGCCTCTAGCCTGAGCCGTATAGAAGTTGTGTGCAAAAAAACTGATTAGACCTAATTTCGGTACAAAATGGCCACTGGAAGCCATCTTGAATTTTGGACCGCACTCAGAAACACTCGTTCTCGTCCCAAGGTGATAACAGAGGTACCCAAGAAGTTTTGTGAAGATCGGTTGATAAATACAGCCTCTAGCCCGATCCGTATTGACATGTGTACTTTCTGTGTGAATGAAGCACTGAAAAAATCAAAGTTCATCTAATTTGCATAATTTCTGCACGAGAAAAAACCCGTATTATATGTGATGTATCCCATGGTACTAAACATTCACACAAAATTTTTTTCAAATCAGCGCTTTCATGTGGAAGTTCTGTGCAAAAATCTGACTGCACCTAATTTTGTACAAAATGGCTGCCATCGGCCATTTTGAATTTCGGACGCACCCCAAAACACTCGTTCTCGTCCCACGGTCATAACAAAGGTACCCAAGAAGTTTCGTAAAGATCGGTTCATAAATACGGCCTCTAGCCCGAGCCGTATTGAATGGTTGACGGACAGGCGGACAGACGGACGCTCCAACATTTCGGGTTTATGGGCTACCAAAAAAAAACATTTTGTATGTCCAAAACCTTATTTTACCCAGAACCCCACCCCTCCACCCTAGAACTTATATTTAACCCTAACCCCACCCCATCCTGACCCTAAACCCTAAAAGCCCACCCCAGACCCTAACCCCCACCCACCCCCGGGACCTAACCCCCCAACCTTAAGCCCTACTCTGGGGCTACCCCTAACCCTAACCCCCACCCCGCCCCACCCCTGACCCAACCCCACCCTAGCCAAACCAATAGGATTAGGAGCTATTTTTCGGTTTAGGGGCTACTAAAACTAAAACCCCACCACTGACCCCAACCCTACCCCCCCCCCGGGACCTAGCCCTCCCCAACCTTAAGCCCCACTCTCGCCAAAGTTGAGCTAAAATTAAAAATCAATTGCATAAGAAGGAAGTGAAGTGAGTCGAAACCAGTGGCGGAGCTTGGGGCGGGGCCTGAGGGGCTTTGGCCTTCCTAACATTTTCGCTGCCCCCCCCTCCCCCCCCCCCCCCAAAAAAAAAAAAAACCCAAACAAAACAAAACACATTGGTCCAATGCACGTTTCACACAACATAGAGCCGAAAAATGGTAGCCAATATAGGGGCTACACAAGCTAGAAATGCCTCAGGTTCGCCCTTAGAGCAATATATTTTGCAAGATTGTATCGGGGATACTAGGGTAGTCCAAACTAGGACCTATGTAGGGACGAAGTAAGGACACGAGAAGGCCCCCGAAACCACAAACAACGGCCTTTCAATACCCCTCCCCCCCCCCCCCCACCCCAGCAAAAAACTCGTTAGGACACCCCTTATTACAGAATCCTAACTACGCGGTCGAATCCCAAAAATGGTGAATGGATATATACTCTTGTAATTGTTTAACGTCACGAAGACATAACATGATCTGTAATTTAACCTTTTACCTAGCGTAACGACTAAAACTGGCCCTGCGTTATTCATATAAATCGCAACCAAACAAGTTTTATTATTATTATTATTTTAATGTTCCTGCAATTGCCATCTGCTATTTGTATTAGGAAAGCAGTTTATGAAAAATACTCACAACGTTACCACGTCGGTTTTGACGTCATTCCCGTCTTAGTGGTTTTGTGAACGGCATTCTCCGTAATAAGCTATTTGGTGATGATTATGTGATAATTTGGAGATAAAGGTCTCTTGCTGAGTTAGACATTCGGGACTCTGACTATGGGAAACCATTTGTTAACGAGCCCCGAAGGGGCGAGTTAACAAATGGTTTTCGAAGTCAAATTCCCGAATATCTCACGAAACAAGAGACGTTTATCTCCATTGTAATTCCTGTCATCGTCAGAAGTGAAAAAATTCTTCAAACCCGTTTTATATGAAGAAAAACAATAGCAAAAGCCTCATTTTCGATCTCGATCTATCTGCCATGCTCGAATTTACAAGCTGAACTTCAAAGTACGGACGAAAACAACTCCGGGGTGTGTTTGATCTGTGGAAGGAGTGGTTTTGCGCCGTTTTTCGTGCGTAGCGTGCATACAGACATGTTTTAATTAACCCGCTTCCGGCAATTAGAGCACGATTAGAGTGAATTTACCCGAGACGAGAGCAGGGAGCCGACCGGCGGTCAGCCAATCAAATTACGGGTTCACAAAGAACAACGAGGTCGAATTTAACTAATGAATTACAATTATGGTTTCAAGACGAGCACCCATGGTTCAAGTGTAAAGAAACAAATTCCGATCATTTCTGTCTTTACAGCAACACAAGAGTATTGCATTGGAAAATTATATAACAATGGCGAGACAACAAAGTGTTTATGGATAAACGATAAGCATTTTGGTACTATTGACGAAGCTGTACAATACTGTAAAAACAAAGGTGGTATCCTCGCTGCAATACACGACGAAAACCAAGCTAAATTTGTTAACAAAGAATTGTAAGTATTTTTATCATCTCACAGACTGAATTATGCTGATTTGATTGGCTGCGAGGCACGGCGTACATACGTCACCCCCCTCTCCCCAAACACCTGGAACACTTACTCGTTGGTTTCGCCCGGTGTAAAAACAATACGTAAGTAGTAGGAGAGCGATGGAACGTGCCCCATTGGGGGACCCCGGGGGGGGGGGGGAGGGGGGGGGGGCGGATGTGACGCCATGTCACGTGACCTGGTGGCGCCATGTTTTGTTGCCTTGGTAACCCGCGTGGGCGGCCATGTTGTGATGTCATCTCCATAGTGATATGTGGTTAGTGCGCATGCGCAGCGCGTGTTGTTAGGGTGATACGTGTTTTCGTCGTTCATTTTGTATACTGGAGGCCGCCATCTTCATTTCTATGGTAGCACGGGGTTGCTATGTTGTCCAAAGGCCTATAACAAGACAGGAGTATGTTCGAAGGGTGTGTTCGATTGAACAGGAGTAATTTCCCGATTCGTAGAATTACCACAAACAACCTGACAAGTTTTACTATTTTGAATTCTTTCAGAATTTTCTGCTTCTATCTATATATGCAATAGTTTTCGTCTACCCGACCATGTTCCTTTACCCTGGAGTATACTTCAGTAGAGTAGAAGAACCTATCAACTGGAAGAGATTTGCTTATTATTACTATATTTACCTTTTCTGGTCTATTCTTGTTAGTTCTGACCCTATTCCGAGTACTCTTGTTTCATTTATCTAGATCACCCAATCAATTCACTTTACGGGCGTTAACTAACCATTCAGATTGCTTGATTTCCCGTAATCTCTATGCAGAGTTATCTCCCCTTATTACAACGAAGTCCTATCCGATTCTCATCACCTCTATATCCAATGGCCACGTCCCATGGAAACTCTTTTTGTGAAACGTCTCTGTTAAAGAATTCCTTTTAGTCGTATGGGGCCATGAGGGCTATGTGAAAAGCCCTCAATGTGGCCTCATTTACTACCCCTCATAGCTTCATTTCTTTTGAGGGCATGAGGGCCATGAGATAAGTCCCCAGTGAGGTATAATTTACTATCCCTCTTAGCCTCATCTCGGTATTTAACAGCCATATCCCCAGACACCCCAATTTCGGCACCCCATTTTTAAAAACATGTGGCCTTCGGCACCCCTTTTTTGTCGTAAGAGGCCATGAGGGCTATGTGAAAAGCCCTCAATGAGACCTCATTTACTATACGTCACAGCCTCAATTTTTAGAGGACATGAGGGCCACGAGAGACGCCCTCAATGAGGTATAATTTACAATCCCTCTTAGTCTCATCTCGGTATTTAACAGCCATATCCACAGACACCCCAATTTCGGCACCCCATTTTGGAAAACATGTGGCTTTCGGCACCCCTCTTTTGTCGTATCAGGCCATGAGGCTATGTGAAAAACCCTCAATAAGTCATCATTTACTATCCCTTATAGCCTCATTTCTTTTGAGGGCATGAGGGCCATGAGAATGGGGTGTAATTTACAATCCCTCTTAGCCTCATCTCGGTATTTAACAGCCATATCCCAGACACCCCAATTTCGGCATCCCTTTTTGGAAAACATGTGGCCTTCGGCACTCCTTTTTGTCGTATGAGGCCTATGCGAAAACCCTCAATGAGGCCTCATTTATTATCCCTGTTAGCCTCATTTCGGTATGTGAGGATACCTATGGCCTGGTATTGTATTATCTGAGGATACCTATCGAGGATACCTTTTTGGAGAATCCCCTCAATTACGGAATGCCTCCATCAAAAAAAATTCCGAATAACTAAACATTTAAATTTGTTACCTCGCAAAATAGCTTATGACCTCTTATTGAAACGACCTCGACGAGCTTGTTCCCATGAGGGACCAACAAAATCGATGTGAACCTCGGTAAAACTCGACTCCAGTCTAAGTTTGTGAACTAGATAAAGAAATTTCGTATGAAATCGCAACTCAGTGGAGATCCTTTGTAGGTTTAAAATTAACAAATCAGTTCCTTGAGAAAAAATAATCAGAATTATATTTTTTTCTGACTAACAGAATTGAATCTGTCTGATACGGACGGAATCTTTGTGCGGGGGGGGGGGGGGGGGGGGGGGGGGGGCGGGGCGGGGATGGAGCTGGGACAAACGTTTTTTTTCGAGTTTTTGGGTGCAAATTAAGTTGAATATAAGATAAAAAAAAAATAGATCAATAAACAGTGTATATTTTAATGTGGTGATTAACAAACACGGTTAAAAAGTTAACTTTTTATGATTTTATCATGCCGATAAAAACTTAAAATCCACTGAGTATCCCTTTGTACCTTCATCACTTCAGTATAATAGAAACCTTTGATTATTCTACTATTGTTACATCCCAATGAAAATAGGAATAGATATAACTATTCTATTTTGCATGACAGAGCTCGAACGGAGTTTCGAATAGAAGTGAAGGTAATTAGTGCAGAAACATACAGAACAAGAGGCTCCAAGGGGCCTGAGAGCGCTCACCTGACACTGACAACTATCAACCGAGGGTCCTGATTTGAACAAACTTGCATCTGCCCATTAAGAAAACCATATACCAAATATAAAAACATTCTCACAGGTGGATCTGAACATTTTTTTTAAAATAAATATTCCTCATATTGAACTAAGTTATAAGTCGGGCTCCCATAGGGAGACCAAGTATGAACCAGGGACTTGGCTTTAACAAATTTGAATCTCACCTCCCTAACGATACAGCATACCAAATATCAGAAGATTCTTACTGGTGGATGTGAAGAAGATGTTTAAAGAATGTTCCTCATATTGAACTAAATTACAATTCGGTCTCCCATAGGGGGCCCAAATATGGTCTTAGAGACTGGCTTGAACAAACTTGAATCACACCACTTAAGTCATTGCACGTAGTAGATAGTACCACGTATGTTTGAATGAAACTTCGCGAAGTGTGAATGTATCGAAGTCGGAAAGTTGGATAATGTCAAAGGTCAAGGTGGACGTAAATTTTTGTAATGAAATTCCCATTGAAAACGTTTTAACCACAGTAGAAGCTTCACAACGGTAGTGGGATTAAAGGCTTAAGTTTAACATATCATGGGATTTTCACAGGTTGTAACATAGGTGAACATGGTATAAAGGACGTTATCCGTCTCTATTTCACGGTGTATGGATATACACACTGGCTTGGAAACTACTATACCCCTGGGCAGTGCCTCGGGGCGTATCAGTTGCCGAACCAGCGTAAATATCCATACATCTGGAATAGGCACGGCTAGCTAATAAATATACGTGTAACAATATTTAACTTTCTCGAGCGCGTTTGCAACAAGTTGTTCCTGAAGTAGTGAATAATACTGTTGCAACCCTTTGACCTGTATTGTGTCCATATTTCATTATGTCCATGTTTCAGTGTGTTCCCGTATCCCGCACGTTATGTTGAAGTGTAGCAGAAACCCAGTCTTCAATAAATCAATATAATTTCACATTATTTCTCATATTATGGGGAACAGAACATGGCAATGCCGATTTAGACATCAGACGACACCTGCAAATGGCAATCGCCCTGTTGCGAATGCCTGTTGACTATTTTTTACACAGGAAAAAACTGTAACATTCCCTATCTACGTGCAATTCTCACGTTGAGTTGCATTCGATCTGAACAAGAGTAGAGAACCGAGTGGTTACTTTTTCGCAATGGCAGAATTTAATTTTTCTTCGTCGAAATTATTGCCGAGCAAGGTAGATATTCTTGTAGACCGCAGGGAAACATATAACCTATAGTCGCAACGCTGGGACGATTTCGTTAAATTGTCGAAGTTGAACGGGACTGAAAAAGACGTTCAGATGGCGGCTTTGCGATCTTGTTTGACAGATGACACTTTTAAAGTGGTTCTGAATCTTGATTTACCAGCGCCTGAATGCGACTTACCTATATCAGTAATTCGAGCATTGAAAAACACATGTTCACGGCCGGATCAATATTGTGATTGAATGTACGAATTTCAACTCACGCCAACAGCAAGCAGACGAATCATTCGACGATTTTCTGACTGATTTGCGCGAGTTGGCCAAAACGTGTAGTTTTTGCGATACTTGTGAAGAATTGTTGCTTCGCGATAGAATTGTTATCGCGCTCAGAGATTCTGACACCGTGGAACGCTTATTAGCACAAACAGATTTATCATTGGCTAGAGCCATAGTGCTATGCCTTGCAGAGGAATCTGCCAAACGACATCGCAGTGAAACTGTAGGGGAGCAACAGCTGAACGCGCTTTCACCTTAGAGAAAAAATAAAATGAGATCTTGTCCGCGAGCACGCAGTGACAACATCGACAGCCGTTGTGTGCGTTGCAACAAGACCCATACAGAAACTGCAACGTGTCCTGTTATTGGCAGTACATGTGCAGTCTGTGAACAAAAAGACCACTAAGTCAGAACTGTTCCATCTAACAGATTAATGAAAAACTGTCAGTCATTAACTTAGGGTCACTTTTGGCTCTCACTTGGACTCCTTCCTTGGCTCGCGTAGTGCACCTCGTGTCGAGGTGTGTTTGCGAGGAAATATCGCGAATCTGACAAAAGTGCTTGCAACACCTGGCACAAGAGCGGACGGTTCCGCTTGCAGACTTGATACTTTAAAACTCAGTCACGCAGGCGAGTTTGATGCCATTATGAAACGTGGCAAGCGCGGAGCGACAGACAATATTCACGTTTTGCAAGGAACTAGCGGCCTGTACCTTTCTTGGTATCTGTCTCGAGATTTAGGCCTTGTTCCACAGAATTAAGCTAAGGTTGCCCCCACGATCGGCGTAGCCACTAAAGGTGACAATTCTGACGGAGTAAACGTGTCGCGAGAAGACTTGATCAAAGAATTTCCAGAAGTGTTCAATGACAAAATAAAACCAATGCCTTCTGAGGTATTTAGAATTCAACTCACTGATGTCGCCACTCATTTCTACTTCAAAGCTCCACGAAACATACCATATGCCTATCGAGATAAACTGAAAAATGAGCTTGACAGAATGCTTGATAGTGGAATAATTATTCCTGTAACTGAACCTACAACTTGGTGCTTGCCTGTTGCTGTGACGCCGAAGAAAAAACTCTGAAAACATTCGTTTGTGTGTGGACTCTACTAAACTTAACAAATGCGTTAAACTCGAGCTTTACCAATCTCCAAGCCCACATGAAGCCGTGGCTGACATCACAGCAACGAATGCATCATATTTGACAAAACTTGACGCCTCAAGAGGACATTGGCAATACCCTTTAGCCAAAGACGGCCAGCCACTCACAACCCTTATTACTCTCTTTGGCAGATTTATGTTTCAGCTTGCTCCGTTTGGCATCTGTTCAATTTCGGAACATTACAACAGACGCATGGATGAAGCTCTCAGTGGACTTCCTCACCAAAGGAAAATTGTGGATGATATGATAGCATATGACGCTTCCTTCTCGAATGACGTTCAGCACGTTCAGCAAATACTTACGTGTTGCGCACAAAAGGGCACTTCTTAACGCTGACACATTTCTCTTCGCCGTGTCAGAAGTTGTTTTTTGTGGATACCGATTGTCACGCACAAGGTACTCTATTGATCCAGAAATAACAAAAGCGCTCCGCGAGTTTCCTACACCTACAAATATCAGACTTGCGATCATCTTTTGGCTTAGCAGATCAACTGACCGGATTCTCTGATGTTATATCCGAACAACTTGAAGCACTTAGGCCTTTGCTGTAACCTAAAAATGTCTTCCGGTGAGTTGATGTTCATGACCAAGCATTTGAAAAAGCCAAAATAGCACTGTCTACAACTCCCGTGCTCGCGGATAATGATCCCAAGAAAAATACTTCCCTTCACGTGGATGTTAGTCTTTTAAATGGTTTAGGGTTCATCCTTTTCCAGCAACAAAATGTTCTGCCTGGCATGTAGTACAAGCTGGACAACGTTTTCTTTCAGACCTTGCAACTCGCTATGCATTGATAGAGCTTGAAATGCTAGCTGTCGTGTGGACAGTAAAGAAATGACATATGTTTCTGGATGGTTTACCCCATTTTGACGCTGTGATTGATCACAGACCCCTCTTTCCGATTCTTAACCCTTTACCTAACATGCAAAGCAGACGACACTTGCAATAACTAATTTTTTTCATTTTTTGTCTCAAAAACATAGGTTATGACCCCTTGTTGGAACGAGCTCGACGAGCTCGTTCCAACGAGGGGTCATAACCTATGTTTTTGAGACAAAAAATGAAAAAATAATGAAAATTAATTGGCGATTTTTTAGAATAGCGCTGGCCGGTTTTGGCCGTTACGTTGGGTAAAGGGTTAACAGCTACTGCCTGAATAACATTGAAAAAGTTGCAAAACATGCGCATCAAATTAATGCGCTATTAGTTTACAGGCACCTACTGCCCAGATAAACATTTAATGGGGGCTGATGCAATTTCTAGAAATCCCTTACTGGATCCTGATACATACGACCGGAATTACGAAGTTGAGAACGATTTTTATTTTTGAGCAATCAGTTCTTCAGAACAACAGTCGGGTGATCGCGAAGACATTGTTCTTGAAAACCTGAGACACACGGCAGAGTTCGACAAAGAATACCAAGACCTATTCAATGTTATAAGTAATGGCTTTCCCAATGAAAAGAACAGCTTACCAATTTCAGTGCGTCCATATTGGGCAATGCGTGATCGTCAAGTTCAACCATCACTCCGTAGGAGTTCATAGCATCATAAACCATCGCCACGCCTCATTGAAGAGATTTAGCACATATAGTGATTTTGACCTGTAGCATTATTCTTGTATCTTTTTCTCGTCTAAGTAAGTTTTTTGATTGTGTTTTGTAGTTGTAGCGATAACAAGGATTTCAGTTAGAGAGCGTTGGTGGCCTATTTCACAGGACTATCACCCCCGCAAATTTCAAGTCTGTAGGCCTTCCCGTTCTTGAGATCTCAGAGTTGATTAATAATAATAATAAAAGGGAACAATAAGAATAACAATATACTTCCATACTAACACAAGGAAGTATAATAACAAGAAAGGGCAACGCAAAGCGTGGGTCAATTCCCTCGACCCGCAAAAATGTTTGAAAAGTGTGAAAAGGGCCATAACTGTGGAAGGAATCTGTGGAACAAACTTACACTATACAGGTATCGTTCCCCCATGATGCTCCATCACAACGCGAAATATAATTCTCTGTGGAACAAACTTACACTATACAGGTATCGTTCCCCCATGATGCTCTATCACAACGCGACATATCATTCAAATCGGAGTAGCAGTGGCCGAGATACAAGGTAAAATGTTGGTACGGACGGGCGTAGATCTCCAGTGAAGGGCCATAATGCCTCCGACCCGCAAAAATTTTCTAACTCGAAGAGTGAAAAAGGGCTATAACTCTGGACAAATGTGTGGAAGAAACCACGCTACACAAGTATCGTTCCCCCAAGATGCTCTATCAAAACACCAAATATCATTCAAAACTGAGTATCAGTGGCTGAGACACAAGGGGGAAATGTTGGTACGGACAAATGGACAGACGGAGGTCTCGAGTGGAAAAGGGTCATAACTCAGAAAAATGTGTTGAAGAAACTCACGCTATATAGGTATCGTTCCACCATGATGCTCTATCAAAACACCAGTTATCATTCAAATCGGAGTACCAGTGGCCGAGATACAAGGGAAAATGTTGGTACGGATGGACAGTCTCCACTAGATACCCCTTCGACTTTTCAAGTTAGAAGCATAATAAAAAGTATAATAAAAGTGCACCGTCAGGCGTGGGCGATGCCCCGACAGCACGTTCTTACATTGGACATCTTTCCAGACAAATTTTCAAAATCGAAAAAATGGAAAAGGGGTCATAACTCAGACAAAATTGGTCGGACCGAACCCAAATTCGAACTTGATCTGCGTATTTATAAGACACCCCTATGTACAGGATTTGGTGTTGATTTAATAACTGAAATTGAAGTTATCAGCCAGACATCCAATTTTCAAAATGCAAAAATGAAAAAGGGTCATAACTCAGTCAAATTTGGTCGGACCGAACCCAAATTCGAACTTGATCCGCTTATTTATGAGACAACATACGTACAGAATTTGGTGTTGATTTAGTAATTCAACTTGAAGATATCAGCCAGACATCCAATTTTCAAAGTCCAAAACATGGAAAGAGGTCCATAACTCAAACAAATTTGGTCGGACCAAACACAAATTCGAACTTGATCTGCGTATTCTTGAGATAAACCAACGTACAAAATTCAGTTTTGATTCAATAATTCAAACTGAAGTTATTATCCGGACACCAAATTACCAAGGCTGAGAATTGGGGTGGAAAAACGTCGAAAAAGGGGCATAACTCCAACAAAAATGATCGCAACCAGCCGATATTCGCAATTCACCTCATCATTGGGGTAAAGAATTTATACTCCAAATTCGGGCTTTATTCGATTCGATGACCCAAACTTTAGTTATCACTCCAGGCAGATAGACGCATAGACGCCTGCGCGTGCGCACGTATGCACGCACGCACGCACGCACGCACGCAGCCGATTACAATAGTTTTGTCGGGGACAACAAGAAAAAAAAACCCAGAAAATGCAAATGCAATACACTTCCATGTTATTATGTATATATTTATTGGTGCTTAAGGTCACATATTTCCGCACAATGGATAATCATGATCATGGCAGTTTAACGGGTGGAGGAAGCCGGAGCACCCGGGGAGAACCACCGAGCAACGGCGAGTAACTGTCAGCTCCTCAACATACCTACTCCACACAAACAGGGTTAGCATTGGTTGAAGATAGGTGCACCATCAACGTGCAGTACGCCTTATTACACAACGCCACCGTGCCCACACATGGGCAAAGGGGGCTTCTTGCCCAAGGACATAGTGCAGTTGCCGCAGGTGGGATTCGAACCGAGGACCCTCTTTGCATGTAACACATGGTAGTATAAAAAGTATAATAAAAGGGAAAATAGCAATTATAATATACTTCCATGTTAACACATGTTAACGGTGGCTCAGTGGTTAGGACATTGGACTTAAACTGAAAAGTTCACGCTTCGATCTCCACCAGGGTAACTGTGTTGTATCCTTGGGCAATGCACTTAATCCTGATTGTCCAAGTGGGGTACGGTGGCGCTGTGCATTAGACATACTGAACGCCGCTGGTGTATTTATCTTAACCCTTTACCCAACGTAACGGCCAAGACCGGCCAGCGCTATTCTCAAAAATCGCCAATTAATTTTCAAAATATTTTCATTTTTTGTCTCAAAAACATAGGTTATGACCCCTCGTTGGAACGAGCTCGTTCCAACGAGGGGTCATAACCTATGTTTTTGAGACAAAAAATGAAAAAAATTAGTTATTCGAGATTTTTTTTTTGCAAGTGTCGTCTGCTTTTCATGTTAGGTAAAGGGTTAAACTAATGTTATTCCGGTTTGGGCAGTTAGTACGTTTGGGAGTCTGATTCTTGCTCATTGCTGTTTGTAGATTCTCCCCGGATAGGCCGGTTTCCTCCACCACCAAATCAGTCCTACATGGAGTGACCCTGGCTGTGGAAAGTGCAATTAAACCCCAATAAATAAATAAATAAATAAATAAATAAATAAATAAATAAATAAATAAATAAATAAATAAATAAATAAATACCTGATCTCGCCCATACCTCACGCAGTGACTGTTTATGACTCAAGGGTATTATATGATATTGAACCAAAGTCATGACACCGGTGTGAAGGTCACAGACGGTTTATGTGTTTGCTTGTCGATTCTAATCTTTTCTTTACATAAACAATTATTCAATGGACCGATTTTATATATATTTTACACATTGATTGCCAATGGCTCAAGGGTATGGTATGGGACCAAGTTCAAGGTCACTGACCACTTATACTTCGCTCACCGTTGTTTGTACTGCATGATTGTCCTGACCTTGACCCAATGTCGTAACTCCAAGGCCAAGTGCACAAACCATTTGTGTGTTCTAACTTTATATGGTCCATAAAAACTGAAGGAAAGGAGAGGTTTTGTTCATGCTTCACATAATGGTTGTTCATAGTTCAAGTGTGTTGTGACCTTGACTCAAGGTTATAACTGCCTGGCCATAGAAGGTTCGTCTTTCATTACATATACCAAAACAAAAACGTATTTGCAGGCTTATACACAATCTATTTTCAATGAAATTTTTAAACATTTGTTTGACTTTTTCTCCATTGCATTACAAACTTTTATGGTCATGACTTATCTTTTTGGCTCATATTCGGGAGCATATGTTTACTTATTTTTAATGTTATTGTTTCTTTTCAGCTCTTCGGATAACAATCACTTACTCTGGCTAGGATTTTCTTGTAACGGGACGATGTTGACAGACTTAATGGACAAAAAGGTGGAATGGAATCGGCCTTCTTGTATACCATTGAAAGAACAGCCATGTTATGAATTGAAACCGTTCTTATATAGCACGTTTTGTTCTGAAGCGCATGCTCTTTGTGAAATTTCAAGTAAGTTCCTCAACACTTTGAACACTAGTAGTAGTGTAGCGATGGATCGGGCTACATTGGCAGGATCTCATGTGACGTCATAGTCACGTGACCCAGTGATGTCATGTTGTATTGTCATGGTAATCTGCGTGAGTGGCCATCTTGTGACTTCATCCCCATAGTGACACGTGATGTGAGTGCGCATGCGCAGCGTGTGTTGTTAGGGTGATACGTGTTTCCGTCGTCCATTTTCTATACTGGAGGCCGCCATCTTGGTTTCTATGATAGCACGTGACTGTTATGTGACCCAAAGTATTCTAATAGAACAGGGGTATGTTCAGAGGGAATGTTCGATTATACAGGAGTGATTTCCCGATTCGCAGAATTACCACAAACAACCCGACAAGTTTTACTGTTTCGAATTCTTTCAGAATTCTCTGCTTCTATCTATGTATGCAATAGTTTTCGTCTACCTGACCATGTTCCTTTGTTCTGAAGTATACTCCAGTAGCATAGAAGAGCCTATGAAATGAAACAGTTTAGCTTTTTGATACTATTTTTAGCTGTTCTGGTCTGTTCTTGTTAGTTCTGGCCATATTCCGTGTACTCTTGTTGTTTCATTTATCTATCTAGATCACCCAAACAGTTCACTTTGCTGGCGCTAACTAACCAATCAGATTGCTTGATTTCCCCATAATCTCTATACAGAGTTATCTCCCCTTATTACAATGAAGTCTTATATCATTCCGAAAGCCAATAAGCTATCGAGCAGTTACTGAAAAGTCATTGCTCCAACGACTCGAAGCCCATCGAGTAAATGAGCTACCGATTAATTGCTCGTTCGAGTGACTCCTCGAACGACCTTTCGACTCATTTCGGTATTTGAGGATACCTATGGCCTGGTATTATATTATTTGAGGATACTTATCTGAGGATACTATTACTTGTTTGGCAAATGAGCTTTAGAGTCGTTCGAGCAGTATGTCGAGTCACTCGATCGAGGAATTACTCTAAAGCTCATTCGCTTGACGGGCTTCAATTCACACGAGCAATGACTTTTCAGTAACTCCTCGATAGCTTATTTGGAGAATTTGGAATAGGTATTCTTGGGGTGGCCCAGAAGGGTGGGCCAAACAAGTAATAGTATCCTCAGATAGGTATCCTCAAATAATACAATACCAGGCCGTAGGTATCCTCAAATACCGAAATGAGTCGAAGAGTCGTTCGAGGAGTCACTCAAACGAGCAATTACTCGTTAGCTCATTTCCTTGATGGATTTCGAGTCGCTTGAGCAGTATGTCGAGTCACTCGATCGAGCAATTACTCTAAAGCTCTTTTGCTCGATGGGCTTCGAGTCATTCATGCAATGACTTTTCAGTAACTGCTCGATAGCTTATTGGTAGAATATGGAATAGGTATTCTTGGGGTGGCCCAGAAGGCTGGGTCAAACAAGTAATAGTATCATCAGATAAGTATCCTCAAATAATACAATACCAGGCCATAGGTATCCTCAAATACTGAAATGAGTCGAACAGTCGTTCGAGGAGTCACTCGAACGAGCTATTACTCGTCAGCTCATTTCCTCGATGCACTTCGAGCAATAACTTTTCAGTAACTGCTCGATAGCTTACTGGCTTTGGGAATAATATAGGACTTCACTGTAATAAGGGGAGATAACTCTGCATAGAGATTATGGGAAATCAAGCAATCTGATTGGTTAGTTAAAGCCAGTAAAGTGAACTGTTTGAGAGATCTAGATAAATGAAATAACAAGAGTACACAGAATATGGCCAGAACTAACAAGAACAGACCAGAACAGCTAAAAATAGTACCAAAAACGCAAAACTGTTCCAATTCAGAGGCTCTTCTACGCTACTGGAGTATACTCCAGTATACTCCAGAACAAAGACACATGGTCAGGTAGACGAAATCTATTGCATACATAGAGAGAAACAGAGAATTCTGAAAGAATTCGAAATAGTAAAACTTGTCGGGTTGTTTGTGGTAATTCTGTGGATCGGGAAATTACTCCTGTACAATCTAACATACCCTCCTAACATACCCCTGTCCTATTAGAAGGTTTTGGGTCACATAGCAACCACGTGCTACCATAGAAACCAAGATGGCGGCCTCCAGTATACAAAATGGACGACGGAAACACGTATCACCCTAACACTCATATCACATATCACTATGGGGATGACGTCACAAGATGGCCGCTCACAGAGGTTACCATGACAACACAACATGGCATCCCTGGGTCACGTGACTATGACGTCACATGAGATACTGCATGAGATCCTGCCAATGTGGCCCGATCCATCGCAACACTGCTACTAACACCGATGACTTTGTTCATGGTAGTGGCAGAACAATGGTTTGAAATGGAAGGGCCTCGTGTTTACACAAATATTCATCCAGTACCACTTAACCCTTTGACCAACATAACGGACCAAACCGCCTAGGGCTATTCACAAAAAACACCATTCAGTTTTCATTATTTCTGTTGTTTTTTTTTTGTCTCGAAATCATAGCTTGTGAGCCCTCCTTGGAACGACCCCTCATTCTAATGAGGGATCATAAGCTATGTTTTTGACTCAAAAAAAGAAAAAAATTAACTATTAAAGTATTTTGTTTACAGATGTTGTTTGCCTTTAATGTTAGCTAAAAGACCTTTAACCTTATTTACAAACTCTGTTTCCAATACATACCTTAAGAAGCCCATTGAAAAAATCTCGCCAAAAGCTTGTTTTTAGGCCTAAAATTAACATTTCTTCTGTTGTTGTTGTTGTTGTTGTTCAAGAATTATATTAAGTGTTCATCTCTGATCCCGTCGTTCAGAAACATCTTTCCGAAGGTGTATTTGAATTGTCTGATGCAGTTAATTCTTGATTAAAGTATTTGCCGAACAATCAAACATGGGTCATTAAAAATGATTGTGATATCAGCTATAATTTGCCAATGGCAATGGCAGCTGATCTTTTCAGTTGATGGCAGATCTGGTAAAACTGCTCTTGATATTTAAATTTACAAACAATGTTTCATACCCGTTATCTCTCACCGACGATAATCCCGTGTTTCAGGAAATGGGAGAACACCCTATGACGAAATACAATAGTACACCATGAATTGTTTTACACCACCATAGTAACAGCAATAAATTCAATCCTTCTCTGTCTATTTCAAAACGACAAACGCATCCCCTGCACTTCTAGTATTTTCTGTATTTTTTTCAAATCCGACTTGCAGAGCTGTAGAATTAAAACATTACTGATCCTCACAACAGATTTAATATTCATTACGTCGTCTGCTCCCTCACTGCAGATTTAATATTCATTACGTCGTCTGCTCGTACACTGTAAATCTTTTCATCACGCACAAAATATGCATCCCGGTTGAAAGAACACTTCAAAAGAATACAAAAAGCGGAACATCTTAAGTGTTTGAAAGGGTTTATTGCATGGGTTTCGTTGGGTGCAAGAATATCACGCTCGATGAAAGCTCATCTGGTATTCGGTGCGACACAAAATGAGGGTGATGGCCAATAACCCATTCATTCAAACGCCTGTACGGTTCTGCATTATGACAATGTGTGCACTTTACTTAACCCCTTGAACTCTAGTGGTATCTTCCATGCCAGTTCAATGGCAGCAATTAGAAGGGCCCATATTCATTATTTGGGGTAGACCAATCAATATTTTCAACGTGCAGCCTCGGGGCTGCACGTCGAAAATACTGATTGATCTACCCCACACATGTACTGAACAGCCATCCTATTTAATGACGTTATGACGTATCATGCTGCTGACCGGGAGGGTTATTATATTTATTTATTTATTGGTGTTTAAGGTCACATACTTATGCACAATGGCGAATCGTGACCGTGACAGTTTTACGGGTGGAGGAAGCCGGAGTACCCGAAGAGAACCACCGAGCAACGACGAGCAGCTGTCAGCTCTCCAACATCGTAACTCTGAACTCTGCACCGCAGCACAGGCAGGGTTAGATTGGTTGAAGACATGCGCACCATCGACGTGCAGTACGCCTCAGTACACAGCGTCATCGTGCCCCCATGTAGGCAATCAGGGTGAAGTGTCTTGCCCAAGGACACAACGCGGTTGCCGCAGGTGGGATTCGAACCGAGGACCTCTCGGCTTGCAGCCTGCACCTCTACCAACTGAGCCACCGCGCCCCCGACCGGGAGGGTTAAGACGATCTTTTACTTTAACATAAAGTAATTAAAGTGTCAATGACATTGCAGCTCAACTTGTCAAGACAAAGACATGTACATGTATAGTATGTGACACAGCAATGACAAACATCTAGGTAATGACCTGATAACAAAGATACATATAAAGTATTGTAACGGTCTGTACATAAATACTGACCGTTGCCTGTAACAAATGTATAGGTAAAGTATTGTAAAGGTGGTTGACAGTCAGATGCTAAACTAGAAAAAAATCTTTGAGTCCCAGAGTGGGTCTGACTGAACCCCAAAATATTTGTTCTCATAGCACAGTGATAACAAAGGCACCCCAAAACACACTCATTCCTGTCCCAAGGTGAAAACAAAGGTACCCAAGAAGTTTCGTGAAGATCAGTTCACAAATATGAGCTGTGTAGAAGTTGTGACATAAAACTGATTGGACTTAATTTCGGTACAAAATGGCCACTGGCAGCCATCTTGAATTTTGGACCGCACCCAGAAACACTCGTTCTCGTCCCAAGGTGATAACAAAGGTACCCAAGAAGTTTTGTGAAGATCGGTTCATAAATACAGCCTCTAGCCCGAGCCGTATTGACATGTGCACTTACAGTGTATAAGTAGCACTGAATAAATCAAAGTTCATCTAATTTGCATAATTTGTTATTAATTTCTGCACGAAAAAAAACCCCGTACTATATGTGATGTATTCCATGTTACTAAACATTCATACAAAAATGTATTCAAATCAGAACTTTCATACATAAGTTCTGTACAAAAGACTGATTGCACCAATTTTGGTACAAAATGGCTGCTGGTGGCCATCTTGAATTTCGGACCACACCCAAAAACACTCGTTTGCATCCCACGGTGATAACAAAGGTACCCAAGAAGTTTCGTAAAGATCGGTTCATAAATACGGCCTCTAGCCTGAGCCGTAGAGAAGTACAAAAAACTGATTAGACCTAATTTCGGTACAAAATGGCCACTGGTAGCCATCTTGAATTTTGGACCGCACCCAGAAACACTCGTTCTCGTCCCAAGGTGATAACAAAGATACCCAAGACGTTTCGTGAAGATCGGTTCATAAATACAGACTCTAGCCTGAGCCGTATTGACATGTGCACTTACTGTGTGTAAGTAGCACTGAAAAAATCAAAGTTCATCTAATTTGCATAATTTCTGCACGAGAAAAAAACCCGTATTATATGTGATGTATCCCATGGTACTAAACATTCACACAAAAAATTATTCAAATCAGCGCTTTCATATGGAAGTTCTGTGCAAAAATCTGATTGCACCAAATTTTGTACACAATGGCTGCCATCGGCCATCTTGAATTTCGGACCGGATCCAAAAACACTCGTTCTCGTCCCAAGGTGATAACAAAGGTACCCAAGGAGTTTCGTAAAGATCGGTTCATAAATACGGCCTCTAGCCCGAGCCGTATTGGCATTTGCACTTACAGTGCTGAAAGTAACACCAAAAAACATCAAAGTTAGTCTAATTTGCATAATTTACGCACAAGAAAAAAAGCCCGTATTATATGTGATGTAGCCCATGGTACTAAACATTCATACAAAAAATTATTCAAATCAGAGCTTTCATATGGAAGTTCTGTACAAAAAACAGATTTCTGCATCGTCGGTACAAAATGGAGGCTGGCAGCCATCTTGAATTTCGGACCGCACCCAAAAACACTCGTTCTCGTCCCACGTTCATAACAAAGGTACCCAAGAAGTTTCGTAAAGATCGTTTCATAAATACGGCCTCTAGCCCGAGCCGTATCCAATTGTTGACGGACAGACGGACATACGGCCAGACGGACGACGGGCCATGGCATAAGCTCAAATTTGGCTTCGCCAAAGTTGAGGTAAAAGTCAACATTCCTTCAGATTCTTTGAGGAGATAAAAGAATTATTAAAAATAATTCCACAAGCATCAGTTTTCTTACTTTCAACACTGTTCCAACTTCATTTTATTTTTTCCTTCACAAGATCTGTTTCGGATATTGTCTATCCAGTGATAAATGCAAAATACTTTCTCCAAAGTAGTTCATGAGATTTCTCAACATTTTCCAAAACTGTTCAATTTCCAAATCCAAAGACCTTGGTTGCCCCCAACACTTGACCATTGTCTCCCACCACTTTATAACCTCGTCCTCGTCGAGTTTTTCAAACATCAACGCAAAACACAAGACTGTTCCGTGGTGTAGCAGATGTGTGTTTTGATTCGTCCCGCGGACATGCAACCTGGATATATTTAGCACATCACTCTAGGATTATTTAAATCCGTGAGATGAGCATATGCCGTGTAGAAGACATCTGTGAGAAACCGCTAATGCAGAAAATCTCTTTTCAAATTTTCCACAGGATACTTGATATTTAAAAATGACATGCTTAATATTTTTAAGCTTGTTTTTTTTAAATAGAAATATTTAAAATATCATGTTGATTGTTTTTCTATTTTATTTAAATAATTCTGAGAGCAACCCAAGAAATATTAAATTAAAAAACACCCTCAAAAAAGTCTCCATAAAACACCCATTAGATTTGACATTTCACAGCTGAATGGGGTTACAAAATGCAATCCGGTTTGCCTTGAAAAATGTACACACCTGATTGCTGACTGTTTGAATGAAAATGTCAATGACACTGTTGGTCAACTTGACAAACTTGAACTTGGTAAGTTATAAGTGAAATAGCAAAATTGAAGATCATTGGTACCAATGTTATTTGGTGAAACTTCAACATAACAGCATTGTGTGTGCGCAACGTCAGAGCAATCAATGCATTTTTAAATGTAAACTGTAAGGCTTGCTAGAGAAAGAATGTTGATACCCAAATGCAGTAAGTTCAGAGGATATTGTAAACGGCAACTTTTTTCACAGAAATGAATGCAAATCAACAGCTCTTATCTCGAGGCCTATGTAATGTGCACACCAAGTTCAAAAGCAATCCTACGATAAATGTGTCCGGTAGGTCATGTCAAGGAAAAATGTTGATGCACACAAATGCAATAAAATTCAAAGATGTTTGCTAACAGCAATAGTTTTTGATGGAAATGAAAAGAAAATCGATAGCTCCCATCTTTGTCACCCTGAATAAGCATGCAAAGTTTCAAAACAACCTGATAATGAAAGCGCCCTCTGAGGCATGCCAAAGGAAGATGTTAATGCACACATGCACTACGTTTGAAGGTCATAACTTGCATCAATGGTTTACACCGAACACACATACCAGGTTTCAAAGAAATCCGATCATCAATGAGCCCTGTAGGGTGTGATTAAGGGAAATAATGAGGTCTGACTAAACTGAGTTCGAAACGTACTTGCCGCTGCAACATTTTTTGACCGAAATGGAAGAAACTCTAGAGGTCACACCAAACAAGCACACCAAATTTCGATGCGCCCTGCAGGGTGTGCCAAAGGGAAATATCGATGCAGAACTGCACTAAGTTCATCAAAGGTCATTTCCAACGGCAACATATTTTGACGGAAATCGACGAAAATCGATAGCTTCCTTCTGGAGGTCATCCCAAACAAGCACATCAGGTTTCAATGTAATTCGATCATAAATGTTCCTCTGTAGGGTGTGCTAAATAGAAATATTGAGGTCCGACTAAACTAAGTTCAAAGAACGTTGCCAGCGGCAACGTTCTTTGACGGAAATGGAAGAAAATCTACAGCTCCCATCTAGAGGTCTCCCCAAACAAGCCTACCAAGTTCCAACGCGATCTGATCATAAATGCGACCTGTATGTGTGCCAAAGGAAATTGTGGACGTACATACGTACAAACGACGCCGGGCGAGAAGTGACGGCAAGTTGAGCTAAAACTCCAAAAGACAAATGATACGTTTTTTTCTGATGCTGGTAATATAACTTTATTCTGAGTATGTATGCACGTCAGTAAAATAAGCAATTTTAGTGTAGAGAAGTTTTTTTCTTTTCGATAAATTCAAAGTTCAAAAAAGAAAGTTTGAATGAAAATCTGTAATCTCTATTAAAAACTCTTGACTCTGAAGTTTAATGGCTGTCGGTTAACTTCTGATAGTTCACTCGGCTTAAATCATTCAGTTGACAAAATTCTATCTAATTAAGTCTGAAACGTTTATTGAATTTGCACAAGGTATTTAACGCTGACTACACCTCAATCAAATGAAGTGCTGCTTAACAATGTTTACTGTGTATTATTATGAATGATATCTATTCTGCTTCATAAGTATATGTCATTGTATATTTTTCTCTCCCTACCAGGCCGAAATAGCCTATGTAACGACCACGTTATTATTCCGCTCAGTCTCGCGATGTCGGAGAGATTTCTCAACTCGACAAAACTTCAATTCAAAAACATGGGAAAATGACATTAGAAACATTAGCACTCCCAAAGAACGGCAAAACTGCCACATCTTCCAAAATGCCAGTGATTCATTCCAGTCAGTTATATTAATAGGTAGAAAAGACAATTCCAGAAAATACAACCAAAAAAGTTTTCGGAATATTCTCATGAAACAAAATTGTTCTCATTTAGTTTATGAGTCTGAATACTAACGAAAATGTTTGAGGCGATGGGTGCAAGGGAGAACGGCAAACTGTACCACAGAATGTCTGTACACCTGACCCCTTTTAGCTGTCACGTGCTATTTCCATACACCCCATTACAGCAAAGTGTACCACAGAATGTCTGTACACCCCTTTTAGCTGCTAAGGGATATTCTCATACACCCCGTGGAACTTCGTACACTCCACTGAGTTGAATGTACCCTACTGGATTCATTGGTTACTGACCAATCAGGGCGCTTGAATAATTTTAAACGGTTAATAAAACATGCCATGTTGGGTTACTTTGTTACAAAACATGGTATACCCCGATATTCTTTTATAAGAGACATGCTGGATTACATAGATCATATCACTTGCAAACTTGGGTTCTCTCTATGAGGATTTCAATTTTCATTCGTAAAAAAGATCAAGATTGCAATGTGATTATGCTGTGATTATGCAGTGTACTGAAACAAATAAGCAAAAGTTTGATTGCATCACCTATATGCAATTAGAAAAAAAAATAGGTAAATCTTACATGGGAAATTAATTCGCCATTGAAAAGGTTCATCTCGGGATTTTTTTTACAGTCACACCACGAGAATGTAAAGGACAAGTTTATTACAATGGAGCAACTGTAAAGTGTTTTTGGATGGTTTGGGGCGATTACACTTTTTCGGACGCTGGTAACATATGTGGAAAGGATAATGGTTCTATCGGAACAATATCTGACGTTGATCAAGGCAAGTTTGTCATAAACAACGTGTAAGTATATATATATATATTACAATAAATGTGTATTGAGTCCGTAATTATCCGAATATAGAGTTTACCAGGGCTCCAAGAATTGCCAGTTACGGGATCTGAATCTTGCAACTGCATAATACAAACGTGTGCTTGGTTACGATTTGTTTACGTTATTATTTATATAACATTACATGCCATCGAAACGCGTTTGCGAGTTACCTTGTGCATTTCTTTATACGAAAAGTGAGAAACAATCCACTTCACAAAAGCATAATTATCAAATTAAGGGACCACTGTGTTTTTTCTATTTGATTCACAGTCACTCACTGAAAGCATTCAAACTGGAATAACAGGCAGCTGTACTGTTACAGCACATGGTCGTTTTGAAATATTGAACGTATACACTCTCAATAGGTTTATTTGAGGACTGAAATTTTTTTTAGACAATTTGTAAAAGCAATCACCTATGAATAATCAGAAACACTTCAACCATTTCACAAATAAATTGCGAAAAATGTAAAGTGTATCCTCCGATTATTTTATAACCAGTGCAGCGCAGCCTGTTGCAACAACAAACACCAGCCAGCAACTATAATGTTAAGTATTCAGAACAGACCACGATCTGGAAAAGAATGAGTAATCACCCCCCCCCCCCCCCCAGGACTATATTATGCGACAGCACCTCTTCAATTATTTTATTTTATTATATTTATTTTCTGTGTATGTGTGTGTGTGTGTGGGAGATGGGGGGGGGGGGGGGGGGGCACGAAACTTTCGAAGTCAGTATCACCTCGTGTCGGACAGTTTTACCTATGGAGAAAGCCGCGATACTCGGAGAAAGCCGCTCATCAGCGGCAAGCAATTGCCAGACTCCCCATCTTACCAACTCCACACAAAGAGGGTTACCGCTGTTTAAAAACAAGTGTAGAGTCGACGTGTATCACCCTTCTTAGTACACAGCGTCACCACAGCAGGCAGTCAGGATTAAGTGCCTTGCCCAAGGACGCAACGCAGTTAGCGCTGGTGGGGATGGAACCGTGGGCCTTTCAGTTTTAAATCCAATACCATTACCACTGAGGCACCACGCTCACGAGCAACCTCTTTGTGCTAGACAATATGGTGAACTATTCAATCGCAGTCATCAGTGGAAGTTTAGAAAGTGACATCCACTGAGAAATATTTTAAGTCAACGCAACTGTATTGACAAGCTACAATAAGCTCGCCGGTTTCCCAATCCATTGATTGTGTTTTTTTGTTAAATCGTGAGTACGGAATTCGACTTACGCTCGGTTGTTTGTGTGTTTTTGAGGCAAAGGCAAAGTGACTGGCACAGACATTTCCTACTGAAATGTTGGGCTTTCTGTCCTTGGAGTACTGTTTCCATAACAATATATATAGTGAGCTCAATTGGGTTTCAACAATGACATGAAAATACATAAATTTGATTTAAAGTAAGTGTTGACTTGGGAACTGGTTAGACTGACCCTTCAATTGCTGTTTTTTGCTGATGTTCCACAGTTTCGTCTTTACGAAGATGTTTTGTTTCTCCAATAAACGATGAAAGGTCAACGATTCGACGGATCTTTTGATTTAGAGTTGATCAAATTTCCATCATCTTTTGCTACTTCGCCATTCACGCTGTAAAATGTCAAAGTGGACAGAATGATGGACCTCCTTTCGCATCCTCCCTCTGATATGTTCATACCAAATGACAGGCTGAATTGAAATATATTGGTCCAAATCGTTTCTCGCTTCTTATAATAAATTCATCTGTAACCCACCTTTAATTGGTGGATACTGCACTGGGTGAGTTAGAAAATCGCCCACTGAATGGCCAGGAAGGTTAAAATACTATGCAATCCAAATACACATATTCCATAAGAACTGAGTATAAAGCTTAGGTACTGGGTGAACTGACGGGCACTTATCGATGTTATTCCTTAAAGGGCTACAAATTAGCCTTTACAAGGATGATACGCAAGTTTTTTTTCAGAGAGGACAGGTCTCGTCATGGGAATTGACTTTCTAAAAAAATAAATATTAACGGGCGAGGAAGGATTCAATTAAGAAGCATATTTAGAAAACACATATGACATCAGTAGAAAATAACGCGAAGTTTCCTTTTGTTTCTCTCAGAGAGCTATCTTCGTTTATTAAAAGTTACAAAAGGAAACTTGTCTTTTATGGCAAGCTTATTAGAAGAACCCAGTAAATGTCTATGTCTACTTTGACTCTTTGTTTAACGAACGTGTTTACAGAAATTTGCAAGTTTTTATTCTTCCCAGGAATAAAATAAGCAAATCTTACCTCCTAGCCATTTATGCAAAGGATAGTGACTGTATTATACGTCACAATGCACACGCTGTTAATATAATGAACAGAACAAAAAAGTTACATAACATCAAAAGATGCTAAAAGCGCCTTTTTTCTTTTTTGAATGGGTTTAACCCTTTGCCTGACATGAAAAGGCAGACGGCAAAAAAAAATTTAAAAAAAAATTCCCGAATAACTATTTTTTTAAAAAATTTTGTCTCAAAAATATAGGTTATGACCCCTCGTTGGAACGAGCTCGATGAGCTCGTTCCAACGAGGGGTCATAACCTATGTTTTTGAGACAAAAAATGAAAAAATAATTAAAATCAATTGGCGATTTTTGAGAATAGCGCTGGTCGGTTTTGGTCGTTACGTTGGGTAAAGGGTTAAACAGAGAAAAATGGTCAAACTTTCAAACTGATTGGGGAAAAAATGTAAAAAGCCAGCTTGTGTATTTTATACTACTGTACAGGAAAATGAATGAGGTTTGTGAAATGATGCGCACATCGATTATACAACTGCGCTAACATTACGAAACGTCACTTTTTATCTGAAATTTTCATACCCTCAGTAATAAATTCACTGACAACTTTAGAAAATTAAGGGTAGCTAACTTGTCTGTAAATCTTTTCCAGTGACGAAAATTGTCAGTCATGTATAGGCACCAGAACAAAATGAAGGTTTTTTTTAATTTAAAATTGTTTAAATTGAATTCATATTTTACTATTTTTACTGTTTCGACATTCATTCCGTGGTATGTAAAATAAGCATTATCATAATTGGTATTCATGTCAACATGTGTAATTAAAATGCATTTTTAAGACCTTCGATTCAGAATGTTTTAAAAGGAAATAAATGTTTTTCACATAGCTCCGAGAACTTTAGCTATAGGTTTCAAATAAGGAATGATAGTTTGTTTCTATTTCTTGAGTTACGAACCTCAAAAAGAAAGGCCAAACTGTGTACATGGGCGTAGCCTATTTACACTATGTTTGGTCTTTGTTTTCTGGGGTTCATAACTCAAAAATAGACAGAAACAAACGATCATTCCACATAATTAAACTCGAGGGGAAAAATTTTAAAAAGTCATAGTTTTCTAACATTCTGTTTGAAATAACGATACATTTCACTGAAACATGTTCTTGTATCATCAAAAGTTTTATTGACCAATGAATTGCTTAAGGCAAAAAATGAAAAAATAATGAAAATTCATTGGCGATTTTTAAGAATAGCGCTGGCCGGTTTTGGCCGTTACGTTGGGTAAAGGGTTACCCAACGTAACGGCTAAAACCGGCCAGCGCTATTCTTAAAAATCGCCAATGAATTTTCATTATTTTTTCATTTTTTGTCTCAAAAACATAGGTTATGACCCCTCATTGGAACGAGCTCGTCGAGCTCGTTCCAATGAGGGGTCATAACCTATGTTTTTGAGACAAAAAATGAAAAAAATTAGTTATTCAAGAATTTTTTTTGCAAGTGTCGTCTGCTTTTCATGTTAGGTAAAGGGTTAAGTTAAAAGGAACGTCATGGGCAATGCTCCCACAAAACTTCAATCTCTCTTTCCACTTGACGGAAGGGTGCTGTCATTCAAAGCAATACTGAGTTAAAATTAATTCTGATTTTGGCCATTTCCCAAAAAACCGAAAACAGTTTATAAATGTGGAGTTCGATATAAACCCAGATGACATGAAGTTGGTTGAACTTTGTCTCAGGAAGAGATCATTCAGGCCATTTGGAAATTGAAAAGTTTTGCTCACGTGAGTTTCGTTTGTGGATTATTATGACCGGTCATTGTTTACGTTTGATTTATGTAATACAATGAATGCAGAGGATCACCTATTGCGTATAAACAAATTGAACATGGAATAAAAGCACGATAAAGATCTCATTGTTTATTAAATTTTATTTTGTAAGTCTTTATAATATGGTGAGATAAATATTAATTACTTTTCATGTCAAAACAATATGAGCGTGCAGGGGCAACGTAATTTTCAAGACAGATATTGTGGGCTGGTTTAAGGCAGACCTAAAAGCCTTTTTTCGGTCCATTTTGTTATGAAAAGAAAAAAAAAGAAATACTTCAGCCAAATGTTGACTTCTAATATCATTCCCGTATTAGACGTGTTGTGAATGATATTTTCCGTAATGAACTTTTTGGTAGTGATTATGTGATACATTGAGTTGCAAGATGGCAGAGGATTCCGAATTACCCTCCGAGACAATTTGTCTCACGGACGGAGTTAAAAGCATTTGTCTATGAAGAACGGACGTTGTGGATCTTTGGTCGGATGTAAAATTGTCTTGTTTGAGTTCTGAAATGAGCTGTTAAATCTGTCAATTATTTTCCCCTTCGTTGGAGAGAAGTGTCAAGACCTTTTTGAATTTTCCAACATTAAATAAGTGAATGTATTTTCCTATAATAGTTGGTGTTATCAAGCTGTCTCGTGGATTCCTTTATATAATTATCCCGAGATAGAATGAAAACTGAGTCCAATATTTTCAAAGTTTCGCTAAGAGCTCTCTGTTCACCAACTCTTAATTGGATTCGATTTTTGGCTTCTACAATTTCGGGGTTGATTTCGCTGTCTGGACATGACCAGCCAGATGATTCTGTAAAAAGAAGTTTCTGACCAATGAACTTTCTATTTTACCAATTTCATATTACTCAATTTTCGGCTGTATAAATTTAATACTCCATCTATTGGGGATTTTTCTGGCTGTGTTATGTCATCAGTGTCAAGCCGATTGAACATTTAAGTTCCTAATCCTATATCTTTTAGGCATCCTTAGCGTTTCCTTTAGTTAGGTTAAATAGAGGTGATCCCAACAGTGGTCATAAGATATATATTGGCTGGACTCGGTGTCCAATGAATTAAAACACGAACGATATCAAATTTGGAACCAAAAATTTTGGTTTTACTTTAACACCATTCACCTTTCGAATCACTTAAATAATAATAATAATAATTAATTTTATATAGCGTGAAAACACCAAGGGTGCTCTAAAACACGCTTTACAGATTGTAGAACACAAGCTATGAAATAAATGATTTGAATAAATGAGTTTTAAGCTGTTTCTTGAAAGCAAGTAAGCTTGGTTGTGACCGAAGATTCGATGGGCATGCATTCCATAGTCTCGGGCCAGCAACCGAGAAAGTCCGCTCGCTCGCTAATGCAGATCGCGTAAAAGGTACGGTCAGTGACAAATAGTCTGTAGAACGAAGACTTGGCATACGTATTCGGCGATAGAGAAGCTCACACAGGTGTGTAGGCGCAAGACCATGAACGCTTTTAAATACCAGTATAAGAATTTTAAAATGCTTTCCACTTTGGACTTGACGCCAATGTAGATCCTTCAAGATGGGAGTGATCTAGTCCAAGCGTTTAGTACCACTGATAATTCGAGCGGTAATTTTCTGGATTCTCTGCAATTGTAGCTGCAATGTAGGTGGCAGATCAAGGAAAAGAGAATTATAATAATCCAAATGAGAGGTTAGTTGCCCCAAAGCTCTACCAATGAGGAATGGACAGAGTGTGCTTACCTTTCTGAGTTGCCAGCAGCAAGTTTTACTAATTTTCTTAAAATGAGGTTCAAGGATGAGATTTGTATCAAAAAGCACCCCAATATTTCTAGCACTATTAGTGGCCAGAACAGTAGAATCACCAATATCAACTGACTGAATAGGAGACGGGAAAGATGTTCTCTTCCTTGCAATGACCAATACCTCTGTTTTTGAATCGTTCATTTTGAGCCGCTGACTGGACATCCACTGTTTGACGGAGTTGAAACATCTTTCCATTTCTTACACTGTATCAGCTGTTTCAGAAACATCAAATGGATTAAATGTCATGTAGAGCTGGGTATCATCAGCATAAAGATGGTATGGCACGTTAAGATCTCTCAGCATTCGTCCAAGTGATTCTGTGTATATGATAAATAGTACATGTCCAAGAACTGAGCCCTGTGATACCCGTAATTCAATGCTTTCAGATCTCGTGTCCTCAATATTGATTTGTTGAGAACGATGTTCAAGATGACTACGAAACCATTTCAGAACAGTCACTTGATTGATGTTCAGTGTTATCTCTTCCGTAAATCGGGGTTTTGGAGAGAGTTTTAATTCTGCAAACTAAAGTTTTGTCTTCCTTACTTCCTAAACTTCAGCCCGGTACCACCAAACATAATTATAACCTCAACTGATTAATTACGAGAGGACTGTTGTTTCGTGCATTCACGTTAATATTTAACATTTATGATGACTGGATTTACCAGTGTGCTCTTTAACCCTTTACCTAACATGAAAAGCAGACGACACTTGCAAAAAAAATTCTTGAATAACTAATTTTTTTCATTTTTTGTCTCAAAAACATAGGTTATGACCCCTCGTTGGAACGAGCTCGACGAGCTCGTTCCAACGAGGGGTCATAACCTATGTTTTTGAGACAAAAAATGAAAATATTTTGAAAATTAATTGGCGATTTTTGAGAATAGCGCTGGCCGGTTTTGGCCGTTACGTTGGGTAAAGGGTTAAACATAGAGCGAAAATAACTGAACTTGGTAACACTTCATCTGGATATTCGATTGGGGGTCTTGTTCAATGCGCAGTTATCTCCGCAGTTATCTTCGAATATGGGAAATTTTGTGTGAAGAAGAGAGAGGAGGAGGAGAAAGAGGAGAAGGAGGAGAAGGGGTAATGCGAGATTGCCAGGGGAGCACGCAAAAGAAGATGGAGTGGGAATAGAGAATAAGGCTAGGAGATGAAGCGTTACTCATTTTGTGAGCATGTGTATTTGCGCTCGAGCAAGAAAACGGCTGGCTGCAACTTTCGTCACGAGGCGCTGTTCAGGTATATTATAAGGGGCGATCACAAAACTCACGTGTTTTTGTCACATGGTTACAAAATTTGGTGTGCCTGTGTGTCTGGCCCCCTCTAGAAGGAAAATATCTAATCATTTGAGTACAAACTGAGTACAGAAATGGTGTTTGGTACGATTAGAACTGAGTGGTTTTGAAGATAACGTATTCCTGTCTGTGCTCTCAAAAGAAAGTAGTCGACTCGTTTTCAAATTAGAGGCTTTCGGAGAAATGGCTGGCATTTGGATGACTAACAATTTTGTTTCGACAGACAACAAAAGTTTCCGAACTACAGGGTCATGGTGTGAGGGAGGGATTCATAACTCCGTAGCTTCGAGCCTGTTCAGAACTATCTAAAATAGTAAACACATAACTTTATACATTGTCTTTCTGCTTGTTTCAAAACTCTTGTTTTATTAATCTGCAGTGATTTGTGGCGGATTTACACATTTTTTCTTTTCTTTTTTCCGTAGGTACAGCGGTAAGTTAAATATGTGGGTTGGAATCACTTGCAAAGGCTCTAATAAAATGACCAATAATAAATGGACAAATTTGAAAGGCGATATTGTGGAATGGAACGAGATCTGTGATGTGACCGATTTCCAATCTTGTTATTATCTGTCATCTTCCAAATTGGTTCACCCCGGGAAGTGCACATCTCCTGCACTAGCTTTATGTGAATCTACTGGTAAGTGTTTTTAAACAGTAAAACAATCAACTGCTTGATAACTCACTGTTGAAGTTGTCTCCTGATGACGGCTCAGCATCTGAATGGAAACAAAACAGTACTAGATTATTTTGAAATCTCAAGCTAATTTCAGAATTCATTCAACGAAATACGGCTATCACTTTTAACCCTGATTGAAATGGTGAATAGTTGCGATACATCGAAAAAAAAACCTTGTTATCTCTTTATTTTTTTGAGGTGTACAACAAAATAGAATTAAAGAAAAATCCGACGCATTTTAATCTTGAATCCTATGACGTCACACCCAACTTCGAAAGCCAATAAGGTCAGAGCATTAACAATTTTCCGACAATTTGGATGAAACTGCATATAACTTGCCCTCAGATATATCGGATTTTCGGAATTGATATTATTAAAGCGCGATGTGATGTTGTTGAGGGGTGTGGGGCAGGGCTGTCACCAAATGGAAAGGGTGCAACTTCTGTCGGTATTGACGCCATATCTCCGCTCCGGATGATTTTAACTTTATGCAGTAGCATTGTATTTTCACGTTTCCCAACCTCGATTGCCAATTACGTCGTAGCGTTAACAATTTTCCCACATTTTAGATGAAACTAAACGAAAATTACCCTTAGCTATTCCCCTTAATGTGTGTTGTATTATTACTTTGCTATGTTATGTAGTATTCGGTGTAGGACTGTAACCAGATTGGAGGGGCAATTCTTGAAATGACGTGAAAACGTTAAACATGACGTTAATTCAGAAACCCCAAAACACGTACACAACATACTAAAAGTTGCAATACATCGAAAAAAAACCTTGTTATCTCTTTATTTTTTTTGAGGTGTACAACAAAATAGAATTAAAGAAAAATCCGACGCATTAACAATTTTCCGACAATTTGGATGAAACTGCATATAACTTGCCCTCAGATATATCGGATTTTCGGAATTGATATTATTAAAGCGCGATGTGATGTTGTTGAGGGGGGGGGGGGGGTGGGGCAGGGCTGTCACCAAATGGAAAGGGGGCAACTTCTGTCGGTATTGACGCCATATCTCCGCTCCGGATGATTTTAACTTTATGCAGTAGCATTGTATTTTCACGTTTCCCAACCTCGATTGCCAATTACGTCGTAGCGTTAACAATTTTCCCACATTTTAGATAAAACTAAACGAAAATTACCCTTAGCTATTCCCCTTGTTGTGTGTTGTATTATTACTTTGCTATGTTATGTAGTTTTCGGTGTAGGACTGTAACCAGATTGGAGGGGCAATTCTTGAAATGACGTGAAAACGTTAAACATGACGTTAATTCAGAAACCCCAAAACACGTACACAACATACTAAAATTTCATGAAAAGGGTCATCCGAAAAATCAGCCATAACCGTTGAGAATTTTCCAAGTCGGTACAACATTTTTAGATACGGTTTTTATCATAGAAGAGATTTACAAAAGTTCAAATGGAGAGGATTGATATAGGTCATCGATATTAAAAGATCGAGAAAAACGCGTTACTTTGGGTATTGTTTTGGATAAAAAGTAGAAATTTATAAAAGGAAGACTAACAATATCCGTGAACAGGTGTGCCAGATTTCATGAGTGTGGGTGAAGGAAAGGAATCCTAAAAAAACGGGTTGAAAAAAAGATAGATCTTTCATTTAAATTAGTTTTTGACGCTTTTCCAATGTTCGCCACAAATGACGTTATAACGTTAACACTTCAGAGCCACTTCGTAGTGGCCTTGGAGCTTTGGAGATAAGATGGAAGCCGTTGGTGAGACTACCTGTATAGGAGCTGTATAGGAGCTGGATCATAGGTATCCTTAAATACCGAAATGAGGCTAAGATGGCTGGTAAATTAGCCCTCATTCAGGGATTTTTACATGACCCTTATGGCCCCCATGGCCTCAACAAAAATGAGGCTAAGAGGGCTAGTAGAATAGACCTCACTGAGGGATTTTTCATGACCCTCATGGCCACATACGACTAAAATGGGGTGCCGAAGGCCAGACGTTTTCCAAAAAGTCCAAAAAGGGTTGCCGAAATTGGGGTGCCAAGGGACATCTAAATTTTATAGTAAATTTCCTTTCTTATTATACCTACCACAATTGTTTACTACAGGCTTGCACTACAGTGGAAGTCCCTAACTCGGATAATATACTCTCTATTTTTGTCTTTCCCAAGCAATTTGGGAAAGAAAAGTGGTGCAAAAGCACCAAGAAAAAATAAGCCAAAACTGGGTCGAGAGCAACCGGCGCAGACCCAGTACGGGACACTCTCTCCCAAGTACAACTCCACGACTTCCGTTGCCAGTGCGCATATACGTCGCTAAAGACTCATTCTTTTTGGATCCGTCAACGTTAGAGTTATGTCATCAGCGGGGAGGAAGGATTCTTTACCCGTAAAGAAGACGGGAGGGCCTCCATGTAAACAATTGTGGTAGGTATAATAAGAAAGGAAATTTACTATAAAATTTAGATTTCTTATCAACCTACTCACAATTCTTCACTACAGGCTGAATAGACAATAGGCTGGAGGGAATCGCATAACCAACCCACACATAACCCCAGTGCACTGGAACCGTGAAGCAGAAGGAAGAGGTCCCGAGGCTTATCAACCATAACGTCGCAATCATTGGTGAAGGACAATGAAAGGAGATATGGGCCTGTGTGACACACAGACAGAAAAGGGCAGTAACAGCGCAAGGCTGAAACGGACCTTCAAGAAGCCTAATGGCTAGGGCAGACAACAGCCTGAGCAGAAGAAAGAGGACCCAAGGCAAAAAGGTCCTCTGACTGCTCCTGCAACTGCCGCAGATAGAAGGTGGAGAAAGTAGAGGCATTTCTCCAGTAGGCTGCCTGCATAACATCCAACAACTTGACGGAGTTAGAATAAGCCCAAGAGATGGACAATGCCCGCACCTCGTGGGCAGAAATGCGATTGGTAATACAATCGCCAGCTGCTAAACGACCGTAAGCCGTACGAATACCAAGACAAATCCATCGAGAAATGGATTGAGGAGAGATCTTCTGTCGACCAGGAATAAGAGACAGAAAAAACCGTTTCCTGCCTTTCCGTATGAAACGTGTCCGATCGAGATAAATGCGAAGAGCACGGACCGGACAGAGCAAAGGGCGATTGCCCTCAACAGAAGGAAGAGCCCTGATACAGATAGGAGGAGGAGTAGTATCTGGTAACTGATTCTTGACCAGAAAAGAGCAATCAGTGGTAAAAGTAACACTGTTGGGAGAGCTCCTAAAAAAGGCCGGGTCAACCGAGAGGGCGTGAAGCTCACTAACCCGTCTGGCAAAAGCAAACGCCATCAGAAACGCCGTCTTATATGTGAGAAAATGCATATCCACCTGGGATAAAGGTTCGAACGGCGCCCCCCCCCCCCCCACACCCCCAAGCAAAGCAGCACCCACGAAAGATTCCATCGTGGGGTAAGCTGCAAAGTCCGAGGCCTTTTCAAAGAAAAGTGTCGAACAAGCTTGGAGAGGTAAGGATTAGTGCCGATACGACGCTTCCCCACATAAGAAAAAGTCTCTGAAAGCATGGACCTGTAACCCTAGATGGTAACAGGCTGGAGACCCCGAGAATCAAACAGATATACCAGAAACTCCGCAATCTGTGAAATCGAAGGACTGGCATAATCAACAGAGTGATCAGCACACCATCGACAGAAGACCTTCCTTTTAGCTGCATGAGCTAAACCAGTGGAGCGCCTCCTTGAAGAAGAAATGCACTCCACTGCTCGTCTTGAAAAACCTCTACGGAGGAGACAGGACCTGACAAAAGATATGCGTGATGGCACAATGAAGTCGGGTCGACGTGAAACCTCCTCGGATGACCTTGACAAAGAAGGCCGCGACGTAGCGGGAGACGTGCCGGAACCGCTGCCATCAGCGAGCGGAGCTGATTGATCCACACCCGCTGAGGCGACAGGGGAGCGATCAGAATGATTCGACAACTGCAGGTTCGAATTTTGGCTAGAACCTGAGGCAGACTCGGAACCGGCAGGAAGGCGTAGCCGACTAGACCGTTCCAATCGAGTGACAGAGCGTCCACGGCAAAAGCCAGAGAATCTGGACACGGGGACACGAAAGTGTCCACCTGATGGTTCCAACGAGTCGCAAAGAGATCGATGTGGGGACGTCCCCAGAGATCGCAAAGCGACTGGAACACTGCCCTGTGGAGCATCCACTCGGTGGAAATAACCCTGCCCTGTCGGGACAGGGAGTCGGCTAGGACGTTCAGACGACCGGGAATGTGACGAACAACCACTCCGGCGTGAACATCCTGAGCGAGCAGTAGAAGATCCCGAGCCAATTCGTACATCGGAACCGAGTGCGTGCCGCCCTGGTTCCGAATGTAAGCAACCACTGTGGAATTGTCAGACAGCAGAAGGATCTGGCGATTCGACAGGTGAGGGATCCACTGCCTGAAACTCGGAAGAAGAGCAAGAAGCTCCTTCTGGTTGATGTGTAGAGCTGCTTGATCCTGGTCCCACATCCCATGGCGGGAAAGACCGAGAGGATCCAACGTCGCACCCCATCCGAGATCGTTGGCATCTGCCGTCAGAACGCGATCGGACGTGGGTAAGTCCAATGGAACACCCTGCGTAATCCACTGGACATCTGTCCAGGGTAGAAGGTGAGGATAAAGAGATTCCGGAAACGGAAGCACCAGATCCAGAGAATCTACATTCGGTCTGCAACGACTGAGCAGAAAGTGTTGGAGAGGTCTGACGCGCAGCCGACCTAGAGGAATGAGATCCGTCACCGAACCGCAGAGACCGATCAGCGGAGAAAACTCCGAGCTGTCACGGACATGGACTGGGACAGAGTCAGAGCAAAAGCTGAGAGAATCACAGCATTGGCCTAGGGAACCGCTACCAAATTGAATTGGGTTTGGAAAGCCATCCCCAGATGACAAAACGACTGAGAAGGGACCAGGTCCGACTTCTCTTCGTTGACTCTGAATCCTAGCGACGTGAGCAAGCTCAACAGAGTGGCGACATCCGACTCCAGTAAGGCAGCATTGGAATGCCTCTGGAGGATATCGTCCAGATATGCCGAAGTAGTCACCCTGGACTGCGTGCGATGGAACGCTATCACATGCGACATCAGTCTGGTGAAGGCCCAAGGAGCCAGGTTGAGGCCGAAGGGCATGGCCTTGAACTGGTAAACTCGCCCCGGAAAAGCGAACCTGAGCTACTTCCGTGACGCCGATGCATCGGAACGTGAAAGTAAGAGTCTCGCAGGTCGATGCTGGCAGCGAAATCTTCCTGGTGAATTGAATGGCGGACCGACCTGAAAGTCTCCATGCTGAACTTGGGAGCAATGATAGACTGGTTCAGGATACTCAGATCGATAACCGATCGGAGTCGGCCGCCCTTCTTCGGCACCAAGAACAGGCGGGAATAGAAACCCACTGACTGAATGTTCTTGACGACCTCGATCGCCCCCTTTGCCAGGAGATTGCCAATCTCCGTGGACAAAAGTTCCCGACGTAAAACATCTGAAGGAACTGTGGTTGGAAGAGGCACCCTGGACAGAGTGGGGTGCCGTAGGAATATATTCGCAGCCCGGACCGAACAACATCTAACACCCATGGATCGGATGTGATGGTGGCCCAATGTCTGCGAACTCTGCTATCCTTCCTCCAACCTGGGACGAGTCGAGGTGAGGACCTTCATTTCGAGCCCCGACGAGGCCCGCGAGAGGAGAAACCACCTCCTCTACTAAATGAAGAATCCTGAGACTTCCCCTGATTCTGCCGACCCTTACCCTTACCCCTTGAGTAAGAAGTAGAAGCGGCGGCATTTCAAGAAGGACCAGCCTTTTGCTTCGCAGAGGAAGCAGAAGGGTACTTGTTAGGCTTGGAACGGCCCCTGCCTCCCCTAGAAGGCTGATCAAGCTGACGAAACAGCAGCTGATCTTTGGAATGACGTAGGACGTCATCCCGGACCGTCGACACGGAACCATGGAAAAGTTGCGGACCCGCCAAAGAAGCAGATCGAAGAGCAGCGCGCTGCTCCTCGGGAAGGGATCGTATTGTGTCCAGCACAGCGTCCCTTCGAACTAATTCCAGATTAGCCGTGTTACAGACATGCGTGTGAGTAAGATGCATGAGCGCCTTGGACAGCACACGCAAAGGAGCCTGTACCTCGACAAACTTATCTGGAGGCAGATAAGCAGCTAAAGCTGAGACGACGTGATCTGAGAGAGAAAGCATGCCAAGCATCTCTCCAGATAAGCCCAACGTGGACTCCAGAGTCGTCATTGGAATGACGGCAGACTTGGGCTTGGAAAGCCCGAGGGAAGTGGAGTCCTGATCCAGAACCGTCAAAGTCTGGCAGACCGACGGATTGGCGGAATCGTAGGAACGATAACGAACAGGAGGCAAAAAGGTGTCAACCCTGGTGAAGAACGGAGTTTTCAGAGCCTTGGAACTCAACTTGGAGTCCAATGCTGAAAATGCTTCAACCACCTGTACCGACTGGCACGGTCGAAGGCGCCCAGAAGCAGGTTGCTCCATAGGCTGTAGGCGCGCGACCGATGATCGCGGCCTGGCTGACACTGTCGGCTGGTTAGCTGGTTTGAGATCGGGCAGAAACCCAAACACAAAGTCAAGAGCTGCCCCCAAGTCCGAAGACTGCTGGCCCTCGACATCAAGCATGTCGGACTCCTCCCCAGAGTCGGAAGACACAGAGCCCATTGTGGGCAAACCAGCCGACGCCTCCCATGGTGTCGGGACACCAGGGGGATCAGAAACCGGCCTGTTTCCAATCCCGGGAGGCGGCACCATAGGAGGGGCCTGGAAACCACTCGCTGCCTCGCTGGAAGCAACAGGAAGGCTCTTTGACAGAACCTGAGTGAGTAAGAAGAGCGCCTCCCTAAGCTCACTGCCCGAACTGGCCGGTTCGACAGGGGAGCGAACCGGCAAAGTGGCTCCACCTCTGACCCTCTTAACCAGCGAAGGGTCACGATCCTCCAAAACACCCGACGCGGGACGACGGGCGACAGCCGAAACATCTGAAAGCAGACGTGTATAGGGGTACGAGGCACCCCGAGGATCAATATAGCGAGAACTCATGAGAGACACCGCGGACCTCTGCGGGGCAGAAGGTCCAGGCTGCACAAAAGGCGTTGGTCCCCCAGAACTGGTCGTGTGGCCAGAATGAGTGGACGGAAACGCCACGGAGTTCATAGTGTCTCCACTAAGAACATCCGAATCCAAAGACACAACTGCGGTGCTCGACAGCGTAGAGACCACAGAGGTGGGTTCGGCCGGCAGCCCCTTCCAACTTCGCCGAGTTGAAGTCAGGGAAGGCTGAGGCCGATATCCCACGTCTACAGTACCAGACACTCCTGAAGTCCCCTGCAGCGAAAAGCCGAGGCCGGCTGAAACTGACGACGAAGCAGACGGACCAGCAGTAGTAATAGATACGTCGAGAGTCGTTGAGGCTGGTGGAACAGTGGAGAGAGCACACCTGCTCGGCTCCGACGGAGGAGTCACAACCCTAGTGACAGCCTCAGATGTCGACTGGAGGGGGACCGTAGTCCGGGAACCAGGCACCTCTTCGCCAGAACACTCAACGGCTCCCGCAGTATCCACTACAGGAAAAGACTGCACATCCCCCACGGAGGAGGAAAACCTCTCACCAGACATGGTCGGCTCGGGAGCCCCCAAACGACCGCGTTCTCCTTTCCCGCGGGAGCGGGAGGCACGGCCACGGCCACGAGAACGAACGACACGGTTAACTGACGCCCAGAAAGTGGATGACCAAGATCCACAGACACCACATGGCCGCTCGGCCGAACACCCATTACAGGAGGAACAAGAAGAATGTGAATCGTCCACATGATTTGGCAGCAGACATTGCCCACAAGGAATTGTCCTGGGCATGATAGAGGTGAGAGGAGCAAAGAAGGTGAAATCAGATAACAGAAGAACACCCCCAAAGAA
>CM062292.1:354677170-354706379 GCA_031216915.1 Pictodentalium vernedei
CAATTAACACAGATAAACTGTATCTCATTGAATGAACATCCATCACAATTTCTACTCATACTTTGTTCAACCACATCATATCCGGGAAAACAATGGGCCTCAGATATAATATTCAATGGCGGGTAGTATAACACTAGATGAGATTCAGACAAGCGACGAGTATAATTTTTTCAGAAAATTCAATGATAAAATCCAGAACCTCTCCGAGGAAGATGAAAATGAATCTCAGCTTGCCGACCACCACGACACTTGTAAATACTATATGCCCGCAGAATTTCGACAAAACATATCTGGCATGAAGACGTCTCTAAGCATATTTAACCTTAATTGCAGAAGTCTTAATGCCCACTGGGATGCCTTCAATAACTTACTATACACTTTGCAAACTGACTCCAATTCATTTGACATCATCGGATTGACAGAGATATTCAAATGTCCCGAAAACATATCTTATAATCTAGCGGGTTACCAAAACATCTTAACAAATGTGCGGACTGATGATGGCAGGGGAGATGTTGGCTTATTTATAAAGGAAGGTATAAATTATAAATTACGCCCCGACTTGACCGTTTTTATACCCCACGTATGTGAAACATTATTCGTGGAGATAATAGGTAGAAAGATTCCACCAACTATAATCGGTGTAATATACCGGCCAAATTCTCAGCCTAGGGCTGACCTAAACCTTTTCCTAACTCAAGTCAACACAATATCTGGCCTAATTAACTCAGAAAATAAAAAATGCGTCTTACTTGATGACTTCAGTATTGATTTATTCAAGATCTCTGAACATAAACAAACAGACGATTTCATCGATAATATTTTTTGCCTGGGATTTCTGCCCACCGTGACAAAGCCGACCAGAGTGACAAAACACTCAGCAACCCTGATAGACAACATTTTTGTTAACAAGGTCAGAAGCTCCATATCTGGAATTGTTATTACAGACCTCGCTGATCACTTTGGAACGTTTTACTTAGAAACAAGTTTAAAAACAAATATTGACAAAGAAACAATAAACACAAGAAATATATCCCAGGAAAATATTAACACTTTCTATGGGAAGCTTTCAGAACTTGACTTCAATAATTTATTAAACACTCACTGTCCTGACGAAGCATATAACATCTTCATAAATATATTCCTACAGGCCTTCAATGAGAGTTTCCCCTTAAAAGAAAGACAGCAAAAAAATCGATATGTCAAAAAACAACCTTGGATGACCAATGGCTTAATAACCTCCTCAGTAAACAAACTTAAACTCTACCAAAAACAACTGAAAAGCCCTACTGATGAAAATAAAGGTGCTTATAAACAGTTTTGCCAAGTCTTCAACAAAACAAAACGGAAAAGTAAAGCCTCTTATTATAACTCTATACTCAAAGAAAATCAATATAACCTAAAGAAAACAAGGCAAATATTAAATGAAGCAATCCAAAAACCCCATTCAAAAATTAAATTATCAGCAAGTTTCAAAGTTAATGATACAGAAATCTCCAATGGAATTGAGATCGCGCGAGAATTTAATAACTTTTTCACTAGTGTGGGAGAATCTACGTCCACACAGATAGCGGCTCCAAATAAACATTTCTCGAGTTACCTTCAAGGGAGCGGTCACCCGAGCAGCTTCTTCATTGAGCCCACAACCCCTGACGAAGTTGTCAACATAACTAAGAGAATGAAAACTAAAACACTCAAAGATTGTAACGAATTGACCTCTAGACTCATCAAGGAAATTATTAATTCTATATCGACCCCCCTATCACATATAATAAACCTATCTTTCGAAACTGGCATAGTACCCGAGAAGATGAAATTAGCTAAAGTAATTCCAGTATTTAAATCAGGTGACGCGAGTGTTCTCAATAATTATAGACCAATTAGCATACTCCCTATTTTCTCCAAACTCTTAGAAAAGATAATGCAGGTCCGCCTTGACACATTCCTAGTGAATAATAACATCCTTTACCAACACCAATACGGATTTAGAAAAGGACATTCAACTGTGCACCCGATACTACACCTTTTGGACCATATAGGAACTCAAAATAACAAACCCACCAAAGATAGTACAATCTCTGTTTTTTTAGACCTATCAAAAGCCTTCGACACAATAAACCATGATATTCTCCTCAAAAAGTTAGAGTTTTATGGTTTCAGAGGTGTTGTAAACAAATGGTTTCAGAGTTATCTCAGTGATAGAAAGCAAAATGTAGAGTGTCTGAACAAAAAATCATCACACACCACAATAACCTACGGAGTTCCACAGGGTTCAATTTTAGGGCCTGTTTTATTTTTAATTTATATTAATGACATATCAAATAGTACTAACTTGAATCTCCTTTCATTCGCTGATGACACAACAGGCTATACATCCCATCATAATCAAGAAATCTTATATCAGTCTGTCAACACTGAACTAGAAAAATTAAATATGTGGTGCAGAGCCAATAACCTACTCCCTAAACGCCAAAAAATCGAAATATGTCATAATCAGCTCGTCACATATGAAACTTAAAAATAATAATATTATAATTAGCATCGATAATAATCCCATAATCAGGGTGGGTATTAAAGAAACAGAATCCTCTGTCAAATTTTTAGGAGTTCATCTCGACGATAAGTTGAGTTACTCCACCCACATTTCAATGTTGTGCACAAAAGTAGCAAGAGCAGTTTGGGCAATAAATAGAGTTAAAAAAATCCTACCACATAGAGCGTTAGTCACCCTGTATTATGCATTAATTCATAGTCACTTCCTGTATTTGGTATCCAAATATGGGGTCACTCCAAACATATAAACAAACTCTATCTCTTACAAAAAAGAGCAATCCGAATAATAAACGACGAAGCTTATAACTGTCACACAGATCCCCTATTTCTAAAAGATAAAATACTTAAAATTCAAGACCTTTATACACTACATGCATTGTTACTTGCACATGACTGGCATAACAATGCATTGCTTACCACCTTTAATAATTACTTCACCTCAATTACAAACCAAGATGGAGTTGTGACTAGACAATCAGGATTATTAAAAACAAACACGCCTAGAACCAAATTTGTTGAATGGCTACCAGCGAACCACTTTCCGGCACTATGGAACAAATTAGACAATGAAATACGGAATATACACGATAGAAATGTTTTTAAATTGACCTTAACCAACTTACTAACAGGCTCCTATCTCACTTCTGTCTCCTGTTCAAATCCTTATTGCCAAGATTGTAACGTTTGATTAAATACTCGCTTGACTCTGAATCTCATCACTTTGTCGACCAATAACATTGTTGACCAATAACTTTGTCGGTCAATAGCTTATTTCTCCATCGCTTGAAGGCAATTTCTCGTGAAGTGTGGACATTGCGCGCGATATGGTGATGTAACAATTAGCGTTTTTCAGTCACTCTTTGGATACTTCAATTGAGTCAAGAAAACTTAGCAGTGAGACATTGGCTCACCCGACATAATTCAGAAGATACACAATGATGGGATGGATCTGTGGCTGATGATTTGGTGTCTAGCTAGCCATGCCAGTCTCTGTATTGTTGTTCAGTATTTTTGACGAATCTTTGGTTGTCACCTGCTGCACCTCCCGCCGAATTCTGGTTGCCTCCTGTGAGATAAGGCCTTCTGGCTCTTTTTCCCCTTAAATTAACTAAACTGAAAGCGATGGGTATTCAGAACATTGTGAATTTATTTGGCCAATTCCACATTTCATAGAACAAGTAGTAATATTTACTAAAAGAGACAAATTATTTTTTTGTGATCAGCAGATCTCCAAGAGATAAATCCGACTTGTTTTAAGGAGATGGCAGGTAGACAGCCAATCTGGCTATGCCCTCTCCTTGTAATTTTTGTACCACATAATCAATACATATTGTTTATAATTTGTATCACTATTTGTAACTCGCATGTGCTTTCAGATTTATTGTATGCTATTAAGGTACATTTATTACTAAATAAATATTGAATTGTAATTGAATTGTACAATAAAATGTTTCGTGTCGGACACCATAATAAAATGATGATAGGCAGGGTTTGGGGGGGGGGGGGGGGTCAGTTATCAGGGCCGTCGAGGTGGGGTGGGGGAGGTGAGAGGTAACCGATGTAGTAATGCCGGAGCCCGCCATTAATGGGGGCCCGGTAGCATAGGCGTATGGGTTAATGTTTTAGGGGGGGGGGGGGGGGGGGGGGGGCTGGGATATTTTCCCGAAAAATGATTTCGCCGCAACTCCAATTGGCCCGAAAAAATATGAAATTGCCGAAAAATTCAATTTTTAATATGAAATTGCCCGATAAATCCAATTTTTTTCACATTCATACGCCTATGCCCGGTAGCTTCCCTGCTGGACTACAAGCTCCAGCATTCTTATGCAATTGAAACCATGCTTTGTGGTGGATATTTCAATATTATGCGCCGCTCCACAAGAATTCATGGTCATGTGCCATCCATTAACGGCGGGCTCTGGTGTTACTACATCGGTTACCCGCCCCCGCCCCCCCCCCCTGCCTGTCATTATTTTATTATTGTGTCCGACACGAAACATTTTATTGTATACCGTTGTTCAAGTGCTTTTTGCTGTAAGCAGTAATAAAATGATGACAGACAGGGGAGGGAGCAGTTGTCCGGGAATGGGAGGGGGGGGGGGGGGGCTCATGTCCCTATTTGCTATAATGTCTTGGGGACCCATATCTGGGGGCAAATGTCGGGGGGGCACTCGCCCCAGGGGGGGCACATGCCCGGCATTCGCAGATAATATTTCACTCTATGCAATGCGCGAAATCTCAAGATTGTGCGGTTTCTCGTGAGTTGTTAGAAATCACATATTCTCCCATTTTCAAACTTTGCGATGAATCCACACCAGAATGAATATGTTGGTCGGAATTTTGTGTGGTCATGTGTAAAAAGCCCCCGATGGGCCACACTGAACTTCCACAAGTGCCAATTTAAAATTTTTTTTTCCTTTTGAAGCTTCAGAATCCCGACGACAAGAGTGGTAGACCCCTTTTCGTTTTAGTCATCACCTCGCCTCTATACGCACGTGGGACAATGCGCGCGTGCGTGTGTGTTTGGGAGGGGGGGGGTGGTTAGATAGTAGTGTGCTGTACCCATACTTAAACGACCGATTGATAACTCGGAGCTAAAATTGAATAAAAGTATTACCAAACATATTTAATGTTATCTTTTATAAATGAATGTCGGTCATTCCTCACCACCAGGAGACCTGTCCAACTGGAAGTTATCACCTGAATATTTACCACCCGGACAGGAGCTGAACTAAGGGCCTTATTTCCTGGTGGCGAATGTCCGGGTGGCACAGCATATATAGATGGGCAAATGTTGGGGGGGGGGGGGTGAAGCTGGATTGCTGTATTTCCCTGGTGAGGGGGCCTAGGCCTATATCAGTGACCCGGCACTACCAGTGGTGCAGGCCGTCAACAGAAGGTAGGAGGGGTGGGGATGTAGTAACAAGAGGCAGACGTTAATGGGCCCCACTCGCGTCACTGCTGGAGTACAACCTCAAGCACTCCTATGCAGTTGAAACCATGTTTTCTGGTGGTTATTTCAATATTACACGAATTCCGCATTCCCCCACTCCCTCACGCAAGAATTCATGGTCATGTGTCAAAATTAAGGAAACCTCATCTTTTGACATCCATAAAAACGATTTTGTTTTTTCCATTCCCCCACCTACGAGGAAGGGACGCCCCTATCGTACTCGCCTCCACTCGTCGCCATACGACTTGGTATGATGCGCACCGCCTCACGGCTAGACGTTAACACGGGGCCTAGTCCAAACTTGGACCCAAAGTCCTTTATATATTATTTTGGTGTTATAAGTCCTTTGGGGCATATCACACCAAAAAATTATATTACGGACTTCAGGTCCAAGTTTGGACTACACGAGCCCCTTTTTTTCTCTCGATCGGAGCCTGGATATTCCTCGACGGCCCTGCACTGATGAGATCGATCATTCGTTATTATCAATATAATTTCCGTTTTATTCGAGAATAAGAGTAGAATGCTCGTTGGCGATTTTATTTGAAACACAGTTGTTATTTTGTTTTAGAACGTGTTCCGGGAAAACTGTTAAATGTTTTGATATTAAGACGCTCGTATCAGCTTGTATCGGCGTTTTTGTTGAAGAATCTTCTTTAAAACTTGTTACTTGACTTCGATTCGGCTGAGTGTCCATTGCCAATTTTCAATTACCCAAAAAGTGTTCCCCCCGAAACATGCACTGATCGTCGCATGAGCGGGAAGAAAATTTTTTTTTTAATGCGGTAGGTGTTATCCATGTCAATAAATATCCGATTCTTTTTCAGTGTTGTTTAGCGAGCACATGCAATTTTTGTTTGGACCGAACGACCAGCATGTATTTAACAAGGACCAATTATCTAAACTTGTTTCTCGTTTCGTGGTATATAATGAATACAAGGTCCAGATGTGGAGCCCAGTGTGCGACAAATAAATATCCGATTATAAAAATCAGAGCACCTGGGCTCCAAATTGGAGCTAGTTTTCACCCTGATAATTTGCAGAGCCTAGGCCTAGATGCAAGGCCTTTTAGTTTTTTCCAGTACTCTATTTCCCAATATTGAAGCACAGAAACCGGGTGTTGGTGTTGGGGGGGGGGGGGGGGGGGTGTCATTCACCCCAGTTCTCGTACGAATACGATTGCAGACTTTCAGGAACCACTGGTGCTGCTATCAACAAAGTACAGTCAATGAATATATGTTTCATGTTCTGTGTATCACAGCCGTCATTTAGATGTAAAATTTGTGTATATTTCATTCATATTCATTGAATATCTGACAAAGGAATTTAAAAGTAAACTGATTTCCATTACTATTATAGCACCTTAAACGGATCAAACAAAAGCAAAAACCCTGCTTCTATAGTTCTTGGGCCATTAACGGCCTTCGCCCATACAATTAAACACCAAGTACAAGTTGACCAGCCATGAGTACGAGTTGTCCAACCTTGGGTACGAGTTGTCCAATTGTGGGTACGAGTTGTCCAGCCCAAAATGGGTACGAGTCGTCCAATTTTGGGTATGACTTGACTGGTACGAGTTGCCGTGGGTACGAGTTGTCTAGAAACCAAGGCCACCTACCAGCCTGGTTGGCCCGGATCTCTTAGTCTTGTGGTAAATCGGTCGTTTTGTGGGCTAGAGGTCGACGGTTTGAACCTTGGCTCCCGCACTTATCTCTCCTCCTGTTATATTTGGGGGCTCGACCGATCCTCAGCAGTAGGTGGCACTGTGGGTGTTTCGACCGCTCTGAGGGAGGAACTTGGGTGAGATTCACATGTGGTGAATCTCAAAAGAAGGGGAGAGTAGTGTAGCGGTCGAGGTATAAAGGCCACTTACCAATCAGTCTGGTTGGTCCGGATCTCTTAGTCTCGTGGTAAATCAGTCGCTTTGTGTCCTAGAGGTCGACGGTTTGAACCACGGCTCCCGCACTTATCTCTCCTCCTGTTACATCCCTGTAGCTGTACCGTAGAGTACTAGAGCAGTAGCGGATCCAGAACTTTTCCAAAGGTGGGGGGGAGGGGGGTTGGGATCCTAAAATTTAAATTTCAAAGATGAGAGTTGAAGTCCTACCAAGCAGTAAAACTATATAAAAATAAATGTTATTTTAACAGATAAACTGGTCACAAAAACATCCATATTTACAAGATTCTATTAAGAGATGGCGGTCCTCCTGAACACTGGAATTACCCAGAATTACTCGGAATGACCTGTTTTATGTCGTAATTTTCACTCTTTGTTTATTATTTTAAATATTTAATCACAGAGTTGTGAAAACTGTTCTCATAAAGTATCCAGAGATGTTCTATACTCACCCAAAAAAGAAAGTGTGCATTGCAGAAATTGATCAAACTCCCAAAAAATAATTTCGTAGGTGTAAAGAGTGTTAACCTACCTGTTCATGAATAAGTTATATTGAACACAAAAACAGCTTTCCCCGTTAAAATTGCATTAACGTTAAACGACGTGCTGCATGTTTGTGAAAAGGCATGTTTTGCACGTGAGAGTCTGAAAATTCATGCAGCAGTGTGAATCCTTGGGTATTTAAGCACTAAAGTAAGGCCTTCCTATCGTTCACATTCAAACTTGCACTGCTGTTAAAACGACTCCACATTAGCATGCCAAGATTGACAATGAATCAACGTCTCCTTGCCCTGGGTATGATTAGAGCTGGCAGAACACACAGAGAGGTTCCCCAGCATTTGAACTGCCACCGTAACACTGTAGACAGGCTAGTCCATTGACATGCACAACATGATGACGTTCGAGACCGACCCCGCTCCGGGAGACCCGAGTTACCACCCCTGCACAAGATCGGTATATCTGTGTCATCCATCTCCGGAACCGGCAACAAACGGCAATGACGACAGCCAGGAACATCCCTAACCTGAGACGGATACATCCTCAAACAGTAATCAACCGGCTGAGAGAATACGGCTTATGTCCTCGAAGTTGGTAGAGGTGCAGGCTGCAAGCCGAGAGGTCCTCGGTTCGAATCCTAGCTGCGGCAACCGCGTTGTGTCCTTGGGCAAGACACTTCACCCCCATTGCCCACGTGGGGGCACGGTGACGCTGTGTACTAAGGCGTACTGCACGTCGATGGTGCACCTGTCTTCAACCAATGCTAACCCTGCTTGTGTGGAGTTGGTATGTTGGGGAGCTGACAGTTGCTCGCCGTTGCTCGGTGGTTCTCTCCGGTTACTCCGGCTTCCTCCACCCGTAAAACTGTCATGGTCATGGTTAGCCATTGTGCAGAAATATGTGACCTTAAACTCCAATAAATACTTACGTCCTCGAAGACCTGCAATTCGTCCGATTTTGACGTTACGTCATCGTCGTGCTCGACTGACTACAGTGGTGTAGACAACATCTAAGGCATCCCTTACACTGGTGGCGACGTGTTTTATTCACAGATGAATGTCGTTTCCATCTTTCATCATCAGATGGCCGCCAGAGAGTGTACAGATGTCGAAACGAATGCTACGCAGATCCATGTGTCGTGGAGCGAAACCGTTATGGGGGAGGGTCTCTCATGGTGTGGGGTGGCATCACTGCCCGTAACAGAACTGAGCTGGTCATTATTGATGGCAATCTCAATGCAGCCAGATATCGTGATGAAGTGCTTACACCTGTTGTTGTCCCATTTCTGCAATGTCACGGCCCGGCGTCATTCTACAGCAGGACAACGCCCGACCCCACGCAGCTCGTGTTGTTCAACAGTATCTGCAGCAACAACAAGTGGATGTTCTTCCCTGGCACGCAAATTCGCCCGATATCTCACCCATTGAGCACGTATGGGACGAAATGAAACGTCAGCTACGCCGGCTTCCCCATGCACCGTCAACGCTTGTGGAACTCCAAAGACAGCTTATCAGAATATGGAACAACATCCCACAACACTTCCATGCTAACTTGTTCGCTTCCATGAGGCGTAGATGCACAGCAGTAGTCGATGCAGACGGAGGTCATACCAGATATTGAGTGTGTGACTTTTGTGTTTGACCCTTAGTGTTTTTGACTCTCCATGGCACCAAGAGTATTCGTCGTAGCATAATGAAATTTCTCGTGTTGATCACAAATTGATTCATCTGTGATTGAATAAAATTTCCATGAATGAAAATGATATATATCTTTTTTTAGTGTTATTTTTTAGCATGCACACTTTCTTTTTTGGGAGAGTATATGTTGCCATTCCCCTTATCATTCACCCAACTACGAACTGATTTGTGGTGTCAGAATTCACTGATTCACTGCATCAACAAGCCATAATCATCACCCAACTGGCACAGTCTACACAGGCCATATTTATGAAGGGATTTCAATGTAACTTGATAGGATGACTCGTTTTGGAATAATTTCACTGTAACTTGGGGACTTTCGTTGATATATGTTAACTGTGAGGGCCACATGCATTAACTGTGAGGTCATATTAACCCACCCCTCAGCTCTTTAGTACAGTGTACACCTCATATTATTTTTTATCAAAAACATAGTATACAGGGAACAGAAATGAACATATTCTCAATTATCACAATTCTTGTCTTATTTCATAATCCCTTCATAAACATTGAACATTATCCTTTTCATCAAACACAACACACAAGTTAAGCTACAGTGTCATTGACACTTTCATTTTTTTATTTATGTCGGCATGCTTTTCAGGGATAGTAATATTTTATTCAACCCTTTCCATGCTTCGTTACTTGAATTTTTGACTTTTGTGTACAGGTTTTTGACTTTTCTGTTCAGGTTTTTGACTTTTGTGTACAGGTTTTGAAATTTTGTCTTCAAGTGGAGTTTTACCTTACTGGCATATAGCCATGATGGTTACCTTAACATTTCAGGGTATTTTTATCAATTTTAACCCTTTGAAACAAATGTGATACTTTTTTGACTTTTATGTGCAGGTTTCGAGGTTTGTCTTTTCTTCCAAGTGGATATTTTTCAAGTAGAGTTTCACCTTATTGGCATATTGCCATTGTGGTTACTGTGAAATTTGCAGGGTATTTTTCTCAATTTTAACCCTTTAAAACAAATGTGATACTTTTTTTTTTAGTTTTATGTGCAGGTTTTGAGGTTTGTCTTTCTTTTCTTCAAAGTGGAGACATACCTTGTAGCATATTGCCATGGTTCCTATTTTATGTTAGCATGCTTCTTGGGGCTATTATTATATTATTATACCCCACGCAACAAAGTTGCGGGGGTATAATGTTTTTGACTGGTCCGTCCGTCAGTCTGTCAGTCCGTCAGTCAGTCCTACTTGTTTTCTGGATTTTTTTTTCTACACGCTTCCAGATATTGAGCTGATTTTTGGTATGTGAGTCTAACATGGTGGCCTACAGATCAAGTTTGCATTTTGTTCCGCTCCACTGATTTCTACCAAAATTACGGCCCTTGGACTCTGAAAAATTCATCAAAATTACAGTTTTCCGGACTTTTTTTCTACACGCTTCCAGATATTGAGCTGATTTTTGGTATGTTAGTCTGACATGGTGGCCTACAGATCAAGTTTGCATTTTGTTCCGCTCCACTGATTTTTACCGAATTTACGGCCCTTGAACTTTGAAAAGTTCATCAAAATTACAGTTTTGCGGACTTTTTTCCTACACGCTTCCAGATATTGAGCTGATTTTTGGTATGTTAGTCTAATATGGTGGCCTACAGAACAAGTTTGGGTTTTGTTCCACTCCACTGATTTTTACCAAAATTACGACCCCATAGACTTTGAAAAGTTCATCAAAATTACAGTTTTCCAGGCTTTTTCTCTACATGCTTCCAGATATTGAGCTGATTTTTGGTATGTGAGTCTAACATAGTGTGAATATTCACATTTAGCACGTCAAAGATTTTGTACAATCAACAAAACGTCAGCTAAAACGCATGGTAGCATATCAGTAAGAAACGACGATAGAAATGCCAAATGCCAATTATGCAATAAGTCAGTCATCGCCCAGTGCATAAATACCTCCAACTTACGTCGCCACATACAGAATCATCACGCCGAAGGGTACAACATTGTTATTGAAAAAGAACGGACTGTGACACCTGCAAAGTATCAGTTTGCTCAAAGCTCAGTTGATGTTGGGGAACTCCTTTTTGCAGGAAAGGAGTTAAATTGATATTAATAAAATGTTAGCTGCACATACCTGTCATACAAAGTGTCAATCGGAAATTTGAATAGAATCAGGGGTTGAAATTAGATTTTTTTCCAGGTCGCCAAAGTGTGTACCTCTGCCCTAAATTTGGTCGCTAATTTTGTAATCAGGTCGCCACATGAAAAGACATGTACTGAAGCAGATGCCTTCTGGCGGCTTTTGGGATGAAAATTCACCTTATTTTTTGGCCTTCAAAATGACGTTTTTAGCAGCATGTTTCAAATTTGCAAGGTCATCGGTGGGAATCCTCTGACCTTGACTTATAAGCTTTTGACTGCAGAACTCTGAATGTGTGACAACGATAAAGAGTTGGCTCCCTTTAACCAGCATTTGCTTGGAGTGTGTTTATTTATAGCTGACTTAAGAATCACAGATGTCAGTTCCAGAGAGAATGAATGTTGGTAGCTTCTGTGTTTAAAATCATTTTTTTCAGTACACCCACTGACATTTTATGAAAATAAATAATTATTGAGGTTGTTTTTTTTTAAATTTGTTCCATCTCATTCTCGACTGTCAACAAAATGAAGTGCTCTTTGCCTATGCGCAAGATACAAATCACCTGTCAAAAATTAATCACAGTTAACACCCACAGCAGTCATCAGTCTATCAACAATTGTACACAGAACACACCCACATAACTTCTCTTATTATGACTTCAGCACTCGCCCGTCAATAATTGTGCACACATCGAACATGCCTATTAATTTCCATATTGTCTGCTTTGAAAATCATCACTTGACCTTATTGGGTTTCCTCTTATCTTAACTCCGTTGCATTTCGTAGAAAAGCTAGTTTTGGTTTCAATTTCCCTGAAACTCTCTGATTTCCATGAATTTGTCCACATGCATTTACAAAATGAAAATAAAAACACATGGATTTTATAATTGGTTCTTTAATGATTACAAATTCTTCCAAATACGACCTGGTATGTGTTCTTCCATAATTTCTCTTTGATGTTTCTGTGAGACATTTCGTACTTACCAGTACCAGGTTAACAAATTGATGTCCATGGGTGGCCTAATTTTATGTCAACTTTGGGTCATAATTTTCCTGCAGGCTGCTCCCTCGAGAATAAGCTCACTCATATATTTTTCCCTGTTTACTTCACGCACCGCTGGGTTTATTGTCAGAGCGGGAGGCCTACTAGGGTTCTTAATCATGTAATCAGAAACATAAAGTGTGTTATTTCCGTGTGATGTTTTGATCTCTGGAGTTCATTTGTGATGTTCACTACTGTGTTGGGTGAATTTAGGGGGATGGTGTATGGTTGGGACGGGTGTTCCGACTAATCGACTAGCAAATTTTGGGATCGACTAATTTAATAATCGTGTCGACGTCGATTAGTCGGCTATTCGTTTCAACACTAGTCACACAATGTTGTTACTTTATGTAGGTTGGTGTTTATATCCGACAGATGTGAATAAATTTGAGGTCGCCAATGTGGCGACCACGTAACGCAAGTGAGTCGCCAATCATGAATGCCAGTCGCATTTGGCGACCTGGCGCCCGCTAATTTCAACCCCTGAATAGAATGAAAGTAAAAATCCAGAATACACTTATACGTGCAAAACGCATGTGGTTGGGTTGTTTTTCGAAGTAATGGGAATTCTCAGAATTCAGTGACTCTCTGACAATGATACTTCATTGCAAATGGAAAGGAAGAATGGGCCTGGAAATCAGGTCAGGTGAGGATCTTGTCGGTAATTTGCATAACCTCTTCAGTGCTTTTTAAATGAATGATTCTGGTATTTAGAGTTTGCTCCTTTCGGGTACAAATGTCAACTTGTCAAGTCTGTTAGATTGTGAAATGGGTATCTGTTTTACTGAAAGTAAATGGTGTATTCTAAAGTTCGCACCTTCTTGAAATTGGGCAGTTGCTTTCTCCAATTCTGACCCGTTTCACTTATTTTCATGTCAGGCAACATGTCAATGCTGTGAATGGAAATGAAAAACGAATCTGACAGGACGGTGGAATCATAAAGTTTCCGTCTCAAACGGCATCTTTGTGACTAACTGTTTGAGCCCCCCTCCTCTCCCCCTCAACACCCACTCCCGACTCCTGTATCTACGCCCTTGGGCTTGAATGACTTTTTATGAAGGCATATGCAGATTGCAGATATAATTTTTTGTTCATTAAATTTACAGGAAACAATTGCAATACAGTTTTACTTCATTTCAAGTTTTCATTTCAAGTTCACTTGTTTGTTATTTAACATGTTTTAGTACTACCCTTTCCCGGTTTAATACATAAGATACGGTCATGATTAGCCATTGTGCATAAGTATATGACCTTGAACACCAATAAATAAATAAATACATAAGATATGGAAAATGTGTTTTGTGTTATAAAAACCAAAACTGAAAACCAATTTTTTTCGTCCAAAACTGAACCGAGGGAAAATTTCAAAACCGACCAGCTCTGTTTATGATTTTAATACAAGTCACCCTTTTAAACTCCATGAAACTCGATCAATAGCATCCTTATCTGTTGTCATTGTACAAATTATTATCAATCTGGGCTTCAATCAGAAAAGACTGGTTTTTCGTCACAATGTCGGCTCAGGTGGCCATCGGTAATCTCACTGCACTAACAGCGGGATGTTTTCGCATTCAAAACATTTTTATCCACTTTATATCAAATAAATGGATTTAGGACCTACTAGATCAGACTTCAAGGACTGAATTAGTTAGAACTGAGTTATCAGTTTCATTTTAAACAGTTTGATGAAGTGGCCATTGGAAACAACTCTCCTTGGCTGACAGGGTTTAAGCGGTGATTGAATTTGAAAATAGTTTCTTTCTGAAAAAAAATTGAAGAACAAGTGTTATAAACGTTCGCTGCACGATAAGTAAAGATTGTTTGACTTCAAAAATGCTTTTAAATGCAACAGTTTTAGTTATATTGGGTGGGCTTCGGTGGCCATCGGTGGAATTCTGTAATTAGTAAATATATTTAAAAAAACAAATGTGTTGGGTAAATGGTTAAAGTAATAGTAGTACTTTCTGATGTGAAGGGGGCGGTTAATTTTTTAATTGTAGTCAGCAGCCTGACAACAATGCATTTGAAATTTAAAATTGTTCACCCCTTTAATAATGTAGATTTATTCACTTGATGATTAGCCCTATGCAGTGGGCCATTATAATAAGTGTACATGCGACAGTATGTGCTCAATTAAGTGCTGCAGGGTGTAAGTTTGTTTGGCCGCTGCCCTATCACATAGTTATATTTGTAAACACAATTAAATCTGTTGAAAGTAATAAGAGATCTGTGGAAATTAATGTTAACAAGCCCGACACATGCCCAGTTACAAACAAAAACAAAAGCTATTGGCTAATATGCACTTATGTATTATGTTCTGTCCATGTACGACACTCCAATGTCTAGCTCGTAGTGGTTTTCTGGCATCCCAACTACTTCCTGGGACGTTTCTAGATCTGCATAATCAGGCTTTAGGTTTTCATTCATGTTATGGCTGTTGATGGTAGATTTGACTGGCAAATTTTCAGCCCTGGTGGTTTCAATCCTATGTTTTTTTTGAGAAGAATGAATTTAGGTTTAATTGTCTCTAGTTTTCTGAAGGTCTTTTTCTATCCACTTCAAATCGACTGTCGGGAATTAACACTGCTCAGTTAGACAGTTAGTGTTTATAATCTGTTATCATAATTTATTTCCCAGTCAGCCACATGTTTCCCTAATGCAACGGTTCCATTTAGGGACAAAGCCACATTACTGGCTGTTCAAACTGTGAGTTAATAGGATTCAGTAGATATGGAATTAACAGCCTCCTGGAATCATCATTGTTTATTAAACCCTGGTCAAACTTTGCAAAACATAACAGATAAGAGTTGATAACAACATCTGTAATGCCACATGGATATTTGGTTTAATGAAGCTAGTGTTTATAATCCGATTTCAGTATAATGTCAACAGTCCAACAGTCAGTCAATCATAGTCGTAAAAATGAGCCGGTTGAAAAAACTGATCAGAACCCAAGGGGGTGTGGGGGGGGGGGGGATACTGGATTCTGCCACCTCCCCCTCTGTATCCACCACTTCCGTAGAGTAGACATCTGTGCAAATTCCCAAGGCACTGGCAATCAAAGGATATTTGTTTGAGGTTGGGTTTTTTGGAGGGCAGAGGGGTTCTCGTATCAGAAAAAATTGAATTGTGCTTTTATGTGAAGCCTTCTTGTGGCTTTTGGGGAATATCTTAACTCTTCTTTTGACAACGAAAATGAATAATGGATGAGTACTTAACCCTTTACCCAACGTAACGGCCCAAACCGGCCAGCGCTATTCACAAAAATCACCAATTTTAATTATTTTTTTCATTTTTTGCCTCAAAAACATAGGTTATGACCCCTCTTTGGAACGAGCTCGTTGAGCTCGTTCCAATGAGGGGTCATAACCTATGTTTTTAAGACAAAAAATGAAAAAAATTAGTTATTCAAGAATTTTGTTTGCAAGTGTCGTCTGCTTTTCATGTTAGGTAAAGGGTTAAACCTTCTACCTGAAGGTATGTAGCAGAGCAGAGATCCAAGTTGGCTTAGTGTATCCCTTACAACAATAGAAATGTGTTATCTATTTATAAATCTGTAGCATTGCATTCTGGATAACTGGTTAATGCTCCAACTTGAGAGATATTTCACTAGCTGTTAGTGTTTGTCTAGTACAGTACGTGTAGAGTGTATTATCGCTATTTATTTATTTATTTATTTATTAAGGTTTAACAACACTTTAACAGGCAAGGTCATATTGCATCGGTGACAGTTTTATGGGTGGAGGAAGCCAGAGTACCCGGAGAGAACCACCAAGCAATGACGAGCAGCTGCCAGCTCCCCAACATCATAACTCCGCACTGCAGCACAGGCAGGGTTAGATTGGTTGAAGACATGCGCACCATCGACATGCAGTATGCCCGAGTACATGACGTCAACATGCCCCCATGTGGACAATCAGGGTTAAGTGCCTTGCCCAAGGTCACAACACAGGAGTCCGAATCGATCCCTCAGACAGTTACCCATCCAAGGACTAACCGGGCTCAACATTGCTTAACTTTGGTGAGTATTATCACTAAATCACCTACGGTGTGGATATTCCACCAAGCAATAATTGCAGATTTGGTGCAGTGCATAACAAGGACAAGCAAAGTTCCAGCCATTGTTCCTACAGGTTAAACCCGGAGGTCCATTGGCTGAAACATTGCTTGTGTTTTTTGTCCATACGTACAAAATATGAAAGTGATACTTTGGGTGATAATTCCACTCCATGGGTGATTTTGTTACAGTCCCCTCTCCACGAACTGTATATGGCATGGTGACTACGATGGGTCATTCTCCATTGACACCTGTGGTTGTCATGCTGTATATATCACTCTGCAGTACAAACCAGAGAATAAAACTTGAATTTTGAGATAATCCATTTACTGTTCATCTGGATATAATAAAGACTACTGATTACTGACAGGTAATCCCGGTGCTTCATTTGTGGAAATTTTGCTAGGTGTCATAGTGGATCATCTCTGAATTATATGCTTAGAAACAACGACAACCCTGTAGATTTTGACCTGTCCTCAAAGGCCCTATTGTATGGCAGTTCACAGATCTCAAAAGCATTTGCGACAAGCACAGGGTGCATCAGCTGTTTTAGGGAGTTTGAGCATGAAGAGAGGGGTCTTCATACAGGAACATTTTAAAACAGTGCTAACAAACAAGGTGATAAGACACAACTTTTTGCTGAACTGTTTGTAGTTCGAAACGAAAAACTTTTCGGTTATCTGTTTTTTCATTTAGATAACCACCAGAGGAACGACAAAACCTTTCCTCTCAAATTTTATGGCCTGATAAACCAACTGCCGGATTAGAGTTTTTAAAATAAAGAGATATTATTCTGTCTTTTACCCAAGAGTTGGCTGGAAGATAAAGGTCCTGAAATGGATGAACAGAAGTTTTCAGTTCCCTATAGCATTGTTTTCTGTTTTACAACCATGTTTGCGTAATTTGATTCGGCTGACCATTTAACTATTCCAAACTAGGATGTGTGTATGTATGTATGTGTGTGAATGTGTGGGTGTGTGGTGGATATTGAGTAGGGGTAGGGGGGGGGGGGGAGGCTATGCAAACTCAACTGCACTCTCTCAGAACAAAACCTTAGAGCTTTTAATGAACCTTGTGAAATAATTTGGCCACCTCCAATCATAATTTTCAAATAAAGCACCTCAAAAAGTTATCAGAAAACATGTATTTGGGTGTCCTGGTTTTTTGCAGAAGCTCCACTCATTAGAGATGGGCCAATTAGTAAAATGCCCCATCAGACGAATGCTGATTATTTTAGACAACAATCGGCTGATACCGAATGCCGATGTCAGATGGTTTCTTTATTATTCAAGCTTACTGCAGAAGTTGGCTGATTTACAGTAATCAGAATTTAATTTACGTGCCATTAATCCCCATCAACCCGGAATATAACACACTTTTAATACTCACTTAAATAAGTTAAATAAGAGACATCAAAGGGTTAATTTTATGTCAATGAAGCACCATCAGTGCAGTATATTTTCGATTTAAAATAAACAGCTAACTACTGAGTCGAGACGTTATCAAAAGCCGTCGTTGGAACCACACCTTTTAAAATGGGAGTTTCTTTTCGGTAAACCCATATATGGGATTGTGTCTCACGAGTCATGACGTTGCACTGCATTATCTATTTTTATCAAATGCTCCACACATTTCAACTTGAGAAAAATTCTGTGGCTTCGTGTTGATAAATCCCACCCCGAATGGCCCGATATTAAACTTATTGCACCCAAACCTCTCACAGTTAACACGGATTACTAATATGGAGGAATTATCTGTCCAATATGGGAATAAAGAATGCCATTATATATTTAATGAGACGATGAGCACGGTTGAAAGAAATATTGCGACACTTTGCAGAATGCAGTACAGTTTGGGCTGTGAAGAGCATCCGTATTCACATGATGGATAAAAACAACTCGGTACACAGTTACTCAATCATAATCTTTAATATAATATTCTGCCTTTTCTTTCACGAACCATCACTTACCTGATATCAGTAATGAGACGAGTGACATACTGATCACTTGCCACTGGTTGTCCCACGAAGGGGAAGAAAGTTCTTTACAGATCATCCATAACACTTTCACAATTTTCAGCTTGCCTGGTGTATTTTAGAGATATTCAGTACTACCAAAAATCTACACAGTTTCACTACTGATATGGCTACCGAAAACCAACCATGCCAGATATGGAAAGCCAGTGATTTCAGTTATTTTTAATTGTCATCATTATAAGACTTTTACAACATCAACTTTTGTTAATTTCGCCCAAAATGAAATGTGTTGTTTACTTCTCTGTGTATCAACCAATATTGTTATGTTCCCCACTTTTCCACTTTGCTGCACCAGGCCTTTATGGTCAATGAACACTGATGAGTTGGAGAGGGTGGAGATTATTAAGTGACAGACCTATGTCAGCAGAACTGTTAAGTTCATCTTCCATTCATGATACTTTTTGGTATCGGTAACCATTGAAATTAATTTTCTTGACAAGTTCTGTGAGGGCTTTCCAATAAATTGTTGGCCTGATAATGCTAGGTGGCACAGGCAAGTGTCCTAGTGTTAGCATCGTCAATGAAAAGGAAGTGATGCAGAAGCTGCAGCAGTCACACAACATTCCCTGTAATTATGCTGTATCTTGGAGCACTTAAGAGCAGAGTAGACTATATTTCCCCAGCAGTCTCCCAATCTGTAGCCATCTGGGCAGTGGTACAGTTTTATGGGAAACTACACTGACTGTGTGTTTTCCTAGCTATCTTTTCTCCATGTACTATGGTTGCTTTGGGGGTTGAACTGTTGGAATGTTTGTAAACTCTTGTGGGAGGTTGAGCTTCTGAAATTATATGTCAGAAAATGGGGATACTATGCTGTACATGACTTTGCATTCAGTGCAATGAGATCTAACTCTATTTAAATGGATAGAAACACCAAAACTTAGTTGGAAGAATGCATTTATAAGCAAATTCGATTGGTCAGTCCTTCAATCTTGAGGTCCTTTGGTGTTTTCTCACAATGGCACATGTGGATTTCAAAACCAGTGAGCGATCAAGAAGCGCACCTCGAAAAACCTACTAAAAGTTCAGGGATCGATTTCATTTTTAAAAATTTAATAGCTGTTTTCTAATTTGGATTAGCATTTCCTATTATTTACATGATTTTTCATTAGAAATTGATTAGCTATAGTTGAAAATTGATTTGAAAACTGCTATGCAAATCCAGTTAAATCGAGCCGTGCTAAAGTTAGTGCATTAATTTCATTTCAAAATACATAAAATGTCCAATGATTAAGTTGTTAACGCTGTTCAAAAAAGGTGCTGAGAGATGATTTTGCACTGAGCACATTGATCCAAAAATATCAAAGCATCACTAACTCCTTTGCTGGCTTTGAGGAGCACATCAGTGTGTGTGAAGCACATGTGTACAACAGTACATGTAATATGTGGGAAGAATTGGTATGTTGATTTCATTTTTCTTTTACACCAGATCCATATAACTACTGTTTGTTTGTTACATTATATTAGTTCAAATAGGTCATCATCTCATGTAGGTCATAACAGTGTAATCAAAACATAATTTGACACGATCATATTTCAGCAATATTAAATTATATTGCAATTGAATAACACAAAACATGATGCTGAAAGCAAGATGTTCGATGGTGTTTTTCGTCAATTTGATTGAAAAAACAACCCAAGTTTACTCTGTCAGTCAGCTCTTAAAGTGTGTCAGGGGCTAGGTCAACAGACTCTAGTCAGTTTGAGTTCAGTTGTGAAATCTGTTATGCACTGAGTGAAACAAAGCCTCATAGGCATGTCTATATCAATCAGAGTTCCATCATAAACTGTCAGGGAATTTCGGTTTAGATTTTGGAATTTTCTCATGCAGAGATTTGTTGTGTGTAAACATGTTAAAATATATTGTGTTACGATTTCATAATTTACGAGAAAAATTCCTGTTCAAAATCTATTTGAAACTGAAAACAGTGTGTATTTACATGGTTTTGTTGGATAAGTAGAAGTTTGTACAAATCTGAGTCAAATTACACAAACTTTTTCTTGGAAATTTGGTGGACGAATCAAGAAACAAAATGTCGAGGTAAGTTTTCTTTCTGTGATAAAATCAATTCATGATATTACTTCGGGAAATCGGCATATTAACTTACAGTTTACATTCCATTTCCTGATATTATCATGTAGTGCCCCTCACCCCCCCCCCCCACCCTCCCTCGCCCCCCCCCCCCCCCCCCTCAAAAAAAAAAAAAAATGCATGCCTGAATCTAAAAAACAGCTAGCAACTGAAAGTGCACTTGGGTCTTTCAAAATTGAAGGCCTGATTGGTCTGTTCTGTATGTGTATGTCAGTTGTCAATCCTGTCATTATAGTCACAGAAACAATACTTTCAAACCATTGATAAATAATGAAAAAGTTTATAATTATTGATTGTTTCAGTGATTTTATTCAATTCAAAAACTAGTGTTCAACCAATGATCGGAATCGGCCACTCCAATCGGCCGATTGTGAGCAATCGGATGACAACAGCAACACTCCTGGAACATCTGTTCAACTGATTGTTGCCAAACTTTTCTTTGTGATGATTCATTAATGATTTATTATCTTCTGCAATTGTTCATTTGTTAATGTAAAATGATGTCAATGATACCATTCAATAAAGTTGAGAAACAGCCACAATATGTATTCTTAATTTCTCTAGATGACCCTTTACGAGATGTACAGGTTAAAAGGCATGTAAAGCTTATAATTGAGCATACTTGAGGCCTGTACTGGAAAAAGCGAAGGTTGCACTCCATTGATCCAGGTTGCAGTAAAATGACCAGGCGCGTGCACTTGTGCATCTGGTCATTTTACTGAGACCTGAGTCAACGATGTTTAACACTGTGAAATATGTTCAGTTTAATGTTGTTCTTTCAAGCCCCGACTCATCTAGTTGTGCACAGTATTATAATCGACATCGGAATTGGCTGAGTGTGAGCTCAAATAACCGGTCATCGATCAGTGGCCATTTTTGGTAATTGGTTGAACACTATCAAAACAGAAAAGGTGGTACTGTATAGCCAGCTGCAGTTGTGGATTTTGGTAAATTTTACACAGCCGACACTAACCCAGTACAGACATAATCACAGACTTGCTTCATTCAGGCCTGTTGTTTTGCTTATTCTTCTGCCAAAATGTTAATGCAACAACAGCCTCTTGTTACTATTCTCTTTCATACTGATGTAACAATCATGCATTTTTTTTAGTCCTGCGTGTATAAATATTGAGATACAAACTGAAACCTTGTGTTATTTTGTGTAGAGCTGTTCGGTTCAGAAATTTTGCCTCGGTTTTGGTGTTGTTGTGTTAAAAGAGTTGAGTTTCGGTTATTTCTTATTTCAAATTATTTAAGCGAACAGGAAAACTCAACGAAATACTGAAACTGTGAAAAACCCTCTTTTTGAAACTAAAAAGTTTTCCAGGGAGTTCGTGATTTGACCTGTGACATGCTGTTATATGTACATACATGTAGCAGTATACAGGACAAACAACATTCCACAGTAGTGTGGATCCTCCCTTCTCCCACCCCCACATCCCATGCTTCTTTTTTTCTTCTTTTTGTGTTCAACACATACCACAAATGGCGACGATGTCTGTCAATTTTGCAGAGTTTTCTCCCAAATGCTTACGAGGTCACACTTGTTTTTGATTCTGAAAATACTTGATCGTAATATATTTTCAGTCCAATACTGATAATGACACATGTTCTGAAAATTTGAATGGGAATTGCCAACGAGTCGAATTCAACGGCAAATTTAGTCCACTTATTCACTTTTAATGAGGTTAGCTGACAAAGCAACGTGTCAATGTTAACATTGATCAGTTTAGCGCAAATTACTCACAGAATAGGTGGCTCAGTAGGTAGAGGTGCAGGCTGCAAGCCGAGAGGTCCTCGGTTCGAATCCCACTTGCGGCAACCGGGTTGTGTCCTTGGGCAAGACACTTCACCCCTTGCCCATGTGGGAGCACAGTGACGTTGTGTACTAAGGCGTACTGCGCATCGATGGTGCACTTGTCTTCAACCAATGCTAACCCTGCTTGTGTGGAGTTAGTATGTTGAGGAGCTGAGAGTTGCTCGCCGTTGCTCGGTGGTTCTCTCCGGGTACTCCGGCTTCCTCCACCCGTAAAACTGTCACAGTCACGATTAGCCATTGTGCAGAAATATGTGACCTTAAACCCCAATAAATAAATAAATAAATAAATAAATAAATAAATAAATAAATAAATAAATAACTCACAGAATAGATTTGAACGATGGCCCTGGCCAGTGTTTACTGAAACTTGGCATTTGGCGAAATCCCACATCACCTTCAGTCTGCTTTTTAAAGCTGCCTTTGCCTTTGCTTCTAGAAACATCAGGTCTGCATAATCAACTCCATTCCTCGATTCAACATTGTGTTTCAACTGAATAGTGTTTCGGTATTTTGTTGTAATCTTCTTCTTACCGAGTTTTCATGTCTGTGGCGTATTTGTCTTTTAATATTCTGTTTTTCGAAGTATATCCATTTAAGACATTTATCGTCCTTTTAACCCTTTACCTAACATGAAAAGAAGATGATACTTGCAAACAAAATTCTTGAATAACTTTTTTTTTTTCATTTTTTATCTCAAAAACATAGGTTATGACTCCTCTTTGGAACGATCTCGACGAGTTCGCTCCAAAGAGGGGTCATAACCTATGTTTTTGAGAGAAAAAATAATGAAAATTAATTGGTGATTTTTAGCTTAACTTGACAAAGTCAAGATAAGCTATTGCCATCACGTGTGCAGAAGTCTGTTAGTCTGTGAGTCTGTTCACATTTTCCTTTAGCACAGGCTACACCCTGTAGTTCTTGTCTGATCATCACAAAATTTCATATGCAGGTTTGAGTCATGTCCAGATGAGAACGTCCCCTTTTGGTTGTGATTGGTCAACCAGTATGGCTGCCCGAGCCCAAAACCCGAAAACCATTAGCACAGTCTACATGTCGTATTTATGAAGGGATTTCATTGTAACTTGGTAGGATGCCTCTGTATAATGCCTAGATGAGAATGTCCTCTTTTGTAATGATCTGTCAACCGTGATGGCTGCCCAAGCCCGAAACCCAAAAACTTTTAGCACAGTCTGCAGGTCATATTTAATATGGAGGGATTTCATTGTAACTTGGTAGGATGACTCCGTATGATGTCTAGATGAGAACTTCCCCATTTGGTCGCGATCTGTCAACCGTGACGACTGCCTGAGCCCAAAACCTGAAAACCTTTATTCACAGTCTACAGGTCATATTTATGGAGGGATTTCATTGTAACTTGGTAGGTTGACTTCATATAATGTCTAGATGAGAACGTCCCCTTTTGGACGTGATTGGACAATTGTGATGGCTACAGGGGCCCGAAGCCCGAAAACCTTTAGCACAGTCTACAGGTCATATTTATGAAGGGATTTCATTGTAACTTGGTAGGATGACTCCAAATAATGTCTAGATGAGAATGTCCCCTTTTGATCGCGATCATTCAGCCTTGATGGCTGCCCAAGCCCAAATACCTTTAGAATAGTCTATAGGTCGTATTTATGGAAGGATTTCATTGTAACTTGTTAGGTTGACTCCATATAATACCTAGATGATGACATCCCCTTTTGGTCTTGATTTAGGGGGCGCGGTGGCTCAGTTGGTAGAGGTGCAGGCTGCAAGCCGAGAGGTCCTCGGTTCGAATCCCACCTGTGGCAACTGCGTTGTATCCTTGGGCAAGACACTTCACCCCGATTGCCTACATGGGGGCACGATGACGCTGTGTACTGAGGCGTACTGCACGTCGATGGTGCGCATGTCTTCAACCAATCTAACCCTGTCTGTGATGCGGTGCAGAGTTCAGAGTTACGATGTTGGGGAGCTGACAGCTGCTCGTCGTTGCTCGGTGGTTCTCTCCGGGTACTCCGGCTTCCTCCACCCGTAAAACTGTCACGGTCACGATTAGCCATTGTGCATAAGTATGTGACCTTAAAACACCAATAAATAAATAAATAAATTGGTCTTGATTGGTCAACTGTGACGGCTACAGGTGCCCGAAAACCTTGAGCACAGTCTACAGGTCATATTTATGAAGGGATTTCATTATAACTTCGTAGGATCACTCCAGATGATGCCCAGATGAGAATGTCCCCTTTTGGTTGCGATCATTCAACCATGATGGCTGCCCAAGCCCGAAGCCCGAAAACCTTTAGCACAGTATATTGGTCATATTTATGAAGGGATTTCATTGTAACCTGGTAGGTTGGCTCCATATAATGTTTAGATGAGTATGTCCCCTTTTGAACATGATTGGGCAACTGTGATGGCTACAGGGGCCCGAAGCCCGAAAACCCTTAGCACAGTCTACAGGTCATATTTATGAAAGGATTTCATTGTAACTTGGTAGGATGACTCCAAATAATGACTAGATGAGAACGTCCCCTTTTGGTCGCTATCATTCAGCCTTGATGGCTGCCCGAGCCTAAAAACCTTTAGCATAGTCTATAGGTCGTATTTATGGAAGGATTTCATTGTAACTCGTTAGGTTGACTTCATATAATGCCTAGATGATGACATCCCCTTTTGGTTGTGATTAGTCATCTGTGATGGCTACAGCTGCCAGAAGCCCAAAAATCTTGAGCACAGTCTACAGGTCATATTTATGGAGGGATTTCATTGTAACTTCGTAGGATCACTCCAGATGATGCCCAGAAGAGAATGGCCCCTTTTGGTCGTGATCATTCAACCATGAAGGCGGCCTGAGCCCGAAGCCCGAAAACCTTTAGCACAGTGTACAGGTCATATTTATGAAGGGATTTCATTGTAACTTCGTAGGATCACTCCAGATTATGCCCAGATGACAACACCCCCTTTTGGTCGCGATCATTCAACCATGATGGCTTCCCGAGCCCAAAACCCGAAAAACTTTAGTATAGACTATAGGTCGTATTTGTGAAGGGATTTCATTGTAACTTAGTAGAATGACTCTGTATAATGTCGAGATGAGGACGTCCCCTTTTAGTTGCAATCGGTCTACCGTCACGGCTGCACAGGCCTTAAGCCCAAAAACCTTCAGCACAGTCTACAGGCCATATTTATGAAGGGATTTCATTGACATAAGTTAACTGTGAGGGCCACACCGAGGTCATATTAACCCACCCCTCAGCTCTTTAGTACCATGTATACCTCATATTATTTTTATTAAAAACATAGCATACAGGGAACAGAAATTAACATATTCCCAATTATCACAATTCTTGTCTTATTTTATAATCCTTTCATAAACATTGAACATTTCCCTTTTCATCAAACACAAGTTAAGCTACAGTGTCATTGATACTTTCATTTAGCTCAACTTTGGTGAAACCAAATTTGAGCTTATGCCATGGCCAGTCGTGTCCATCAACAATTCAATACGGCTCGGGCTAGATGCCATATTTATGAACCGATCTTTACGAAACTTCTTGGGTACCTTTGTTATGACCGTGGGACGAGAACGAATGTTTTTGGGTCCGATCCAAAATTCAAGTTGGCCGCTGGCAGCCATTTTGTACAAAATTAGGTGCAATCAGATTTTTGTGCAGAACTTCCATATGAAAGCGCTGGAATAATTAGCTCACCGAAGGGAGCTTAACTTATCACTTGCCGTCCTTTGTCGTCGTCTGTCGTCGTCCGGCGTCTGTCGTGAACTTTACATGATCGACTTCTCCTCCCAAACGACTGGACCAAATTGAACCAAATTTGGTGTGCATGTTCCTTATCAAATGTCAATTCAAGCTTGTACAAATAAACTTTCTTTGTCCACAGGGGGCACCACAAGGGGCATTACTCTGATAGCACCCATAAATTTTTTTTTTAAAATTAAAAAATTCTTCTCCAGAACCATCATTTAGAATCTTTTGATATTTGGTATATAACATCTCTATTGGCGTCAGATTCAAGTTTGTTCAAATCGAGTCCCTGTGTTAATAATTGGGCTCCGTGTACAGGGGGGGGGAAAAATTTGCAAAACACTGATGCCGGGGTGGGTGGGTGGTCAAGGAGGACAAAAAAAAATTTTTCCGATGCTTACAAATTTTTTCCTCAGACACTTTTGGGCAAAATTGTATACCATAATCAGTGAAGTATCATTCAAGAACCAATAAAAAGACACTCAAGTTATCAGGGGGTACCTACCATGGGTTATATATGATTATAAAACTGTTATTGCGGGTGAGCTATGATTCGGCTTATAGTGATCAATGTATAACATATTGAAAAAATGCAAGTTAAAATGCATCACCAATTGCAATTATCAAACACTGCACTCTTAAGGATAGTTATCTTGAGGGTGACGGTGTTCCGTTTGATTAAATTTCTAATATGTTCACACTGGTGAGATCGCTGGCTTAGATGAGGAGCAAAGACAATTATGTGAAGTCAGGAACAGTTAAAGATTTCAGCTGCAGGAACAATTCTGTACAATGATGTATCCAGACTATTACGAAAACACCAATGACTCTTATTGCCATTGTAGGAAGTATGTAACACAAAAACTACTAAACATTGAACCTTATTGAACTTGCTAATTTATTTCAAACACATCTGAGAACACAGGTGTCAACAAAATCATGTAGTACCAGACCTTCTAGGGTTGGACTTAAAATAAGTAATAAATCCCTTCCCCTCCCCTCCCCCAACCCAGCCATGCCCCACCCAAACCTTCGTCAAAAAAATCAACAATTTGTATGATATTTTACAAAGCTCTCTGAACTCTGTCGAATACCATATATAGTGTTGGTTTCTACAACATGTCTGAACACATGGAGAGATAACTATATGTAAAAAGTTAATGATTTGACATTCAAGAGTGTTAATGAATTACAATAGAACATGCCTTAAGAGACTGATGTCTTTGGAGACCATGTTTTATATGGACATACCAGCTTTACTCTATATTTGATTTGTTACGGGAGACCATCTGCCTTAAGAGACCACTTTGGTCTGATAAAAAGGATGTTCTTTCAAGACCTGTCCTATGGTACAAGGTCAATCACTCAATACTGAATGATAAAATTGGTTATGGTGCAGTATGGTGGGAAGGATGATGCAGAAGCATGTATTTAGTGGGGGTGGGTGGTTCAGATAACTCCGGAAACAAATTGTAAAACTGGAAAAAAATTACATGGGGTGGGTGGGTGGGTCCTCCGACCGGTCAAAAACAAAAAATCGGCATCGGTGTCTGCAAATTTTTTCCTACCCCCCCCTCCACCCGCCCCCTGCCGTGTAGGAGCCCGAATTTTAACTTAGTGAAATATGAGGAAATTTCTTTAAAAATATTCTTCTTCAAATCCACCAGTCAGAATCCTTTCATATTTGGTATACAACATCTATATGGGGGGGGGGGGGGGGGGGGGGGGGGGGAGGGGAGGGGGGGAGGGTTCAAGCTTGTACAAATCAGGTTCCTGAGTTAGTATTTGGGCTCTCTATTGAAGCCCAAAGTTTAACTTCGTACAATTTGAGGAAATTTCAGATAACTCCGGAAAAAAAATTGTAAAACTGAAAAAAATTACATGGGGTGGGTGGGTGGGTCCTCCGACCGGTCAAAAACAAAAAATCGGCATCGGTGTCTGCAAATTTTTTCATACCCCCCCTCCCCCCGCCCCCCGCCCCCCTGCCGTGTAGGAGCCCGAATTTTAACTTAGTGAAATATGAGGAAATTTCTTTAAAAATATTCTTCTTCAGATCCACCAGTCAGAATGCTTTCATATTTGGTATACAACATCTATAGGGGGGGGGGGGGGAGGGGGGTGGGGGGGGGGGGGGGGGGTCAGATTCAAGCTTGTACAAATTGGGTCCCTGAGTGAGTGAGTATTTGGGCTCTCTATTGTAGCACAAAGTTAACTTCGTGCAGTTTGAGGAAATTTCTTTAAAAATCTTCTTCAGATCCACCAGTCAGAATCCTTTCATATTTGGTATACAACATCTATAGGGGGGGGGGGGGGGGGGGGAGGGTTCAAGCTTGTACAAATCAGGTTCCTGAGTTAGTATTTGGGCTCTCTATTGAAGCCCAAAGTTTAACTTCGTACAATTTGAGGAAATTTCAGATAACTCCGGAAAAAAATTGTAAAACTGGAAAAAAAATTACATGGGGTGGGTGGGTGGGTCCTCCGACCGGTCAAAAACAAAAAATCGGCATCGGTGTCTGCAAATTTTTTCATACCCCCCCTCCCCCCCGCCCCCCGCCCCCTGCCGTGTAGGAGCCCGAATTTTAACTTAGTGAAATATGAGGAAATTTCTTTAAAAATATTCTTCTTCAGATCCACCAGTCAGAATGCTTTCATATTTGGTATACAACATCTATAGGGGTGGGGGGGGGAGGGGGGGTGGGGGGGGGGGGGGGTCAGATTCAAGCTTG